>JAEAOA010000455.1:1730000-2330000 GCA_016746295.1 Potamilus streckersoni
CTGCTCAGAAATCCAATTTGGCCACCATAACAACCATACTTAAACTCTTATCAGCAGACATCCAATATGGCCACCATAACAACCATATTTAAACTCTTATGGACAGTTCTTCCTGAGTAATTAATTGAGATTTATAAAGGTCTGTGGAATGTCTAGAAAACCTTAGGACCTGCCTGATAAACTGCTGTCTTTGTTCATGAGTGTGAGCAAATTTTACAGTCTGCCAGATTTGTATGAAATGAAAAAAAATAGCTGAAAAATTTATTTTCTCAATAAAACTGCTGAAAATGTTTATTTGTTTATCAATGCTCTTTGGTTTATGAATGCAAGATTTTCACAGCTCAAATTTTGGGATATAAATGGGTGAGTGGGCGGGGGACTGTAGTGGATATGTCTGAGGTAGAAATATTATTAAAGTAGAAGGTCTCTTGAAACTCGACCTCTACTGCCAAAAGGTCAGGGTCCACTTTTTGAATTTCACCATCATTCTTTAGTAAAAAAAAATATTTAGGTTTATATTTTATGTTCACAGGGAAAGAAGTCTGCCCACTTTCCTTTAAGTTATGAAAATAATCATACCAGATGAAATTTGGTGTTGATGGTCATATGTTCTGGGGTGGGGATTATTGCAAATATCTTAATACAGGTTAATCTCTTGCAGATGACATTGTTGCTACCAGCTTAATGGCAGAGATATAAAGCAAACCCTCAGTAAATTCCTGTGCAGGATTTCACCCCCAGTATTAATGCAAAACCATGCAGGAACCCAAAATTTAGGCCATTGTAACAAAATAGGACACACCCTTGACATATACAAGTTTAGTCCAACTACTGACTGCACACAGACTTAGATTTGCCATTGCAGCATGCTCCAGCAGATCTGGGTCTGTGCATTTTGTTAGGAGTACTCAAAAGAAGAGACAGCACAGACTTCCATCTGTCATTGCATTATGTCATGGCAGATAGTTTCTATGTTGTTTGCAGTTGGACTCCACTTACACATGAACATATATGGTACACAAAAAAAGACTGAATTATTGTTCATTTATGGCTGAACAGGTGCACCATAAATGTACACACATGGCCATTAAAGGACTATTACCTTGTAATTATAAATGGTCAATTTATGGTTGGGCAACATAGGTGTCAAAAACCTTCCTTACAAGCCTGGTGTCAAAGACCTTCCTTACAAGCTAGGTGGCAAAGGCCTTCATTACAAGCTTGGTGTCAAAGGCCTTCATTACCAGTTTGGTGTCAAAGGCCTTCATTACCAGTTAGATGTTGAAGGACTTCATTACCAGCTAGGTGTCAAAGGCCTTCATTACCAGTTAGATGTTGAAGGACTTCCTTACAAGCTAGGTGTCAAAGGCCTTCATTACCAGTTAGATGTTGAAGGACTTCATTACCAGCTAGGTGTCAAAGGCCTTCATTATCACCTAGGGATCAAAAGCCTTCAATACCAGCCAGGTGCACATATACACAGGTAAACTAACTGAGCAAGGTTTTCCTGGGCATGTGAGTACCTTGAAGACTACACAATTTCATTTAACTTAACTTGGGTAACACCTTTCTTAGATCCAGCAAGACTATACCACACAGGGGCTGAATAATTAATCATTTTGCTGTCTGCAGTGAGGTGCATATGTTCAAACTTAACTGTAACTATATTTTTGTCTCACTTCTACTTATTACTTTTTAAACTGTATTTTTAAGTGTAGAGATGTTGATAAGTGCACAAAAAATGAACACAACTCTATGACAAATCTCTGTAGTAGGATGCAGATAGTATGCAAACTGCCACAATGTTATTATCTAGTGGTTAGAGCATCCACCTTGGATAAAGGAGGTCATGGGTTCAAACCCTGGCCTAGTCATATGAAAGACTTATAAATATGGTTCGATAATCGCTCCTCAAAGAGGTTAGTGTTTGGCTTGGTGTCGGGATAATGTGACTGGGCGGGACATCAAGCTACATGTCTGCAGTACGATTCCCAGTGCTAGACATCACTATAAACTGCTACACAGCATATAGCGTAGCAATATTACTTAAAAAGTTTTTAAAGCCACATTAAAAAATCCAAATGACACTTATACACATTGTCACCTATACAAGATAAACACCATCTTTGTGTTTCTGTGTGTCACCTCTGCCAAACAAGAGGGTGTGCATTTGAAACTCAGCAGAATCCCGATTTTTTAAAAATACTTTTTTTGTACTTTTATGTTCAAACTTGCATTTTATCTCATTCTTTCCAATTTTTTCTTTTTTTTGTTCTTTTTTTTAAAAATGTTTTGTCAAACAACTTTCATTCAACAATCCCTAGGATGGGCACTAGCTAGTTTCCAATAAAAACTAAAAAAACAACGAATAAAAACTAAACAAAACAAAAACTAAACAAAACAATGGTGAGATAAAAAGGTATTTGTCATCTGACCACAAGCAATATAAATAATAGATAAAATAACAGTTGTAAAAAAAGGAAATATTCATGTGGTTACAAAATTTATTAAAGGGTAAAACAATTTTAATTTCAGTACATACTCAAGTATTAGGCAGATTTCTACAAGAATGGTCATGGAGTGTACTTGAAAAAATGCATCAGTAATGGTGAATGTAAACACAAATTTGTAATTAGAGAATAATTTACAATATTGTTTTCAGTATAAAAAAATGTAAATCAATAGAAAAAAACATTTTTGTGGAATGTAAACAGGTGTATTGTATGCCTACAGGTGTGCACAGGAGATGCCTTTGTAAAAACTGTGCCTAATGAATTAATATTACCACAGTCCTTAATAGAGGGTGTGGTATAATCTGTTTACAAAACCCATTTATCCATGTAAACCTAAATAGTAATATGGTTTGTTTATGTTTGGGTAGGGAAAAATGTGAAAGACAGGTATGACCCACCTAAAGGCTATGTAAAAGTCAGGTGTGACCCACCTAAGGGCTGTGAAAAAGTTAGGTATGACCCACCTAAGAGCTATGTAACAGTCAGGTGTATGACATGACCCACCTAAGGGCTATGTAAAAGTCAGATGTATGACCCACCTAAGGGCTGTGTAAAAGTCAAGTGTATGACCCACCTAAGGGCTGTGTAAAAGTCAAGTATGACCCACCTAAGGGCTGTGTAAAAGTCAAGTGTATGACCCACCTAAGGGCTGTGTAAAAGTCAGGTATGACCCACCTAAGGGCTATGTAAAAGTCAGGTATGACCCACCTAAAGGCTGTGTAAAAGTCAAGTGTATGACCCACCTAAGGGCTGTGTAAAAGTCAGGTGTATGACCCACCTAAGGTCTATATGAAAGTCTGGTATGTGACCCACCTATGGGCTATGTAAAAGTCAGGTGTATGACCCACCTAAGGGCTATATGAAAATCAGGTGTCTGACCCACCTAAAGGCAGTGTAAAAGGTGTGACCCACCTAAGGGCAACTGACCTCCATCATGGGCATGTACATGTGTAATAAGAATGTTATAGTCAAGTGAAAGTAAAGTTCAGTATAGGATGCTGTAGATTTTCCAACATAAATTTTTGACAAAATCTGTATAATAGTAGATATTTCTCCTCGCTATTATTTTTACCAGGTATTTGGCCAGGTATTTAGTCTGGCATTTGCTATTATTTTTACCAGGTATTTAGCCAGGCATTTGCTATTATTTTTACCAGGTATTTAGCCAGGCATGTAATTCTCTTGCTATTATTTTTACCAGGTATTTACCCTTTAGCCAGGCATGTATGGCAAAGGTTGACCTACAGTTAGATTTATGGCATTTTTGCATTTTGTTATGCATAGGAAAACAAAGTGCTTTCTTTCGGACTTAAGTTGCACAGGAAAATATGTAAATCGAATTTTTGTTCTCTTTTAAATTACAAAATAAGACTATAAGACTTCTTATTGCACATGACCCCATCTGATCCCAGTCAGTTTTAAAACTGATCTTTTCTCTCGGGGAGGGGGGGGACTTGTGTTGCCAATACATATATGACCATGGTAGTTGGTAAAAGCTTTATATTTTGTATGGAATGAATAAAGAATTTGTTTTAATATTTTTTTTTTAAAATTCTATTTAAATTAAAAGCACTCTAGTTAAGGGCTGGGATAGAGGGTGGGGTAGCTGATGAAGCCTTTCCAGTTGCAGAATTGTATCTTGTGGCTGAGTGGTCTAAAGGCTGTCCATTACAGATCACTGCCATATCACCTCTGCCTGCGTGGGTTCGAGTCTAGGAGGGTTTGAGTCTAGGATTTGTCGAATGTGGATATGTGAGAAAGCTTGCCAGTAGCTTCTCATGGGTCGGTGGTTCTTTCCAGTGATTTCCCGGTTTCTTCCTCCACCATTAATACTGGCTGCTATGAATAGCCTATCATGTGCTGAAAAATGGCGTTAAGCCCAACAACATTTTGCCAACTGTGTTACTCAAATATTCCAGCCAATGTGGGTATGAGAAAGCTTGCCAGTTAGGTCCTTGGTTCTTTCCAGGATTATTCTGGTTTCTTCCTCCACCATTTATACTGGCCGCTTGTATAGCCTATCCTGTGCTGAAAAATGACATTAAACCCTATAACAACAACAACTACATTACCCAACAAAAGTGAATATTGATACAACATTTCAACCACCTTTTGCCAACTTGTTACTCTGAGATTGCCAACCTAAACTGAGTATTAATACAATATGACATGGTGATTAGCAGCCATTTTATCAGATTACCTCCTTGTGTAAAATTGTGTGAAAACATGATGTTTTCTTCCCATGCTGCTTCATCTGTACACAGTAGGTAATTATCTACATACTTGTGGTGTGAAAGTACCACCAATGTGCCAATTACAGCTAACCATTACTGACTCTTAATAGGTACTGAATGTGATCATTAACTTCATCCCTGTTGTGTCATTTCATCATATAGATAAATCTTACCTGCTGATTTTAAAGTTTTCTGTGTAGTTAACCACAGCAGAAGGGTGGAGTTCATGATGGTTGGACTATAAGCTAATTTTAAGAATCACTATAAGATAAATGCCCCACTTTATTAAATTTATATTTTCAAGAAAGTTCTAATATGTAATGGCTAATATTAATACTGAGCTTTGGGAAATTAAGACAACTTATCTTAATTTAAGGTAAATTATTCAATATTTAATTTAATTAAGGTTCATAATTAACAACAAGTTACAAAAGTCTATGATTTGGGGAATGTGGATATGTGAGAATGCTTGCCAGTAGCTTCTCGTGGGTCAGTGGTTCTTTCTGGTGATTTCCTGGTTTCTTCCTCCACCATTAATACTGGCCGCCATGAATAGCCTATCATGTGCTGAAAAATGGTGTTAAGCTCAACAACAACAACAACATCTTTGGGATACTTGATGTTGGGAATCGTTCATCTTTCTCACCATTTCCCTTGATAAGAAAAAAGTAAGCTGTTAGTGTTATGGGGTTTAATGCTATGTTTCAACACACATAGCATTAGTCTGTGAGTTGAGTCCAGACTTGGCTAACATGGGTAAGTGAGAAAGCCTGCTAGTAGCTTCTTGTGAGGCAGTGGTTCTTCCCTGTTTTCCCAGGTTCTTCCTCCACCATTAATGCTGGCGCATTGTCCTGAAAAATGGTGTTAAACCCTATAATAACAAGAGAGGCTATACCTAGTGGCCAGTATAACTGATTGAGGAAGAACCCGGGAAATTTCAGAAAAAGTAAGAAAATATCCAAATTGATTATTATCAACATTAAGATGGATCACATTGACCTATTAATTGGAGAATAACATAAGTACAAACACATTCTTAAATAATCCCTAAGTAGAATGCTTTTGTAATATTTTTTTGTAATATTTTCATTCTGCTAATATATTCCTTACATTACACTGTACTATGAAATGCAGTTGTTATTTATCAAGGAATAGCTCAAGTGATATACCATATATGTTTTCATATGAGTCAAGTCAGGATAAAACAAAAACAAAACCAAAAAAAAACAAAATAGGATAAACCCTAAATTGCATAATGCACTGGCAAATTAAGGTCTGTTTTGTTTGTTCTTCTGATTTACTCCAGACAAATTGCATTGACCCAGATCTACTGGAACTTTATATGACAATAAATCTAGATCTGTGCAGTTGGGCTCAACTTGTATACAGCTACATACAATATACAAATCTCATTTGTTAAGTGTACATACCACAGATAAATTGTTTCATCCCCCATGTAGTGTAGACTGTCAGAATGGTAAGAAAACTTTCAATTAGAGATATATGTAAACCTATTAAAAAGTTAGTAATCATTAGTAATTTATCAAAAATTCATACTGGTTAGTTTCTCAATGATGTGTACACTTCAGCCATACCAATGTTCCATTTGACTAATTGTAAATTAATTCAACATGTTCTTAGCAAATATTCTTTTTATAGAAGTATGATACTTTGGTCTTTCTTAAGAAAATCGTATATACCAATATCTGAGTACTGCCTTCTGATCAAGAAATAAAAGTTGATTATAAGGACATTTTTTTAAAAAAAGATCCTATTCTGTTGACAGTACATAAACATCTGTAACCAGTTTAACTGCTGCTTGTATTTAGGCCTTACTGCACTGGTTTTGAAATTGGGTAGATATGTATTTTTGTAAATTCTGAATTTTGGAGATAGCAGTATGAAAACAGTACAATACACAGTTTTGAAATTGGGTAGATATGTATTTTTTGTAAATTCTGAATTTTGGAGATAGCAGTATGAAAACAGTACAATACACAGATGACATCATACAGTATGAAGACAGCACAGTACACAAATGACACATACAGTATGAAGACAGAACATTACACAAATGACACACATACAGTATGAAGACAGAACATTACACAAATGACACATACACATACAGTATGAAGACAGAACATTACACAAGTGACACATACAGTATGAAGACAGAACATTACACAAATGGCACACACAGTATGAAGACAGTTGGACATGTTAAAATGATGAGATGCTATGATTGGGAAGACATTTTGGATTGGTACTAAGAAGCAGAATATGGTACACTGGCCTGATAATAAGCAAATGGTGCTTTTCAATGTTTTGGAATTATGTGAGATCTACAATAAAGAATATCTTGAGGCCATTCCTTCTGTCAACAAAAAGTGGTTTCTCAAGACATTTTGTCTTTTATTACCCATAATTTGTGTACATATAGTTTTATCATTATTCATAATTCTTTTTAAAATATTACCTGCACACACACACACACCTACACACAGTAGTCATAAACATTATCTAATGAAAATTGCATTTACTGGGTAGTCCGATGGGATTATGACATATGTACTGAAGAGTTAATTAGGTAATACTTGTTTATTAGGTCCATTAATTGTAAAGTTTGCTACAAGGTCCAGTGTTCAGTTCATTAATTTACTGCCAAAGGCCCAAACCTTAGTCACCCATGACATGAATAATTAATGTATTAATATGCTATAGAAAATGAGGTAAGAGATATACTAAAATGAAAAGTTGAGATCTCTGGCATTTGGCCTCCTCTACCATCCATCACAGTCCATGCAATGTAATGCCCAGACAAATGATTTGAGGTCATGCCATGGTGACTTAATCAGTGTAGTATGGTTTTTCTTCAAGAAAAAAAGGGGAAACCTTTTGAACTATTAAGACCATAATGCAAATTCTTTCAAGATAGCATGTCCATGATGCTATCCTTTAAAGACTGAGTCTTACTCTTACATAATGGTGGTATGAAACATGTCTGTGCCCATCACATGTGTTGGCAGATCTGGGTCTGTGCCCCATTACATAATGTGTTGGCAGATCTGGGTCTGTGCCCATTACATAATGTGTTGGCAGATCTGGGTCTGTGCCCATCACATGTGTTGGCAGATCTGGGTCTGTGCCCATCACATAATGTGTTGGCAAATATGGATCTGTGCCCATCACATGTGTTGGCACATCTGGGTCTGTGCCCATCACATAATGTGCTGGCAGATCTGGGTCTGTGCCCAACACAAGTTGGCAAATATGGATCTGTGCTCATCACATAACATGTTGGCAGATCTGGGTCTGTGCAGAGTTAAGAATAATGAATAGAACAAACAAGATGGACCTTGATCTACGGCTGTTTATGTTATTACAGATAAGGATCATTGTTGTTTGCAGTTTGACTTGCCTTATAAGCAAGTATATACGGTAACTCAAAATTTGGCCCTTCATTTGTATATTTGTTGAAGCATCAATGTCTTCTGACATTGCCACATTTCTAGTTCATGAATGTAAACCTTGACATAACACTGCATTATGTATCAACCAGTGAGTCCTACTTATTCTAGGTCCAGCATTTATTGTTTTTACATAAATTTGTTAATACAGGAGTCATTTTACTCTGCAATTTGAGCATTTAACCATGTCCATCAGTCATTTGGAAAATGCATAGCACCATAGTCATATTTGTGAGAAGGTAATAAAATATTCATGCTGTGCACTTGATTAATTATAATTTAGGTAGATTGGGGGGGGGTGAAAGCTTGTCATTATAAAGTTATGTCATGAACATCATCACTATAACTGTTTTCTTACTAGAATAGTTAGCTCCCTTTATACTGTGAGCTCTTTTTTTTGGTGGTTCATTTTCAATCCCATTATGGACACACCCAATAAATCATAAGGTGGCGCTCTACAGTTTCGTATTTAGCTTAGGGTTAAAATTTTAAAGAAAAATAATTTCCCCGGGTTTTCCTCACTAGTTATACTGGTTTTTTAAAAGAAACTTTGTATATCTTAGGTATTGTTCAAAGAACCTTTAATTCCCTTTATTTTGGTGTATTATTGATTGGTGTAATATGGGTTAGAGAGTATACGGCTTGGCCTTACTGCAGATGTGCACCTTTCAAAAAAGTGCTAGCTCTACTTGCTCATTTTCACTTCTCCAACTTCAGAGGTAAATTGTAAAAAAAAAAGAGCCGCTAACTTTTTTTACATTTTATGTATTTGGTAATTCATTCATTGCACTTTTAGAAGCTGGTATTATCTAGTTTGGCAAAATTCATTTTCCATATTTTAATAGCTACCAAGAATAGTGTACTTTAGACAAATTTTGGTTGATTTTTGGAGCACAAGGGAGCAGTCATTTTAGTTCGCAGTGTCCTAAGCTCATTTAAAATTTCCAAAAGTACAATATCCAAAATAATTTCATCCACATTACATGAAAGTAGTATATAGGTATGCCAACATTCTCTCCACTGTGCATGTTAAAAATGCAAACAACTTCACCTTACATCACTCTCTCAAAAGTACATAATAACTGGTGAGCGCCACCTAAGTACTTTTTTTGAGTAGTACTAAAACAACAGTAATGCATGCTGGCAGGTTTAGAGAAATTCCCAATGTTGTCAGCAGATTGTTACAGCTGCTTCTTTCTCATTAGCTAGGCAGAAACAGGAAAAGACAAGACATGCACCCAAAATAAATATTTTTTTATTTTGACACAAGTGTGTGTGTGTGTGCTTTGTAAAGGCGTGTTTAGGTTTTACATCCAATATAGTATTTGTTGAATTCTTAATTAGCATCACCTTTGATGCCCAGGACCATAGAAACCCATGCAGTACATGAACCTACTAGCCTGTAAGTTGAGTCCAAATGCAAACTGCACAGACCATCATTTGCTGCTGCGAAATGCACAGGTAGATTTGGGTCTGTGCAGTTCATTTGCAGATGCAGATGATGTTTGCAGTTCTTCTTGGCAAGTATGATTAAGATTAATTTTAAAAATTCTTTCCTTTCTTTTCTTACAAACCCATGTGCATCTTTAATTTTAAAGTATTGACCAAATATTATTTAGATCAAACAGTTTTGATTGGGATCCTGTACCTTCTCAATGCCATCCCACAACAAGCCCACCCTATCTACCTTAGGAAAGTGGAATAGCAATAGACTGGTCTAAGAGTTTTCATATGATGTAAGGACAAATGTATCTTAATAAAACAAAACTTTCTACTCTGGAAATTTGAAATACACCTTGGATAGTTCAGATAACTGTTGTACGATAGAAATGTTGTTGTTGGGCCTAATGCCATTTTTCAGCACACAATATGCTATATATGGCAGCCAGTAATAATGGTGGAGGAAGAAACCAGAAAATCTCGGGAAAGAACCACCGACCCATGTGAAGCAATTAGGCTATTAGTATGCTTTCTCACATATTCACCGATTCTTAGACTCAAACCCACACAGACAGAGGTGAGATGGCAGATGATATCTGTAAGGGAGAGCGCTTTAAACCACTCGGCAACAAGATAGAAATGCGAACATTAAGTTATCAAAAAAACAGTTAGTTGTTTTGCCAATTTTTCACTTGCTTCCAAAATTTTTTTTTTTTTTTAAAAAATGTGTAGTCCAAGTAAATGCTCCAAGCTGCATATTGGTTGCATAACATGAATTAATGAAATTACTTGTATGAAATCTCAGTCTGAAACACATATTGAGACCTCTCCTTCATCAAAACAAGGTGGCACAGTTCACTTCAATCCATATAAGACAGTGTATTCCATACAAGTTGCTATGGCAACCAGTCATTATGCAAATCAGATGAAAGCATGGAAAACTGTGCTATCAGATTATGAATTGTTAGACATTTATTTGCAAACTCAATGGGAGCTATTGACAGCCTTGATACAAAAGGTATATTGATTATATTTGCATTTTAATCATCATGGAGAATTTGCTGATTAGGCTTTGTGATCAGCTTATCAAAGTCAAGCAACCAGAATATTAATTATTTTTATATAACATGTGCCATAACACCTGTTTTTGATTGTTATTAACAAAATCAATTTATATTTTTAAAAATGGTCTTTCAGTATCAGTTACTTTCTGAAATTACGGTCAGTTTAATGTGTTTCTAAGAAAAGTTTCTATTTAATCAGCCATTGTTTAGATGCCATTTTTATTCCATATTTTACTGCAAACTGCACAGACCTGGATCTGCCATCACATAATGCATTAGAAGATATGGGTCTGTGCCATTTGTTAGGAGTAATCTATGGAAAAAGACCCTGATCTACCGGCAAATTATGAGACAACATATCAAAGGTTTAGGTCTGACTTAGAAGCAAGCATATACGGTAGTAATCATCACTAGAAGGATGGCATGTAATAAATTTGCATCATTTTAAATACAGAATCTTGCAACATTTCCATTCTTTGCCGATGAAAAATGAAGCCAGTGAAGTGAAAGCAATGCTTTTCATTTATCTTTGCACAGTGCTCTGTACAAATATCTGTTTTGAAACCAATGGCTTTATGCTTTTCACAAACAATTTACAGCTATCAAGGATGACACTGTACAGTCAAAAGTTTCTGCAGCAAATTTTTAAGGAGTAATCTACATTTTCAGTCCAAACACATCTCTGTTTTACATTGCACACAAATGGTAATTAAAAGCAGTAGGCCAATAATTATTTATGAACTAGGGTAGCTATCAGTTAAATAAAATTAATATCCAGAGGCAATTTTGGTTACCAATAAATTGGAAGTTTTGGAAAAACATTTCCGAAAATTGATTTTAGCAATTTTTCTAATTTTTTGTTAATGACTATGAAAGATTGGGGAAAGTAAGTGATTTTAGCTTTTATTCTTATTTTGTTAATGACTGCCAAAGATTGGGGACCTTAAGCTGCTAAATATTTTGAGGACTTGGCTATTGTTATGTGTGATAATTACCAGGCAAGAGTGGAAGATGTAATGATACAGGTAATTCACTGCATTTCAGGCAAAACACCTTCACAGGGCCAAGTTTTCATTAATTGGAATATTGATTACCAATTTCATGCTATACTGCGGAGGCTTGAATGATCCATCGCCTGTGATGAGAAAAATGCTCTGACAGTTTATTAAATGGCTTCAGAGATGGGATGATATCATCCAGGTTGGACAATAACGGTATTGGAGCATGAATGTAGCCTTGTGGTGATGGTAGGATGAGTCATTTGTGTATGCAAATTCAAACACAACCTGAGGGTATATCCAACGAGGCTCCACCACATGTTGATGATGCTGGCATACTTGTCTTACCTGTCCTTATAAGGAAATTTCTGATTGGGGACCTGTTATTGGGCCATGAGGATTATATGAGATGATCTGTAGATTGTTTTGTCACTTACAAATGGACTATCCTAATCGTTGGTAGGATTTGCTGTGAGATTCATAGAGAAATTCACAACTACAGGACACCTGTTGCTTTGGACTAGAATTATTTTCACATTCAAAATTACTCAAAGCTGAATTTTGGAAGCTTTGATAGCTGCAGTGGAAGCTGGTCTGTGGTCAGATTTTGAGATTTTGGTTTTGTTGGGGTTTTTTTTCATTTTTTTTCCGAGACAAGCTGAGCTTATATAAGTGAGATGATGTATAGGATTGTTTGTAACATTTTTATCGGATGGAGTTCAAATACCTAAATTTAAGAACATTGTAATATTTATGATGCTGGTGTGCTTTATATTACAGATTTACTGATAATAAATTTAAGGGAGTGTGTCAGGTTCATTTTGTAGAACATCGGACTTGTAATCCAAGAGTAACAGGTTCGATGCCTTTAGGCATCAGCACAGTTTGACTGCCTCAGTGTGTCCATGGTATGGTCACTTAGCTCATATTTCCTCAACATCAGGGGTGTACAATCACATCAATCATGAAGGTACTGTAAGTAGATCACATAGCATTAAAAAAATAGATGTCAGCCTATATATGTTTTGCATTTTTGTAGTAGGTAGATCATTTTGGCTTGGTCATTTTATAAGTAGCTTGCATGCTGAAAAGGTGTGTGAACCCCTGCTCTACAGTGATATTGCCAATAATGTGTTAAAAGTGGTTTTTTGTCCCTCTCTCTCTCTCTCTCTCTCTCTCTCTCTCTCTCTCTCTCTCTCTCTCTCTCTCTCTCTCTCTCTCTCTCTCTCTCTCTCTCTCTCTCTCTCTCTCTCTTTTTAATGCTGTTTTTTCAGCACACGATAGGCAATGTATAATGGCAAATATATCTGGTGGAGGAAGAACACAGGAAAACCCTGGGAAAAACCACCAACCCACTGAAAACTATTGGCAAGCTTTCTCAAGTACCCACATTGACTGAGACAAAGACTCTGACCCATGCTGGCATAGGTGGCACATCTGGGATCCATAAAGGTGAGCATGTTAGACCACTCAGCCAGACAGTGGCCCCATCTTGAGTTTTAAACAAATTATCATAAACAATGTCACACTCTTGGTTTTTTGAGAAAAAAATTTTAATATCTTAAACAACCTGTTGGAAATTTAAAATCAGTCCAATTTAATGTCTACTTCAAAATCATCTACTGAAGTGCATTTTCTTTACAAATTGTTTCACTTTTACTTTTTTAAAGTTGTGAAACATTATCATTTTTGAACATTAATGTTTCACATAGTTGATTTGTATTTAATATTGACATATTTCATCAGCAAATTTTTCATCCTGTTTTTTAATCTTTTACCCCAGGTTTACCTATTTCAGGAAATATGGTACTCCACAAAACAGCAACCATGTGTTGTTATGTCACAGGAAATATGGTACTCCTCAAAACAACAACCATAGTGTTGTTATGTCACAGGATGTACATTTCATGCTCTCAAGTTTCACATTTGTCCTCAGCAGATATTTTATCTGAGTTTCAGACCACTTTTTAAAATTTAAATCTTGGGTCACATAAAAAAAAATTAAACAGGCTTGAAAAATTGGTTCCTTAGATAGGGTTTTCTTTCATTTACTGTTTCTAATCAATTTTGCTTCATACATGAATTCTATCTTCTCAAATAGTTCCTGTTGTCAAACTGAAGAACTAGGAAGTATTCCTAGTGGTCAATAATGACCTTAAAAAAAGGTGAACACACCAGATTTGACATTGCCTGTGGAGAAACTATGGTAGTTAAACAGGATTTTAGATCTATTGATGGTACATTGTTTGTTCCTAGAAGCTGAAAGTTTGGAGACTTCATTTTCCCAGGCTGAGATATCTGAAATCTGATATTGGTTTCAGGTTACTATTAATGCCAGACTTGGGAATAGTCAGTAATTGATAGTCTAGATTAATTGATCTGGAGTGGGCAGGGGGAGTGTTTAAACAAAGGCAAAATTCCTTATATACTCACTTGTAAGTCAAGTCCAGCAACAATCTGCACAGACCCATATCTGCCATTGTATGATGCATCAGCAGATACAGGTCCTTGTAATTGTTATTTTTTTTTAGGAATAATCAGTCAAACAAGCAACAGATGTTATTTATTTTTTTTTGCACTTGGATAATTTTTTGTAAGTACAAGGAGTACAATGCTGAATTTATAAGTAGATTCAGGCTCACACATGTGGTAACTTATTGTTATAATGAGAAACATGCCCTACCACCCATAGATTTGATCACTGTTTAGTTTGACAGTTGATATGACAACCAAAGCTGTGATAGTTGATTACATGCTTTTTTTAATCCATGCAGCATCAGTGTGTTCATGGTATTCCCAACTGTTGATGATAATGAATGCAAGGTTTGGGATGTAAATGTAATGTATGGTATGTATAAAAATGACTAATTAATTTTTGGGACCTAAAATAGGCCTTTACCTATTGTATGTCCTAGGAAGTAACTAGTGGAAGCCAATATTTTTGCCATGGGAAGAATCGCATGATGATGCTCAAAATGAAAATATGAATTTTGTTGTTTGGAGTTTAACTATTTTCATGGCATGATAAAGCTATACATGGCAGCCAATATAGCTAATGAGGGAAGAACTGACCACTGACCAATGGGAAGCTTTCTCACATTGGTCAAGATTTGAGACTCAGTCCCATGGGGAAAGAGATGTGATTGCAGTTGTCAATAAGGTCAGCACTTTTGACCACTCATCCATCCAGGGCCTCAGCTGAGAAAGTCTTAGACATTTTGAAAGTGGTTTATGCAACAAATTTGACTGTAATTGACCCTTTCTACCTATATCTTTGTTTTGCATGCCTTTTGCCTTTCTGATGGCTTTGTCATGTTTACATGTGGATCAATGTACCTTGGTGGAGTGTATTAATTGGGAAGGGTATTCATCTTCAAAATAGTAGGTAACTGTGACTTGTTTTTCTATGTCAGTTACATAGACTATCACCATTATTTGTTGTAATGTACTTTTATGGGTGTGTTTATATTAGGAAAATAATTTGCTCTGACATACTTTTAAGGTCACTGCAGCTTTTCTTCCTTCAGATCATGTTTGTGGAGAATATGTTTAAGGTTGGGGTGGGGTGCTCCCAATAGTATAATATTAAACTATTGTAGAAGTCCCACCCAGGCTTGAATTTGGTTGGAAGTTAAGATAGTGAAAGATAGATGTAAAAGTTCTGAGCCCCCAGTCAGCAATGACATGGTTAAATATACAAGAAGGTGAAATTCAATGAATAGTAATTTAATAACAATTCAATAGTTAAATAATTCAAATTTTCCAGATACCACTCCTTCCCTTTAATGGCCTATTGCATCACTTGATTAGTAGTGTGACATAAGATTTACACCTGTCCTTATATTCTACTCATTCTTGTATTGTTCTCTCCTACTTCTCAATATTCCTTCTTCTCTTCCTCCCCAGCTTTCTCCAAATTCCTTCTCCTCTTTGACTTCTATACTCCTTTTCCTCCTCTTTGAATTCTCTATACTCATTCTCCTCCTCTTCCACTTTCTCCTCCAGACTCTTTTTCCTCCTCCTCCACCTTCTATCCACCTTCTTTCCCCTTTCTAGACTTTTGTCAACTCCAACTGTTCAGCTAGTCTCACTTCTGTCTCCCCTCTTGGAGACTCATGACTGAACTGAACCAAACGTTCTGTGTCCCCTAAAAAGCTTCCTGTGAAAGGACAGTACAATCTTTTCCCATGCCCTCTCATCTCACTCTGCACCCACATTTTCACTAGACTGCTTCTCCTCCATCTTCACTTTCTCTACCACTTAACTCTTCTATCTTAACTCTTCTGTCGACATCGACTGCCTCGACTAGAGTCTCAATTTCGTCTCTCTTGAAAACTCAGAACCTAATATAATCAGATGTTCTGTGTCCCCTAAAAAGCTTCCTGTGAAAATACAAGGACAGTACAATAATTTTCCTAGTCCTCTCATCTCACACTACACCCAGCCTATCATCAGATAATGGCTATTAAATTCCATCAGTCAGGCATTCATTCACATCAATATACTTGTAGGTTCTTGTATGGTAAAACAGTGTCATAACACAGTACTGTATCAACTACTTCTTATACATACATCCATAAGTTGCATCACATCAGTACATATTACTAAACAATACTAAACAATATTACAATAATCAGATGCATTTCTTCAGGCTCTGATATATGCATAACTAATACTTCATCATTTTCCTATCAAGCATAAATTCTAACATGATGCATCAATAAATGTGCTACTACGAACCCAATAGCTAATTACAAAATTAATTCTGATCAGAAGTTAACAATCTACACATTTCTCTATGTAATACTCAGTCTCATTTCTCAAATACCATAAAAATGAAACACTGCAAAGGTAATTCTACATACTAAATGATCCCAGTTATTAAGTATACATATTTCAAATAATTACAATTTTGATGCCATAATATTCTGCAAAATCAAGCAAATAACTTACTGACCTTTCTGAAGCTTTAAGGCTTATTGCCAAAATATGAGTGGCTTTCCCTTTTTGCTCAGCAAGATTCCTAGGTGAGACTAAATTTTTGTTTACCAGTTTGGAATCTACTGATGTGATGCAATTTAACATTTGCATCTAAATTGTAATCACACCTTCTATCTCAATTTGGAATGGATGTAGTTGTGAACCAATCCAATCACTGTTCTTCTGGCTATCTGACAATGTAGGGAATGATGAGAGAGAATACAACCGGCTCCCCCTGTGGGTTTTCCTTTGATCTTAACCTAACCTCTTAACACACAGGTGTGATAACTACAAGCCTTTGTCAAATGATGCAAGCAGCCCAGCCACCTACACCAACTAAAATTTCTGGTCCTCTGGCAGGTCACAGTAACTTTGCATAAGAGATTAACAGTAAGCCCACTCCAATGTTTAGACATCAAACACATGGCCATGGTAGTTATACATGACTTAAAACCTGGGGCTTAACAAACATGACAATGTTGACATTGTTGTTGTTGTTCTGGGGCTTGACGACATTTTTCAACACATGATAGGCTATACATGGCTGCTAGTATTAATGGTGGAGGAAGAAACTGGGAAATCCACAGAAACAAACCAATGACACACAAGAAGCTACTGGCAAGCTTTCTCACATATCCACATTCACCAAATCTTAGACTCTAACTCGTGCAAACAGAGGTGAGATGTCAGTGATCCGAAAGCGAAAAGCGCTCTGCCACTCGGGACCATCTAACATAAAAAAAACTAAACTTTTACTGTACTACATAGCCAGGACTGTGCTGATGTGCTATTCATCCCTAAGCTTGAATTATATCATATTTCATTACCAGGATATAATTATAATAAAACAGGGGGTTTATTAAGAACAATGATGGCAAATTTTTGTAATTTTAAGGATAAGTATATTAGTATGATGGACCAAATTCGATACTCAGTTTTTTATTCCATACATGCTCCTGGAAAGAAAATAACCTCGAATATAAAATGCTTTTTGTCATCTGGTTTGTTTCTGAAGTGCTTTAAAAGTAATCTTGGGAAGAACTTACATTGGAATCAATTTTTAACACTGGTTAGTATTTGAATTATTTGGGAATGGACAGATTGAATTATTTGGGAATGGACAGATATGGATAGATTTTGCAAGCTCAATCAGCAATTTAGTGATGATGCAGCTACAGCTAATGTGACAGTCTACTTGTCAATGTAACAGGATTTATGGGTCATTGATTTACAACATATTTCATCTGAAAGAACCCTACAGCTGTTTTTCTAATGTTTCATCAGCTTTAAGCCAGGCCTGGGTTGGGGACCTTTAAAAGCCAGGGATCACCATTGTTATAGAAAAGTCAACTCAGGTGTACTTAAGTCAACAATGAATTAATGTTCCAGCTAGACAGATGTCTTTCCTTAATTTTTAACTGTAATATAATGATTAACCCAGACTTGACATCCAGTATGTGAGTGTGTGTTTATTTTTATATGTAAACACACACATACATATACATACATATATATAAAGACACACACAGAGGCATGGTGGGTGGTGTTTTTCTTGTGTATGTGATAAATATGTGTTAGCGCCTTTCCAAAAAGATATCAATTATTTCCACATATATCAGAAGGGTTGGCATATATTATTCGGCTGCAGATCCTGTGTGCATCACACATTTACACACGCAACCCTTTTTGTTCTCACCCAATATTGGTGACATTGAAAATTCCATTTCAGGATATTTTCACAGGGAGTGTATCATCACTCTTTAAACAATTTTTTTGGCCAGATTTTTATTTGTGAATTTTGCAATGATTCTCAGTCCTAACCAGGTTATAGAGTTACTATCAGGAGAAATATTTTACCCCATATGTCAGTGAAATTTTATACTTAGGTGTGGCTGAGGGATTTTCTAACAATATAGATCTCGGATATCAAGCCACATGTCACATTTTTCTTTGAACTTTATTTTACCTGTAGGATATTTTGGGGAAATTTTAGAAATTGTTCTTTAGATAATAGTAGAACAAATTGTTAAGTAAATTAACATAGCAAGCTCAAGTAACAAAATCGGTAAAATATTATTTTACTTTTGTTGATCATCTGCATTTTTAGACCATGTCAATCAGACACTGAATGCATAGATGACTTAAATGTAAATTATCGGAACTGTATTCCAAGGGCTTGAATATATGATGTTGATTACATGCTTAAAAAATTGGGCCATAAATTTAATATTTTTAAATTTAATAGATTTTTTTCTGATGAACTTAGGATTGAATTGAAGAAGACCTTTGTCATTGTTTTTCCATTTCAAAGTATCTAAAGTTAATTGTAGAAGACGAAATAAAATGGTATTTAAATTGGTCAAGATGGATCGGACAGGATATTGAATTTAAAATATCACAATGTCTAATGTTTTAGTTGTGTTCCTGGATAGATACTGATAAAAGTTTGATAATAAGAAAGATATTTTATCTTTTGGTATTCGTAAAATTTATTGTTGGAATTCATTTAGGTTTTATCATATGAATGGTCAAAGAGACATTTAATTTCTTGATATGCTTTTTTTATAAGCAAGGTTACAGTCAATGTTACTCTAATAAAATCCAGTGAAAGTATTGCATTTTGTGATCAGATATGAGCAGTTTATGTTAATCAGGAAATTTAGGATTCTTCTCAGGCCTCCCCCACCTTTTTTTTTTATTATTTTCCTGGGAAGTTTGCCAGCTCCCAGTCAAACCACCTTCAAACCATGTTTTGGTTTGGTTTCATTTGGTATTGGATTGTTTGTGTCAAAGCAGTTTGAGCAAAGTGCCTTACCCAAGGATATATCATCGTGGTCGACTGGCTGATCCAATGGCAGGATTCTGACCCACAACCTTTCAGCTGTGAGTTGAGCACACTAACCACTGAGGTTACTTAAAGCCATGTACCGACCACAAAGGCTGCATTACCACTTTTTAGAACAATGCTGTGACTCACTGATACATCGGTCTTATGTAAAATATTAATCTATTATCTGCTACTTTCTTGTAGCATAAGAAACAAATTTGGTAGCAAAGGATAACATTTAAAGGCACTAAAGGGAGAGATTTAAGGCAAAAGTAAGTGATAGCCTTTCAATCCATTGTCCCTATTCAGAAGTGAAGACAGAAGATGAGGAAATGAAATTTCAGATAAGGGACTAAGTAGTAGATAAAGCATCTAGGCTAGATTATGTTTCCCTGTTTAGAATGTCATTGTCCCCAGGGAGTGGACCTCTTCAAGTTTGCTTTCATCTGGAATGAATCCACTTGGATTGTTGAAACTGCCTGGGGATATCTTTAAAAATTTAGATTTACTTTGTCTTGTTTTTCAAGTATCAAGTAAGAGTTTCCTGTTTACATGGAATTAGTTTATGTGGGATTAGTTTACATGGAATTAGTTTATGTGGGATTAGTTTAGCTTCTGTTGCACCAGAAGTTGATTCCTGGTTGGACAGCATAAGTTGAAAGGTTTTCGGGACTATGAATAATTTAGAGAAAGGATAAAGTGGTGGTAAACTGGAAACATCAAGAGACCCAGTTTTTATTTCTTTATATTATTGTTAGCTATATTGTTGTGCAAATCTATAGAAAACCTGTCTGGAATCCTATGACAACTAATAAGTAATTTCTTTATACTGTCTTTCTCTATAATACCATCAACTTCATTGTGCTATGGTGTCCTCTGTATTAAAATGGATGTAGGTGTATTGGATCACTGTTCTTAATCAGACTTATCTATAAGAAGAAAATTGGACTCTTCATATTTGTAAATTGATAAAAGGCAACCAGATACTGGTCAGATTTATTGATTGATAAGGGAACTAGAATAGCTAGTTGACATCCTATGGTAGTTTCTTGTTCTTTTCAAATCTAGTGTCAATATCACCATATCAGGTGAGTGAAATGGATCTAAACTTCACATACCTTAGCAAGTTTTCTTTCATGAATTCAGGTTAGTTGATGAATGCAACTTTTATTCAGTGAATCAATCAGAGGTTTGAATAGACAATGACCTTAGCAATATAGGAATTTATGGGGAAAGATGTTGTATTAAAGAATGGAAAATCAGTCTCCAGTGATCACATTTATATGCTTGGACCTTTTAACTTTACTTTGATTGTGACAAGGATCAATCTCTAAGTCTGTGTTGTTTCATCATTTTCCTCATGAGAGATGACTTTAAGATCATATAGGGAGGGATATATTTTTGGTAGGTCTTAAGTTCTCAAAAGATTGTGGAGATATTTTGAAGAGGGAGAGACAGGGATTAGATTGGAAACATCAACAAGGTCAAGTGTTTTCGCTCATTGTCTAAGAGGGCATTCATTTCTTTGTTGGTAAAAATGCTTCATTTACCAACATTCACCTTTTCTAGATCTGCAAGCAAATATAGCTTGGTATAGCTGCTTCTATTGACAACTGTGGATGTGGAGAAATGGGAAATTGAAGTTTGAGTGATTTTAAGAGGTTTTCTAGCTTTTTGGTTGGGAATTATTTCAGCTTATAAAATGAGGAATTCTCTCGAATAAGAACCAGATGGTTAGCTGTGTACATGGATTTAGCAGTGGTAATAAAGTTTTTTAAAATGTCATCTTTCTATTTTAATCATGGCGTACTCTCTTGTCGGCAAGACAGACAACCACACTCTGTACTAGAAGTCTAAGTGAATATTTTTAAACAGAAAATGTCATTTTCAGGTACAAAATAAATTCAGATATTTAATACAGGCAATATTTCGCTGAGAAACAGTATCCTCAGGCAATAGAAGTTCAGACTAATCACAATATCGAATGATTTCAATTCACATTACAATTATATTGCATGATTTCAGAAAACTTCAACTTCTATACCCCAAGGTACTAAACATTTCAGCAAGAAATTGTGGAAAAAGGATCTTTACTTGCATTGCTGGTAGTTCTAATTTGGTTATTTCAAATGAGGTTAATCTTTACTTGCATTGCTGGTAGTTCTAATTTGGTTATTTTACATGAATTTAATATTACAAATTGTCCATGGGATCCCTGAGTGGCCAGTGATCTAAAGTACTCTCCATTATGGATCACTGCCATCTCACCTCTGTCTGCATGGGTTAGAGTCTAAGATCCAGCCAATGTGGATATGTGAGAAAGCTTGCCAGTAGCTTCTCATGGGTCAGTGGTACTTTCGGATTTCTGGTTTCTTCCTCCACCATTAATACTGGCCACCATGTATAGCCTATTGTGTGCTTAAAAATGGTGTTAAGCCTAACAACAACAACAACAAATTGTCCATAGAATTCAGAATCTACAGACGTGCATGAATAGAGGATATTTTTTAATTCTTCCAGCACTTGAGATAACAAGTGGGATAGTTTTCATTTGCCTTTGTTCAGTTATTATAAAATTTTCTTAAATTACATCACTTGAGTAGAGATCAGAAAGAGTTGGCCATACTTAGCACATGCTATAAAATACTAATGATATTTAAACAACCTAGTAAAATTAATTGAATATGTGATCTCTTCTCACCTGTTTCTGTCTCTAGGTCCTTTGTTGAATCTTCAGGTTTGTGACTTTTTTTTTAAAAAAAGTTGTTGAATTTGATGTGAAGGAAAAGTTTGCTGATGGTTTTGAGATGCAATTAAACAAACACGATAAGAACTTGCTTACATGTCAGGTCCCACTAAAAACATTGCATAGATCCAGATTTGTGATCTCATTATGTGCTGGCAAATCTGCATCAATGCATCAGTAAAACATAATGTATAGACCCTGATCTGCCTGCATGTAATGCACTGGCAGATCAGGGTCATTATTACTTGCAGTTGGATCCAACCTGTAAGTAATCATGTACAATGTGTCCAGCAGTAATTGAGCATGAATGTAGTATCTTTGACTTTATCAACTATAATTGTATTTCCATTTTATAAATCATTGGTTGAATGTAAAAGGTCACCAGATGCTTGCGTACCAGGGCCCTAATCAAACAGAAACAGTGGTCAGATTAGTGTGGGGCTGAAGTGGTCTGCATGCTTGGTCACTCCAGAGTTGGATAAACTGTTGAAAATCAGTTTTGAATTTTAAATGATGTACTTATTTCATTCATTTAGTTTACTTTAAGGGTGGAGGTCACTTAATTATGTCGTTGTGATCATAATTCTTCTGTTATGAATTTCTGTGTCAAGTATCCAGTAGTTGACCTTTTTTGAACTTCCTCAAGGTGGAGATCTGTTTTGGAGGGTAGGCTACAAGAATATGGTTTAATCTGATCAAGAATTCTGCTGTACTTGGAAGTTGCTGTTCCTGATCATAGTTACTCATGGATACTGTAATGTGACTGATGTCTTGTGACTTTCAAAAACAGGAAATTGTGCCAGTTTCCTTGTATATAAATGTGTAGATTTGAATAGAAAATGCAACATCTAAACTTTTCAAAACAGTTATGTCAGCCCAAGAATGAGTTGTATTATGAAGAAGTGTAATGATTCAGTCATGGACTTTATTGCTCTGTGCTATGGCAAAAAGCGGAAGACTAAGTTACATAAACAGAAATTACCAACAGGTAAGGCTCCAATATTTGGTCATAGATTGTCTTTTGGTTTTCATCAATGTAATTAAATGTCCTTTAGTTTTGTTTTATTTTTTTTCTTATCTCATCGTTTAAAAACACTATTTTTATCAGCATTTTGTTCTTACTCTTCAGATGTACATTAGAATTCAGTCGCCTGTCTGAAAGAAAACAAAAATTATCCGACATTTATTGATATGAATCAAATTTCTGAAAGTCTTAATAATATCAATTAATTTTTATTGAATTGTATGTATATATGTCTCTCTCTCTCTCTCTCTCTCTCTCTCTCTCTCTCTCTCTCTCTATATATATATATATATATATATATATATATATATATATATATATATACAGACAGACACATAGAGTGTAATTTTAAAATATTGCATTTTTTAATTAAACAAAGTAATTAATAAAGCAACATTCGTATTGCCATTAAAGATGCCATGGTTTAAACTGCAGTTTTGTTATACCACTATTTTTAATGCCTTATTTTAATAATAAAAATTCAACAAAGATCCTAGGAGCTTCCTTAGACAGTGACCCAAATTCCAGCTGTGGTCAAGATATACATCTAAGCTTGATGTATGTCATGATTTATCACACATAGAGTGTGGCCAATTGTTAAAGAGCAACAGCCAGACATTTTAATTACTTATCCATATTATAAACTGATATCATTGTTAAGTTGTACATGCATTGTAATTGACTAGGATTGTATAAACAGTTCATATTTTTGTTCATAGGATTGCCCTTAACTTTTCAACATAATTTGGATTAATAGAGAAACATGAAATGGGCATATTTATTTCACATATAGCATTACATCACACACGTATGTATCTTTTGTAAAAGGACTTTCTTTCTCTCTCTTTCTCTCCACTAGATAGATAGTTTTGCTCTGGTTCTATTTTTCCCTTTGGGTGTAAACTTGATTTATTTAAATCTTTTTCATTCTGATATAAATCTTGCTCAAACAACACCCTTGGTAGGGTGTTAGGTTGCCTTTGAATGTAATCTCTATGTAAATTTTTCATATAGCAAAAGCCAGGAAATTTAGACCTTGAAATTGAGATATGAAGGCCAGGGCTATGTTACAGTTAACTACAAAGGTCTGAATGGGAATCTACCACCCACACTTTGCTTAGCAAGAAAATTCGGACCCACAGAAGATTTACAAAGTGATTCCAATGTCACATTTTATCCTTCATCTTGCATTCTTGTCATTTTTAACAGATTTTAATCAACTTTCACACCTGTTTAAAAACCTTGCATTATTTTGGGTCTTTAGGTGTTAATTGTTGTACTCATCGGTAACCAAAGAGTAGAGTTTAAAAATATGAGAAAATTTGTGCAGAGAAAATTGTCATGATTTTATAATACTGCTGTGGTATAGAACTTTTGATAATTTTTACATCTTAATTCTAATTAATATGTTCTTCTTCATTTATATTAATTAATGCTGAAATTTATCAAGAACTACAAGCTCCGATACTTTACAGATTTTTAAAAAAAAATAAGTGTTCTGGTAATTAGCATACCTGGACAACATGAACCTAGGATTCTTTATTGTTTTGAATCATCCGAAAGTAAGGTAAAAAGGAGAACTCTTGCACAAAGAGCTAAGTAATTAACTTGACATCTTGACCTTTGTCCAGTACATTAACTAATTAAAAATTTCCAGTGTTCAAGAATGTGCAATATTTGGTTGATGATGAATACAAAAAGTTACTAAATATTTGCAAGAAAAATGCTTCTAGATAATTTTCATACCATTTTCATAATTTTCATTTGTTTTTACCTAAACCATCTACATGCCCTTGAACTAAACCCTTTGCTGACATCCACACGGAAAGTACATAAAAATCAAATGAGACATAGATGTATATCACATGAAAAAATAAATATTTTGACTGATTTGATTAATGAAGGCATACTTTTGCAGACCTTGAGAACAGCTAATGAGATATTAAAAGAAAATTGTACAAACAGTATTGTAACAAAATCACACAGAAACTTACGAACATTTACATGTTTCTTTGTAGTTACTAAATCAAGAAAATATCAAATGAGAAAAGAAAGACAAAATGTTATGTTGGTATCCATGAAGGAGGGGAAGTGTGTTAAGTAAAGGAATTTTAACTTCAATTTCACTGGTATCTCCATAGAAACTATATAGTTACGGGAGATACAATGGCTTAGTGTGAAGACACAAGTAATGGTTAAACAAACCTCTTAGTTTCAATTGTGTATTCTTGGACTACCTTGGATACCTATTAGATCTTGACAATTGTAGGGATTACCCATTATTATGTTTTATCTACAATATTGGTCAAAATTCCTCATATTCAATTTGTGATGGTAACATTTCTTACAATTTACAAAACGTTATTTCTAAATTACAAATAGTTTTGTCATTTATTAAACTTAAGCCTGGTTACAGTCTTGTTTGCCTAGTTTGTGCTTGATACCAATAGATGGGACAATTTTAATGATTCTTAAAGTGTTATTGAAAAGAGTAAGGAAGGGTTGTGTCAAATTTCCAAAGGGAAAAGATTCCATTTCACACCAGACTTGGGTAGAAATTAACTTTGGTATAGATATTTCCAAATAAAAGGCATTTGTAGGTTTATTCATCATGTTTACTTCTTTGCTACACTCTGTGAGCTATGCTATAGTGCATTTTGGAAAATCTTAAAATTCTATATTTGTTAAGCATCTTTCCTATTTTGACTCTTCCAAAATTGTAATAATTGCATTTATTGCACAATAGAGGAATCAATCTCTTCAGCTTGTAATTTTATTTTCATCTTTTTCATACTGGGTGCAGTTATGCCAGATAATAATCAAGATTAATTAATATTTTAATTAATTTTTGGGTGAAACAAAGAAATTATAATGATTTTCGATCAAGTCGAATTTCAAGCTATCTTTTCTTCCATGCTTTGATAGGTATTTCCTTCTCATGTAATTGCCAAGGTCAGGTTTTATCCATTGTTAGACTGGAGCATTTATGGGTAGTCACATACCTGAAAACCATATCATTCATTCATTAAAAGTTATGTGATTTTCTGGATATGGTCAGTGGTCAGTTTTGTTTAGATTTAATCAACTGGTAGTTGATAGCCCACATTTTAAGTAGGTCTTTGTTCAAAACCCATGCACAGTAACTGACAACCACCCAAACAGCCTTATACTGGTTTGAGTATCAGTGATGGTATCATTATTACAGGTTAATATAACAGTGGTTCAAGTACAAATTCTTGCTGCATACCAGACCTGACATGTTGCTGATTTCAACTACTTTTTTTTTAAATTGCATCATGTTTGAAAACATTCCAAATGTCCACCACAAATTCCAATGTTTCTTAATTTTTGTAATCAAACCTATGTACTAGACTTTTAAATTTTTTTTGTGCCTTTTTTGGACCAGTATTGTAAACATGACACATGTAAGAAAATGAATCTTGTAGGAGTAGAATAAAGATGACTAACCTCTGTCTGTGTGAGTTGAGTTGAGTCTGGTGTGAGTTGAGTTGAGTCCAGACTCGCTAACGTGGTAAGTGAGAAGCTAGTAGCTTCTCATAAATGTGGTTCTTCCTAGGTTTTCCAGGGTTCTTTCTTCACCATTAATACTAGCCGCCATGTATAGCCTATCTTGTGCTGAAAAATAGTGTTAAACCCTATAACAACAACAACTGAATTAGGTCTTTAATTTGAAACAACATTTGTGTCTCCATTTTTTTAAGAATCAGAGTAACCATGATTTTCTTTCCATGCTACTGGAAATATGATGATTGGAGGCATTGTTTAAAAGTTCTGGTAAATGTAGTGACAATATGTGATTACATTCTTTAAGTTGTCTAGGGTGGATATAATCAGGACCCAGTCTTGCTGATGTTGAATTTTGAAAGAGCATCTACTTTGTAATCTATAAAAATATGATGATGATGATTATTATTATTATTATTATTATTATTATTATTATTATTATTATTATTGTTATTATTAGTTTTATTATTATTTTTATTATTATTATTATTATTATTATTATTATTATTATTATTATTATTATTATTATTATTGATGGGATCAATAGGCGGTATAGTGGGCAGAGTATTTGAAAGATTGTTCAGAACAATATGACTTAAATGAGTTGGCTCTATCAAGAAAAGAATGAAAATAATGCATAAATGGAGACACCGATTTACTATTTTGCTTCAGAAATGTGCCTGCTATATTTCACTAAGTTTTGAGCAATATTGGTATCTTGGAATTTATTAACTAACCTGCTAAAATATTCAGATTTGGCACTACATTGTGGTGCTTTTAACTGAGTTTCTAATCTATCAAAATTTGGCCCAGTGTAAGAAAGATTGGTTCTTTTAGCCAAGTGGTTGGATTCTTTTCCATTGCCAAGTTAATTCTTTTTATATTGAACATCCAGGGAATACAGTATCGGTAGAATGAAAGGAGGTGAGGGGATAGTGGAATGTGTGGCTGCCAAAATGTTGTTTCAGAATATATGTAATATATTACACATAATTATTTCATCATTTACATAATTTAATGACCAGACCAAGAAGAATAAAATAAAAAATGTTCCGTATGTACTCACTTATAAATAGAGTCCAGCTGCAACCCTGGTCTGCTGTCCTATAATGTATGAGTAGATCAGAGTCTATGTGGTTTGTTCTACTGATTGCTCCTAAGAAACTGTATAGACCCAAACCTGTCAATGCATTATGTTGGTCAGTGCAGTTTGCAGTTGGACTTTACCTCAAGTTCTAGTCCAGATTGTGTCTTCAAAAGATAACATGACTCTAGTACAATAACATTGGTTAAAAGTATGAATGTTGACTAAAAACAAAATGTTACTGACCATTTGATCATGTTTGGGGTTTTGTTGACCACCATACTTTTCATGTCCATTTCCATAGATGAATGGAGTTCAAAGGTCACATCGCTGGTCCCTTGCCCACTTGTCATTTTGACTGGCAAATTGGAAATCAACACCATAAAATGAACACCTGGCTTGGACTTTAAACAGTACATACACTAATACCTTTATCAGCTGTGGAGCCAGCTTGGTATATTTTGTTGTCCACTTTTGGCCCTATTTAGAAAAATGTCCCAATCAATTTTAGCTTTGTGATTATGTTCAGAGAGAAATTTGTCCTTGTTTAATACTTGTAACTGACACAGATTTTTGGAGAGCTTGCAGCAATCAGAGGAGTGACAGGCAAAGAGGGACTTTTCTTACACTTATTTTAGGGACTGTTTAGTTAGACATTTTGACTATTCCGGGATTTTTCATGCCAGGTAATATATCTTTAGTCATGTTTGTATTAGATGTAATTAGATTTAATTTATATTCTTCAACTTGACTATATTCCCAATCCTGAAAATAACTTAAAATTATAATTCATAAAAATATAGCATTATTCTTGACTTTTATGCAAGTAAAAGAAATCCTTTTTTTTAACAAAATGCAAGAAAATGCAAAAGCACTGCATGCCATTTCTGTAATTGATTTGCACAGAACATTTGAATAAGAAAAAAAAGAAAATTTCTTTTCAGATCTTAATGTATTTTTTATATTTATTTACTTTCAAAATATGTTTGTCCTCTTGTATCTTTTCATCAGGAATACTGCATGTAGATTTTGATAGCTGTAATATATTTTTACCAAAGACTGAAGAAGTCACAGTGACATAGTAGTTATCATGCAGGACTTGTGAATGAAAAGGCCAGGTTCAAATCTTACCATCTGACCAGCCTGGGTCAGCTATGTGGTGTGTCTCCTTGGCAAGACACTTTTTCTAATTGTCTCAGCACTAAATTACCTACTAAGGGCCCCTAGTGGATCATTACCATCTCACTTCTGTCTGTGTGGGTTGGATTTTCAGTCTCTCTAATGACTAATGTAGGTACTTACTGTGAGAAAGCCTGCCAGTAGCTTCTGTTGGTCAGCCCGGTTCTTTTCCCATCATTAAAACTGGCTGCAGTTTATAGCCTATATTGTGCTGAAAATGGTGTTGAACCCTACTACAACAACAACACTTACCTACTTGTGTTAATATGCACTAAAGCAATGACTTCTGAATTTAGAATTATCTTCTTTTCAAGATAAGGAAGAAACTTGTTTTGTACTGTTTTATGTTGCTTTATAACGTTTTAGTTTTTTTTAATATAAAAGTGAGAGATTAGCATAGTCTTGACTACTTTGAAGTCCCATGAAACGATCTTTAAAATTCTTTAGTTGTTAAACATGAATAAACTATATTGGAGCCTCTCAAAGATATGTACCGTTATGCTTTAATAAGATTTCTAGTAGGTCAAGGAGAAACTACACAAATTTCCTCTTATTTTGAACCATATAGTAATGCAGTGATGTCCCAAAATATAGATGCAACTTAATTATGCATGGGTCAGTCACCTCTTGTGATTGAAGAGACAAGATTTTTAAATGCATTCCAAAAATCCAGTTTTTCAATTATATGTTTATAATGTATTACTTAGATCATGTAAGTCAATGTTGTTGTTTTCAGTACATGTTGGAAGTTATAGTTATTAATGAGGAGAGACTTCAAAAGAAATTTTAGTTGTTTTTTTTTTTTCTTCTCAATCCTCATTGTATCTTGATTTGACATTTTATGGAATTTCTTACCATGTTTGAAATAAGTACTGTTTCAACAGAACTATGTTGAAGCTTTCATGCTAATTGCAAATAATTTTGATAAAATACAACTAATACTTCCGAACTGATAAACAATTTTTTAAGAAAATCATCTACAGGTGTATTATATTTTAGACACCAGATAAGATAGCGTGTAGTTTGTTATGGGTGTTTACTGAAGCATGAAATATGACATGAATTAACTTTATAAACTAATAGCAGTAACTAGAGACCTGTTGCCATTTGATACATCAAGGTGTGGTCTCTGTGATATATGAAATGAATTTGAATTCTGAATGATAATATTTTTCATTCCAAGTTACATGACCAACCCAGGTTAACGCATATACACCTAAACTTGAATAGACCTGCAATATCATTGTCGTTTTTTTTTTTCTTTTCTGTGACCATATTTATTCACCCTTAAATTATAGACAGGCCAAACATAGATTTTCACAGAGCATTGTAAACATGTTTATTAGAAAGCATACAGTTAGTATTTTTGGAATTTACCGATGTAAGGTTTGATACTTTTAATGAAGCCATCTTTTGTTTTGTACAAGAAGTTAAATGACTAGACCATTAAGGGTAATTGTTCTTACAGAGCTATTTTAAGAAGTTTGGGGGCCCTAGGCACAAATACTAAACTGCTAACCAAAGGACTCCAAAATTTTGTTTTTGGGCCTGCACCCATAGGCACATGCCTTGAAGGTTTCAAACAGCACTGGGTTCTTACTGGAGTATTCCCAGGTTCTTCCTCCACCAGCAATACGATATGTATGGTCTATAGTGTGCTGAAAAATGGTCGTAAACTCAGAAAAGAAGACAATATTTAACCATTTTCAAGACCATATTAAGAAGTAGTTAGCTCAGCATAATGTTAAGTGGAATAATATTTCACTCCCAACAGTCAGATCTGATAAAAATGACTTATGAAACACAATGAATTATAAAATAAGATTTTATCAAGGCCATCATTCACACTGCTCCATTTTGTTCCTATAAATTATCAAACAAGAACATGGAAAGGTAATTCTTCTGGCCTAATCAGTATGTAATTTTAAGTATCAGATATACTCACCTACCAAGTCTGGTTTAACTGTAAACAATATAGACCTGATCTGCCATTGCATAATACACTGGCTGGTCAGAGTCTGTGTTGTAGTGATGGTTCATAATAACCTGCATGGACCCAGATTTGGCAGTGCATTATGCAAGGGCAGATCTGAGCCTATGCGGGTTTTCATTTGGATGTAACTGTTAAGGGAGTATATATGGTTCTAATGATGGAAAGTTAATTTGATTGTAATATTTTTGTTCAGTCAACAAAAAAAATTGTTAACTACCCTTTGTATTCACTTTATTTTAATATTACATTTAAATGGCATTACAGGTACCAGGTCATACATTTAACTGGGACATGTTGAGGCAGGTAGCTGGTAAATTAGAGAATTTCTGAAGTTGTTTCAGATAAGCAGAGTTGTACATAACCAGCCTAATTAAAGCAATGTAAATCAGATAAAAAGACAATAATTTCAGTACATTAAAAATCAGCAAAACAATTTAATATAAAGACTGTGTCACCAACCTAGTACATTCTTTTCACTTGTTTTGAATCTGATAAAGCTAACACTGAAGCACATTATTTTTAATTGATCAAAGTGTTCAGTCATTAAATATACAAAATCAGCATCTAAGAATGTTTGAAAAGACAGATCTGCTTGATGATGGTCTGGACACATGAAAAATAGCAGTATCAAATTTATGAATTGGGCACACTTAAAAAACCAAGAAAAATCTGGTCAATTGCAAGTTGTTATGTGCAGCATTCATGGAATTTTGATTAATACCATATTAGCAATAAAAAAAAATTAAATAAAATTATAACATTAAGAGCACTGAATAAAATTAATCAAAAATAAAAATAAAATAAACTTTTTCAGAAGGACAAAAGAAAACCAAAATTAATTTGATATTTTTAGGAATTTGTTTCATATCCAGTTTTAAAAGCCATTTACAGCCAGTTAAAACTCCAAATCATTGGTATCACTTCTTGAAGACAAGGCAGATGATATGGCAGCAAAATAATATTTGAACAGTTGCAGTTTGCATGAAAATTACCATATTTATCCAATACTACACTTATGGTCCATGATCTTCTCCGCTGCCACTCATTTTTTTAAAAATTGTAAAAGCAAACAAATTTATATGGATATATTTGTGAGAAAATGAGGATTTTCCCATCCCACCCACCAAGTTCTGATAAATTGATCAGGCTTACCCCAGGTTTTATTTTGGGATAAGCACATTATAAATATACCATATACACTCAACTGTCCAACTGCAAACTACACTGTGCAGTCAGATCTGGGTGTGTGCAGCTTGTTATGAGTAATTAGTAGAGCAAACAGCATAGACCCTGATCTGCAAGCACATTGTGGGGCACCAGATCAGGGTTCATGTTGTTTGTAATTGGACTTTAAAGAGAGTATATTTGGTATCTCATCTTGCCTGAATGATACACTGCAGAAAATCTATTCCTATTTTCATTATGCTGAATTGAACAAACACATAAAGTTTTATAAAGGAATTAATCAATAGTGTGCAGCTGTGAATATTATAGAATCAATTTCTTTTGGATCTGGACTTCATCACAGATTGTTTGTTGGGGCAACATATGGCTGGGTTTATGAAGTCAGTGTCACATGGTGGGTTTAACAAGTTTCTGCCTCATGTCAACCATGACGCCTACACAGCCTACACAGCTACGATATTCCATTTTTATTCCATTATCTATTAAGAATCGGCTGTCTGAATGTCTTCCAGTAAACAGAGGGAGATTCCGATCACCCACAAAACAACCTTTTGAATGAATTCAGTATGTAACATTGGCTTTTTGAAAATAATAATCGAAAATATATTCTTGTATCCCTGATTGGTACTGGCAAGAAGCTAAATCTTGCTTGCACAGAAAATTTTATTGGATCGGGTTGGTGTGGATCAGGGTTGGTGTGGAAGATTTGTGTCAAGATTCTGCCTCAAAATTTATGAACAAGTATTTTATGAGTAGTTAAAATTCTCTGTAGACAAGTCTGAAGATTTGACAGTTATGGAAAAATCAATTGTCCAGTAGCCCAAAGCAAGTTGAAATTTTTGATTGGCAAGTTAATATTTTCTTACTTGCTCAGATTTCCAGGTATTTTTTTTATTACATGTTTGCAAGTGAATCTTGTTTGAACCTAATTTAGAGATTGGATGTTTATTGACCTGCACTGAGATGATCAATTTTCAATTTGTATGCTTGTGACAACCATCTCAAAACATTCTTTCTGTCTTTTTCAGAGATAGAGGCACTAGAAGCCTGCCGATGGCTAAAGGAAACAGGTTTTCCCCAATATGCACAGATGTATGAAGGTGAGTCAGTTCCATTGCATGTAATATTTGCCTAACCTATGAGTGCTGTAGACCAAAGATTAATGGGTTGATTGTTTATGAAACTCTCCTAAAGAAAACTTTTTGTCCCCATAATGTCTCCACTTCAGACAAATCTAAAGTTATTCAAGGATCTCTGAGATTATTCTTTAATTCCCTAATCCCTAATGAATCCTAAAAGACTTTTGATGTGGGATGACCTGTTATACAAAACTTTGTGATTAAAGGTAAACATTCTGGGGTTATTATCAAGTGGTGTCTTTTTATATGACAGTAGGGTTATTTAAACATGGATTTACAGTATTTTCACATCATTGTAAGTAAGAATAACCCAAAAATTGATCCCAAAGCATTTTGAAGTTAGCCTTGTTGATTTGTATTTCATTAACATGTTCTCATGAGACCTACACAAAAAATGTTTACTATTGCACTAATTTTAAACTTAATGTTAGTCTTTTTTTTAAACATATATAATTAGTACAGGACTAAACCAGCTTGATTATATACACAAATCAATTTGGTGATCCTTTTGTAAACCAATGAAAAACGGAATTTCAGCCAACTGGGAAGAAATTTTTTTTTGCCTGATGTCAGTTGGTCTTTAATGAAATGATGCAAAATCCAATTAGATCTTAAAAATATTGTTATCTCTACTCCTATCTGAAATGGATGATTATATCAACATGGGGTTGTCACCAGCAGACTTCCTTTGATACCTTGTTCATCCTAAATGAAAATGGCACAGTCATGCATCCAATATGGCTGCCATGACCTGTCTTAAAAATCTTGTCACTACTTCCCCAGAATGGATGATGATTATTTTCTAACGATGTCTGCACTGTCCTCCTAATGAAGACAAACTAACCTCCATGCTAGCTAAATTGGTTGTTGGTGAGGAATATAAGGTTTCAACAGTTAAAGTAATAAATGACCTCGTCTTCAACTCCTGGATATTCTTTTTTTGCCAGAAGAGCATCAGTCCTTTCAAGGAACTCTTGTTTCTTTTGAGTTTCTTGCATTCCCAACAGTCATGAAAAAGACTACATATTTTTGGAAAGACACAAATAAGGTAAAGGTTGGGGGTTATATTTGACCCCTTTTCCTTTCCTCATTAAATTTATAGCTTTAATCCAAATAGTCTGGAGTCTGGGGAATGTGACCAATGATTTAGATTCAGATAACTGGTGTTCCTTTGATGGCAACATTCCCTTGTAAAATACAGTCCTCAGCTAATGATGCAAAAATTTAAATACCTGTTAGTTGTTAACTAAAATCCTCTTTGTAGTTGTTTTCTTTTTCTTCACAAAGGTCATGAACTTTCATCATGATGTAATTGACCAATAACTGACCAGTGAGAGTAAATGTGATTATGCTTGCTTGCACCCAGTTTCTGCTGCATACATGAAATGTGTTTATTGATTATTGATAACCAGCTGACTGTTCTACTGTTGCCCATCCTACCATCTGGATCAGGTTGTATTTTCCCAAGGCTTGAGTTTCCTAGAGGAGTAATTTTCCACCATGGTATGGTTCCCTGTACATAATCATAATATTCTTTAGCATTGTTTGAAATTCTTTCTTATTCAAAGTTGTTCACTTGTGGCTTACTGTATTTCCAGATGGTCAGTTTCCAGTGGACATAGCTGCAGTGGAAAAAGACCATGACTTCCTGGACAAGGAAGACATTCAATCATTGTTCAGGTAGGTTTGAAAAAGCTGAAATGAAATAAATCTGACTGAGGAAAATGAGGGAGGGTGGGTGGGTGTACTAAATGACTGTGACAAATGACAATTTTTTTCTGAATGATGTAATTGACTGGCATCTTTTATATATATTGTTGATTATACAGGTAGCATGATAATTCAAGTGGTTTACACCTTACATAATAAGAAATGTGCATCAGTTAAAAGTTGTTTTTTTCCAATTTTTATGCTGGAAAGTTGTTGTTTTTTTTTCCTTCTAAATGTGAATTATTTTGGATTTACTGCCAGCTTGTGCTCTAAACAGAGGAATCCATTAAGAATTAAAATTGCCTGCTAGTGACCTTAGTGAATAATAAAAAGTAGTTGTTACCCATCTCCATTTTTGGAGCCAGTTGGATTCGTTTCTATGATTACTCTATACTCACTTATAAGTCAGGTTCACTTGCAAAACAACATACTGTATAGCCTATTGTGTGCTGAAAAATGGCATTAAGCTTCACAACAACAACAACAGATATGTAGCATGATGTTTCACCCAGTCACATTACCTTGACACCAGGCTGACCAGTGGGCACTAACCTCTTAATGCTGAAAACCTAGTGAGGCAGATGCTAGTACCACTTTTATAAGTCTTTGGTATGACTCAACCAGGGTTCAAACCCATGACCTCCCTCATCCAAGGCAGATGCTCCAACCACTTAAGCCACCAGAGCTGTCATTTGAACTGAGGAAGAACATTAAATTACTGTAGTACTTGACTGTATATACATTGCACTCCTACTCGTTTGCTTTACAAAAATATGATACTTTATGAACATGCACTGTTTACTTGCTTAGAAGTAAAATTTAAATGTAAACTGTACCTATTTGGATCTGCCATCACATAATGTACCAGGAGATCTGGATCACAGCAGTTTGTTTGATAGAACTTGTATGTGAGTATACATGGTATTTCAAAATGGAATTCTTATACTGATAATGCTCTGTGGTCATCTGAACTGATGATGAACTGAAGTACTTTAAAAGTGTTATGTTGACTTACATGAACATCCAAGGGTACTTGGATCTGTTAAGACACAGTGGTGTAACTTTTGTTCAGTGAAATAATACCTATCCATGCATCAAATGTACCTTGTCCTTTTCCAACAACAGCTGACCTCTTTATTCATGACATCTGTCTGTAGTGGACAACATATCTACCAATTACACTATGTACTTTATAGATAGGTTTAAATCTTCATATGAAAATATATTTGGGGCTAATTTTTTATCATTAATCTCCAACTTTTAAACTTTTTAACTAGATCCAGGTGTGACTTTGCATTCCATCCTGCTAGATTCTAATTAGCTATTGTATTTTTATTATTTATCTTTTATGATGGGGCAGAATTTTCCCTGCTTTTGAAATGCTATTGGCATATTATTTACATCACAAAAAATTGTAATGAACAAGTTACCAAGAGAGACATTAGAATTTGGACGTTGGCCATGTCATTAAGTTTTCTATTTTTTGGTGTTATCCCAATTTCATTTTTTGAAACCCTAGTGAAGAACTGAGCCGAAGATGATATCTATACAAATAATTAATCTGATTTTTTTTTTTAAATTTGAAATTCAACTCTTATATTATCTTACATATTTCATCTTTTTTCTTTATTTTAAAAAAAAAAGGAATTTATCATTTAGATATTTCCACATACATAATTTATACTTGTCCCATGTTGGTATTGATTTCCTGTATGCATTTAAATTCTGAGCCATAAAATCACTTCATGCATGAAAAGCCTGGGAAAATGCTAATCAATAATTCCATTAAGGAAGTCTCCATTTATCATTTCATAAAACTGATGTATCAGTTATAATTGCAAGTATAATTACATATTTTCCTGTTGTATAACATCAATAGTAACAAGGACAACAAATATGATTACATTGGGGGGGGGTGAGGATATATATGGGGGATATGGTTATCACTATGTCTCCCCATAACATTCTTGTTTAGGGTGGTTTGTTCTTGAATAGGTTTAGGTATAGCATATATCCTTGCTTCTAAGACAAGTCCAACTGCAAACTGTATAGACCCAGATATGATATTATAATGTGCTGGCAGGTCTGGGTCTGTGCAGTTTGTTAAAAGTTATTAGTAGAACAAAGAACATAGACCTTGATCTGGCAGTGCATTAGGCAATGGCAGATCAGGATCTTTGTTGTTCGTAGTTTGGCTAGACTTATAAGTGATTATATATGGTAAAGAAACTAGGTATCCATAATGATATTATGAATTTGTCAGATTTAAATATTTTGGTAACTGGAAAGTAAATCACGGGAGAAAAGTTAAATGGTCACACTTTTATGGGGTAGTGATGGGGGAGAACAGAATAAAAAATCACAGTAAAGTTTGGAGGAGATAAAAACAAACCAATATATTTCATGATGAAACTATGGGATACCAACCATGTCTAAAAATGTTTGTCTTTTCAAATGTCAGTTTAACAATGATTGCAGATGAAAAGTTGCAAATTAAAGAAAATACCACAAATCACTCTTTAGCTGTCTTTTGGTCGGCTGCTTGTCTGAACAAAGTTGTTTTGTATCTGATATTACATATTAGTTGGATTGAAGGAGTAAAAATGTGAATAATTTAGAAGCAATTAAATTTCACATTAAGCAGATAAATAACAAGTGGAGTCATATCTGGAGTACATTTTATTTTTAATTATTCAAATTATTCAAGGTAATTGTTGAACAGACATTGTGGATTCCTGTAAGTTGTTGTTGTTGAACACTGGAGAAAAACCCTAAGCAAAACCACCAACCTACATGAAGCTACTGGCAAGCTTTCTCACATAGGCAAGCCAAGCTGTAGACACAAACCCAAGCAGACATAGGGAGATGGTAGTAATTGGTCCTGTGATTGATTTTTTCATTGTCATATTAACTGCTGCATAGTTAAGCTAAGTAAAACACCAGGGCTGGACAATTTTAACTTGCCCTTGAGATTTTAACTTGCCCTTGAAAGCTTACCCAAAGCAAAACAAACAAATATGCCAACACACACACACACACACACACACACACACACACACACACACACACACACACACACAAAGGCAGACCAACAGACTTGCTCTGTTAAAATTTGGTTATTTAAACTCCATAAGCATATAATAAATATATTCCAAATATTCCAGTAGTATCTCCTTTTGTTTGCATAAATTAGCTGCAACCATGTTACAACAATGTACATGTATATGAATTGCAAGTTTTAAGTGAAACTTTTGTGTGACGTTAACCCAAGATTACTAGGTTCAGTGTTTCTTTCTTGTTTTAATATTTTGTACATGTATGGAATGTTGAATACCTCTAGGGGCCCCATAAGAGATTAGCTAATTTGGCTGGACCAGCAGTATCCTTTTGAAAATTCAGTATAGCTAGTAGTAGTAGTAGTAGTTATATTATACCCCTCATCCTCCTTGCACCAGAATGGTAGATAAGAGGAGGGGTTGAGTGAAGCATTGGTTCTCCAAGAAAAATTTGCCCCTTCCCCCATTAGATAAATATGAAACCCACAAACATTTAATGTTACAGAAGGCAGGTTTGAGTTGATCCAGTAATCTCTATTTAACCTAAACTCTAAGATAAAGTCTTTTACCTCAAATGGTGTTCACAGGGAGTTACAATAGTATTGTTGCTTTGATTGCATACTTGTGAAATTGATTCAACTGCATAAGAGCACAAATACAGTCAATTGAAACCCAATTTATTATGTTTCTTCACCAATATAACTTCAGTCCCACTGAAGAACTTGCCATTTTACCTGTACCCTGAGGTATTCCATGCAAAGTGGAATACATAAGAAGTATAGCTTATCACACAATAGTCAATTGCAACAATTGGACTCCATAGAATGGAGGAATGTACCTGACAATGAAATGGACAATACTTGTATTAATTGGAGTGTACCTGACCCATTGAACCAGTCAAGTGAAATGGACAATACTAGTATTAATTGGAGTGTACATGACCCATACCAGTCAAGTGAAATGGACAATACTAGTATTAATTGGAGTGTACATGACCCATTCAACCGGTCAAGTGAAATGGACAATACTAGTATTAATTGGAGTGTACATGACCCATTCAACCAGTCAAGTGAAATGGACAATACTAGTATTAATTGGAGTGTACATGACCCACTCAACCAGTCAAGTGAAATGGACAATACTAGTATCAATTGATTGAAATTGAACTTCAGTTAGGATAAGAACATCACAGATAACCTATGATTCAGGAACAGGGGAAGAAGGGTAAACAAAAGATGACAAAAAAGTTTGCATTCATTATCTTTTATTTTTATTTGATTTCCCATGACTGGAATATTTAGTGCAAGATATTTCCTGTAATATTTTTTCTCCTGTTTTTACTTCATTTAACATTCCAGTAATGTTGGAAATGGCACAAATAATTAAATAATTAATATTAGAGGCATACATTTTTTTTTTAGTCCTGGAAGTTCATTTACATTAAGTTTGAAGTGGTGAAATTAACAGTAGACTAAAGGTTCCTTATCACTTTGGTTTGTTAGTGAGTGAAGTTAAATCATTGCAATCTCAAATGTAATTTTCATATTGAGGCATGCTTTGTTCATCTATTATGCTTTTGAAAGACCTTGTATTTTATGGTATTGTAAATTCATCAGCGGAGGAATCAAAAAGGTATCTTCAGCTCACCTTACTAAAGGCTGAGTGCATTTGTGATAAGGTCATCCAACTTATGTACCTTGCTTCTGCCAATGTTTGCTTATTTACACTGGATGCTTTTTTACAAATTTAATTTCCTCCAGCTTGATTTAATGCTAGTGTAGAAGCTTCTATTATGAAGATATCAAATGAACTTTGATAAAGAGTGACAGTTATGAATATTGAAAAAATAGCACCAGATTGACTAATCTTGTTAACATTCCATCAGGGTTTTTTTTTTCATCTTATGATTAGATTTTGATTAAACTTGTTAAGGCTTATGTCATCCAGATTTCCAAAGTAATTTATTTTAAGTAATGCTTAATAATAAGCCACTAATTAGTCTGTCACTGTTATCTGTAATCAGACTCCAGTACTCCTGGCAAAGTGGTGCTGGGGCAATTGATTGGGCTTGTTGAAAGCTATTGCCCTGCCATAAATTAGGAAGATTTCACCAAGGGTCAGTCCAAATATAAATGTTGTAGAGAAAAGGTGAGGTCTTTTTGGCTGCTTGTTGTAATAAATAATAGGCTTTAACAAAGGTGTAATAATATTTTAGCAGCTTAACCATTGTCATTTTGGTTACATCCAGTGTTGGTACTGGTTACCAGTACACTCAGACATACTGGTAGTCCAGTGTCCATACTGGTTGCCATTATCCAGTGTTGGTATGGTACTGTTTACTGGTAGTCCAGTGTAGGTAATGGTTACTGGTTGCTTCATAACTATGTCATCAACACTCAACACTTTATTTTAAAAGATTATAAGCAATCATCCAGATCTTGTGCAAGATGAATTACAAGTGATATATACACATACTAACCATAGCTTGAACTTCATCACAGTCACCAATTTTTTTACCTAGAATCATTAGATCAGCTTATATTCACTAGATTTGAAGATTGCTGATATACAACTTTACACTGAATTTAAGAAACATATCAATAAGGAAACTATGCCAAACTACCATATATATTTGCTTACAAGTCAAGTCCAACTGTAAATTGCACAGTTTCAGACCTGCCACCAATGTATCATGCACTGGCAGATATAGGTCTATGCAGTTTCTTAGGAGTAATCAGTAGAACAAATAACACAAACCCTGATTTGCCAAAACATTATGCAGTGGCATATTAAGGTCTAGGTTGTTTGCAAATCTAATATATATGGTAGCAGTTTAATTTTAGCATTCTGATACATAAATGTAAGGAAGGCAGGCATAAGCAACCTATTAAAACTACTGTGCCAGATTCACTCAGTTGTGCTGTCATAAATGTATCTTTAATTTAAACTAATACAATTTAGAATATAAATTTGTGGAGTTAATAGGTAATGTAAATTTAGTTTTCTATGGTTTTTATAACTAATTGTTTTTAGTTCATACAACACAAAACTACAACTTGACCACATGTCTTTCCAAATTCACTGGCATGCCACTGATGGCTTCAAGCCCTGAATGAAGTTGGCTTGTTATCAGTCATCAGAGGTTGAGGACCAGGACAAATTTGGTGGAGCATTGGTTGGTGTCCAGTGTATGAATAAGTCTAATAACTAGAGCAGGACAGAGTCAACCTGGCTTACACACTTGACCTAGCATAAGAGCTTAGAAGGTCAATTATTGGGGAAAATGGCTGGAAAAGACCAAGGTGTGAAAGTAACTACTTGTGAAGCCAATACAAGTCCATGTATAGAACTAGATGTACATGAGATATAACCTGTTCATTTCCCTGCCAGTCACCAGAAAAACACATGTACCTTGTTCACAGTGAGGGCTAATCAGGTCCATGTATGTTACCCTATGTTACCATTCAGTAAGGGAACACCTATGGAGTGTTGATTTTAGCAGAAAGAGAGCTGGTCAAGAAAGACAAAGGTCATTTACTGACCCTAATGGACACCTAAGGTATATATTCATCGATTTAAAGATACATTTGAACTGTAGATGTCAATGTTTAGTTTATAATCAGATAAGAATCATAAGACTGGGTAAAACAGGTTAAATATTTTGTAAATATAGATAACACTTTAGATTCAAGGAATGGCTTTTTTTATCATGTCTTGTATTTGTTGATCATAGTCAATGATCACCTAAAACCTAGCAAAGGTCATTAAAGATTTTATATACATGAGGATTAGCAAAAACTATTTGAGAAAGACATGGTAGCACCATTTGCTGGTAAATATATTTGTATGGATTTTTTTTGGCAGCAAATGGGAATGTCAAGAACAAGATAAGTTACTAGCATAAATAAAGATATATATTTAAAAATTTAAAATAATGTCATAAAACATTATTCTGTAACTTGGTGTTATGATAGTTATTAGGCAAATGAACTTAAGTGTTATCTCTGTAATTTAGCCTCTGTAATTATGAATCATATCAGTGGTAAATTTTTGTTTAAGCACTTGCACTTGATTTATTTCACTTTCTGGCCTTTAAGACCTAATTTAATATGGTGGCATTAAATACTCTGTTTAATGGTACATACATCACAAGGCCACATCACTCAGTATAAGATAACCTTGCTTGCAACACTTCAGTGTTTAAGAGGGTGCACTGAATATAATTTTCATATCTTATTTCTTGTGTTTTTAACTGGCAGCCATTTTTACTAGAGTTTGTTTCAAACAAGTTTCTTTATTTGCAAAATATGGATAGATGGTCAGTCTGTGCTTCATTAGTGGGCAATATATAGCTGATTTATTATATGTAGCAGTGAAGACCTCATTTAACCTAAAGCTTGCTACCATTAGTACTCTAATATGATTTATTGAATGTTAATGGTGTTTCTCTGGGATGCCCTTTTTCATCCCTTTTCTTTCTCTTTTCCCTTTGCCTTGCAATTATAGTATTATCTTGTCATGAAAGATGGAGTTTCCCCTCTAAATAGGATACAGCTGGACATTACATCCATAGCCAAGTGTTACTGGCATGACAGGGGGCCTGGGGGGATGGAGCCAGGGTTTTATGGGCTGCTTGATTGAGGTCATCAGGTCAGCTCAGGTGACTTTGTCACTTGAACATTTTAATGTTTTTCTGGAGCAACAGGTCTCTAACTAGAGACTAGACCGCTTTTATTTTGGTCAGTGTCCAATTTTTGCTGAAGCAAACTGAAAACACAATCAGCTGACTGGTATTTTATTGTGTGGACTGGATTCATCTGTTGTAGCCTGAATCTTGCATTGATTATCATAAAGGACTGAGAGATTGTGTTGTTGTTGTTGTATTTCACATGTGTAACAGAGTGCAGAACTTCATTATTGCTGTTTTCTGACTTCCAAGAAATCTTGGATCATGGATTTGAAAGAATTACAATTAAAAAGGGAATTGTTTTTATATCATACAAAGACAGAAGACTGATCTGTGCAGGCCTTAGTGTAGCTGGTAACTTACAACTTTGGCTAGGATTTTGTGCTTTTTATCAAAATTCATTTTTAACAGATTGGAATCTTCTTTCTTAGGAGAGTGGGAATAAAATTCATTGCTTTTCTTTAACTTACACATAAAGATAATTCTAGGCAAAGTCCCAGCTTGTTACCATCAGGGTGAGAGATTGGTACAAATTTTTATGGGGCCCTGAGTGGCCGAGAGTGGTCTAAAGCAATGTCCTTACAGATCACTGCCATCTCACCTCAGTCTGCATGGGTTTGAGTCTAGGATTCCATGAATGTGGATATGTGAGAAAGCTTGCCAGTAGCTTCTCGTGGGTCAGTGGTTCTTTTGGTTGATTTCCGGTTTCTTCCTCCACCATTAATACTGGCTGCCATAAATAGCCTATCATGTGCTGAAAAATGGCATTAAGCCCAACAACAACAACAACAACAACAAATTTTATATTCAAGACTTCCAACTTAATTGTAGTTTACTAAGTGATAGTCACCTACTCATAAATTATGCCATTAAGCAAACATAAGTGCCCCAAAATACTTTCTCTATTAGGAACACTGGAAATGTATAATCAGTAATTTTGCTATTCTTCATTATTAATTGAATAGGTACATGTAGTGTGAAAATTCAGAACAGAAACTTGAGATTTTGCAAATGTTTATATACCCAACATGATTCCCCTCATCCCCCAAGCCAAGCATCAACTTTTCACATCTTGTCTGTTAGATTTTAGCATTTTTCTGCAGTCATTACCAGTAAATTATTATCAGATACCACTATGGTATTGTTTACCCAATATTCTTAGAATATTTCATTAGATATTTTCAAAATGTCTCATTTATCTGTTTAGAGTCTTTCTCTCCTTGTGTCATTCAGATCATTCAAGTCAATGTCAAAATTTGTGTTAGTCTTCTGCATCTTTTCTTGTGATACTTAGCGGTGTTTTGAATTAATACTTAAATCCTAGACCATTTTTGTACACTGGTCATTGACATCTGTGTTTCAAAATTCCTATGGTAATTAAGATTTGTATCTAATGCATTATTGTTTGAAAAATATGTGAAAGTGTATTTGACTTTTTTATTTGATAATCCATTAGTGCCATGCACTTTTATTTCATGCCATATATACATGTACTTCCTTTTAAGTCACTGTGAAGACTGCAGTCACATAATGCACGGGCAGATCTACTTGCAAAAGTTTGTTAGAATACTTAAAGCTTCCATCAAGCTTCAACAAATTTTTGCAAACAACAAAACCATCTGTGACCTGTATAAAAAGTCAGAATAAAAAAACGTAAAACATAAGAAGTAAAAATGTGTGCTGTAGTGATATTTGGCAGTGTCTTATTTATTAAAATTATTATATATTAAAATCATTCTATATTGGTCAAGTTTGTGTTGATTCATTCTTTGCAATGTACATCAGATTAGGAAGAAGAATTCTTTACACAAGGTACCAGTGACTTAAAAAAAAAACAACACAGAACCAGTTTTTTAGCAACCCCCACAACTGGAAGGGGGAGGGGCAAGAATTGTATGTTGTACCACTGTATGGTAGATGTACATTATGAAAAAGTTGGTCGATGTAGTGTCTTGTGTGTTATATAGTACAGCGATCTAAATTCATTAAGAGCCATCTACCTTCAACAAAATATTTAAGTTTTTCATGAGTGATAGATATAAATATTGCCTGGGGATACAACATTAACTTTAGTTCCCAAGCACAACTCTGTAGTTGTTGTGAAATTATGTAGCCAAATAGAGTCTGATGCAATTAATTGACAATTTACAGTTAATTTTCTCTTCTTTTTTTTTTGCAGGAGGTTGAACACGCTTAACAAATGTGCAATAATGAAGATCAATGCACCAACAAAAAAAGAGGTAAGTTAATTAATACAAGTATTAAAAAAAATTAAATGAGATGAGTTAATTAACATCTTTATTATAAACAGTAAGCTAAATAATATTTCATATAAAGAGGTAAGTTAATACATTCATTGTAAAGTGTCAAGTTAATTAACACATTATAAAGAGGTAAGTAAATTGACACATTATAATGAGGTAAGTTAACACATTTATTATAAATAGGTAAATTAACACATTCATTATAAAGAGATAAGTTAATTGACATATTCATTATAAAGAAGTTAATTAGCACATTTATTATAATGAGGTAGTTATTTGATACCATAATCTTGACTGGAGGAAGGAAGTAACAAAGAAGCTGAATAAATTGACATTTTTGTTTTATCTTAATTGGAAAACAGGTAGAGGTAATGCTCAGATATGTCAGTTAATTGTTAGTTGTTAAATCCATCAAAGGCATGCATGTAGCAGTTTCAGTATTTAACGCATTTTTAAAGAGGGGAGGGAAAAACAAAAATAACCAGCATGTATAATAATATCAACAAGAACTTTCTTACACAAATATTTAATTAATATTTAATTAATATTTAAAAACTTTTGCTTATATGCAGTTTGTTCTACTGATTACATGTATTCTTAGCAAACTGCACCAACCCAGATCTGCCAATGCATTATGCGATGGCAGATCTGGGTCTTTGCAGTTTGCAGTTGGACCTGTCTTATAGGCGAGTATATATGGTAGTTTATTTAATAAGCTTATGCAAATTTGTGATCAAGAATAACCTGCTACTTTTTTGTACCTGTAAATCAGCTTGTAGACCAAAACACTTGGCAGTGACTGTACAACTAATTTTATCATTATCCAATAATATTGCTCATTTGACATGTTACCATGAATAAACATGCTGTGCAAGTGAGTGCAGGGACATTATTTCATATGTACATATTATGCAGTAGAGAAATTTTTTTGAAAGATTGCTGATGAAAAGCTGAAATATATTTACTATAAAAGCAAATAGTGTCTGACCTTTATTTGATGTTAATAAACAGGTTCATGTTTCTTGTGGTTCTAGTGTAGACTGTACATGGTCATAGATATGTATTATTCCACTGAATAAAATTTATACCAGTGTCTTGATAGATCCAAGTACCCTTGACTAAAAGTGGAAATGCTTAATTTTCTGGTTGTAGGGAGAAAATTTATACCAGTGTCTTGATAGATCCAAGTACCCTTGACTAAAAGTGGAAATGCTTAGTTTTCTGGTTAAAGGGAGATAACTCACTCCATTTGTTATGGCACTTAAAAATCAATAGGAATCATGGTACTAATTCAGTTCCCATAGTAAACCTATGCAAACACCAAGATATTAAAAATTTAATAACTTAAAATGAGTGCCCATGATCAAACATATATTGATCATTATAGATGAAATCTGGATGTCGGCTTCTGTGTAGAAGAAAGGATATGAGCCACTGCATTTTCTGGACCTGCATGTGCTTGAAACGTATGCCTTCAATTCCACACCAAAGAGTTAGATGCTAATTTTAGTTATGAGTGTTCCAAACTCAAGACTGTTAAAGGACTGAAATTCCATCAGTAAAACAATGTATTTTTTTTTTTTACTTACAGATAGGATAAGCTCTGAAATGATTATTTTTCCTAAAACATTACTTACATTATTAAGCAATCCTGGCCATCTAAACCCATATATACTGTATTTAATGTTCACCCATATCCAGGCTGGTTCCCATTTTTCCAGACCATTAGTACAGTGTGTCCTTTATAGTGCTAGTGTTCCTTGTCCCATGCAATCTTATTATAATGTTCTGAAATGTCACTTGCCTGAATGTGAATAAATTAAAAGCACCTATTTATATGAAAGATTTCAAGATAATCTATTACAAGACTGACATTAGGCAATAGTACATTAGTCATATGACCAGTTTTCTTCTCAGTTTTAATTTAATTTTCTTGTTTATATTTACTTGTAAGATAATCATAATCGAATCTGATTAGACCCAAAACAGCCATTGTGCAACAGGTGACCAGAGTTTGGTGTGTTAATTTTAAGTAATTATAAAGTTTTTATGTAATAGATAAGATCCTTGCCTGATTCCTTGTAAGTTGAATGCATAGAAATAACAAATATCCCATCTAATATGCACACACTTTTTACATGGTGATGGAAAATATTTTTAAAATAATATTCCTACCACTACCAAGCAAAAGTAATATAAAAGGCACATCCCCAAACTTCTAATGGAATGAGCCACTTAGATTTCCCATCCATAAGACAAAATGGTGCGGTTGGCTGTGCGTCATCCTTTTGCAGTTAATTACAACTTCTCAAAAGCTAGTAAAATTCAAAATCGTACACACACACACACTAAAAATAGAAACACCTTTCAACAATTTATTCTCAAAAACTTGTGAACATAATTTTACCAAAATTTGACGAAACATTCTGGAATGGAGGGCATTTCAGTTTTATAGTTGATGCCAGTCTAACATCTGATACTGCTCATTTTAACAACTTCTGACAGTTCCAAAATTCTGAATTAGGACCTAGCTCCCAGGGACTGGGAGAATTCCAGGGGATAGTATAGGGCGTAGAACATCTATAGAGCATAATTGTTTCCAATATTTTACCATATACCCTTGTAAGATAAGTCTAAGTTCCTACCATATATCTTTGAGACAAGTCCAAGATCTTACCATATATCCTTATGAGATTTGTCCAAGATCTTACCATATATCCTTATAAGACAAGTCTAAGTTCTTACTGTATTTCCAAGACAAGTCTTAGTTCTTACTTATATCCTTATAAGACAAGTCCAACAGCAAACTGCATAGACTTTGATCTGACTTCGCATAATGCACTGGCAGATCTGGATCTGTGCAATTTGTTGTTAAACGATTACATTTATTAAACTCATCTAAGATTTGGCAAATGTGGATATGTGAGAAAGCTTGCCAGTAGCTTTTCTTGGGTCAGTGGTTTTTTCTTCCTCCACCATTAATACTGGCGACTGGCGGCCATGTGTTTTTGTGTGCAGAAAAATGGCATTAAGCCCCAAACAACGAACTTTTCAAGACTAAAAGTTTTTCTGGGGTGCTAAATTTACAACTTTTTGGGGTTTAGCACCATTTCTGGCACATGATTTGCCTTGCATGGTGGTGGTTATATTTAAAAGTTCCTGCACCCTCATGATTTTTAAAAAGGTCCTAGAATCCAACTGAAATTTGAAATAAAAAAATATCCCGGAAACATCCTTGAGAATTACTTTTTGTTGTGAAATGCTAAACTAATAGTTTTAATTATAAAAAATACATTTTCTTTCCACTGCAACTTTACAAAGAATGATTTTGTAATGATCGTCATATTACATTGGTAGCCATTGTTGATTCTGTTCTGTTCTGGTAACTAAGAGACACATGTGCCTTCAACTGCAGTATAATGTCTTTAGTCAAAGTATCAGGCTTTAAAAATGGATCCTGAAATTTGTCATTTTCTTCTTAAAATTTGCTGAAAAACTGGAAAATAAAAATAATTTTGCTGCAGGAATCCCTTATTTAGTAGAGGAGGACTACATCAAGAATCACTGACCCATGGGGAAGCTTCTTTCAGGCTCTCACAAAACCCACACTGGTTGAGTTGAGACTTGAACAGAGATCTGAGTAACCTGCAAAGGCAAATGCCTCAGAGCACTTGTTCACCTATGGTCCTTTCTTGGAGGTGAAATTCTGTGCCTCTTGATTCACTTTTCAGTACATACAGGTCTATGTAAACAGGAAGAAGACTTTGTGCATATTTTGTTTGTCATCTTCTATTGTGATAGCTTGATGCTGTATCATTTATAGATCTACACCAGTTAACTTTTATACCATATGGACCACTGTAGTGGTTGACTTAAAATCAATGAGAACATTGAACCTGATTGGTCAGTTTGTTAGGGTTGGGATGTTAAACTTTAATAATTTCCATCAGTTTTACATCGTTAATTCAAATAGCAAAAACTTTTTGTCTTAATCCATCAACTGTTATTGTCAGTATTAGATTCATTGACAAGGGTGGTCTTGGCATGCTTGGTAACTCGAAAGGAAATCAAGACTTAGAAATTAATTCTTATGAACTTCACATGTGACAGCGTCACCAAAGTAACAAATATAAACTGCTTTTATTTCTTTCCAGAATTAGTATTACTGTAGCTGGAGATTATACATGCAACAGAAATTTCAGGGGAAGGAAAAAGATCTTTTCTTTAAAAAACAGTATGCTAAAATAACAGAAGATAAGGAATTTGTACATAACAGGTAGTAAGTAAGCAGTATCAAATAAAGGGGTTTGGTTAACTTAATAATTGTCCTAATATTGTGATATGTTGGTATTTAAGATTAATATTTATTTTTATGTTTGTAGCATTGTTACAACCAATTTGGTAATTAAAATTTCCAAATTGCATCATCGTTATATCTTTATATTTACAATGTTAAAATATGAGTTGTTGTTGGGCTTAATGCCATTTTTCAGCACATGATAGGCTATTCATGGTGGCCAGTATGGAGGAAGAAACCGGGAAATCACTGGAAAGAACCACCGACCCACGAGAAGCTACTGGCAAGCTTTCTCACATATCCACATTCGCCGAATCCTAGACTTGAACCCACACAGACAGAGGTGAGATGGCAGTGATCCACTCGGCCACGCGGGGCCTCCATAAAATATGAGATATTTTGTAATGAAAATAAGTTATTTACTTTTTTGTTGTGCCATGTTTGGACTTTCCATAGTAATTTGAGAAGATCTGTTTGCCAAGTTCATGATTACTCAAAGTTAATGGCTCTTCTCTTCAGTGTTCCCTCTTTATAATGTTCATTGAAATCAACCCAAGTCACAGTGTTATAATTGAGGAACTATGTAATGAGGGATGTTATAACAAGGCTGTATCTTGTTGGTAAATCAGGACACAAAATTTGAATATTTAATTCTACAAGATCACATTATAATCGGTTTTCACAATTCAAGAATTTTTAAAAAGTGAAATAATCTCGAGCAATCATTTAACAAAGAAAGCTGATGGTTTACTGAGTGACTTTATAAGTGAGTATCTGTTATATTTTATAAAGATTTAAAAATATATAAAGGAAGTGGATATATATTAATCAAAACAACAAACTCCAGCATGTTGTAGTTTATCAGTACCACCTCCCACTGACCATGTTGGCCACTTGGAGAAAAATAAAGCTATAGATCTCTGATAACCATCACACCTGCTTATCAGGGCATGGTCCTGTGATATCTCTGTATTTACCATATTTACCTTTGTAGGAGTGATGTCTAAGATGTCTAAGTTGTTCATGGTTGTAAGGGTTATGCTTTAAATTTCATATATTTAGACCTTCTTTAATAAGATCCCTGTTCCAGGAGGACAATGTTTGAAAAGGATGTTTACAAAAATGATTAGTTTTCATTATGTTGAGAATATGCAAGTAAATTTTGCTTTTATGTATGTGATTGCATTATTTGCGTAAGTGGTGCCAAGCTTTATTTTGTGAGATCTTGTTGAATTCAAGACTCTGAAAGTCACAAAACATTTTTTTACACTGTTTAGCATTTTTTGACATATTCTACAACCATTTTTTGAAAATCATGTACTGTAAATTGTGTGTGTGTGTGTGTATATATATATATATATATATATATATATATATATATATATATATATAGTAAGCACTTGTACTGGGGCCCAATTAGCTACACAATAAACTTTGGGAAATCTTTTTAAAATATTTTTTTTTACTCTGAGAAAAGCAGTACTAGGGTGGGCAATGAAAAACAGAGGTATTTGGCCAACCAGAAGTATTGCAAAGGACAATGGTCAATTTGCTTCATCGTAATAGAAATGAGAAGTCATCTCTTTATTATGCATGTACTTTCCTATAGTGAATGTTGTCATTATTATATATTACTGTTATGTTTACTTCAATAAAATACTTTTTTTAAAATTGCCTCCCTTCCTAGATTTGCTAAAATAGTATGCACATAAAGTTTTGTAATTTAATGTATTTTTATAATGGGAGGGGGTCTTTGACCCTGTTGACCCTTTCCCTCAAGATGGGGGGGGGCCTAATTAAGGTTTGGACATAGATCTTGCCTTGCTTTCCAAGTAGCAGATAACAAGTTGTGTATATGACTATTGGGCATTTACAAGTTTATATATGGCACATAATTTATCCACATTCATATCTTTGTCTTGTCAGCCCATGTTTTTAAACATCCAGAACTTGTTGGAGCTTAGACTTGGTTGCAGAAAAAAGTGTATGCTAGCCACATAGTGTTACCTGTTTGTAAGCAGTCCAACACAAAACAAGTTGTAGTGTTTTTTATGTTTACATTTATGCACTTTTGTTTGGCTCATGTTTATGTCTAAAAATTATATTGGGTGCTGGTCAGTCACAGATTTTTTAAACCCCATCCAAAGAGTCCATCTGTGGTTGGTAGTGGACATTGATCTGTTGCTTGTGTATGCATTAGAATTATGTTCAATTTGTACAGGTATTTTTTCATCATGTATTTTATATCTGAAGTATATTTTGACCATTGATTTCAAAAGACATTTATGATTAGTGTTCCTCATTTGTCAACTGAGAAAATATTTTGAAATGAAATGTGTATTTGATACTAGTGGTGCATTAAAATTAAGATAGAAATTCAATTTTTATAATCTGTGAAGAAAACAGTTATTTTAATTGAGATTTCATCTTCCTTTTCTTTCTGTCTGCAGGCAGAAGAGTCCGATGACGATGAGCAGTGTGCCTTGAGTGACAAGTGGAAATACCAGCGAAGCAGCCGACGATGGTCTCGAAAAGACCTTCACTCACCCACATCTGAAGAAAATGGTCGATCATTGCTGAAATCCACATCAAGTCATGACAGTCTACTTGCTGACCAAAATAGTAGTAGTGAAACTGGCGATAGTCCTGTTTTAGACAGTAAAATGAATCACCTGCGATCTCTTGAGAACACTAGCCATGTTCAAACCTCAACCCCTGTAGATTCTAATGCACATTCCACTAACTTGCGCACTCCAAAAGTGATTCAGAGAGCCGCCAGTGAGAGGCTGAAGGGAGCCAAAAGCTTTTTGAAACGTGTGGAAAGTTTAAGTCGAAGTAAGAAGGGACACAAGGGACCAAGAACTATTGCAGAAATTAGTGGTCCCGTAATCACAGATAGAGACGAAATGCAGGAGAAAATTCGGCACTTAAATTGTAAAGACATAAGTCCTTCAACAGAAAATCCATCCATCGGAATTCTTGATAACTCTTTTGCCTCAAATTTAAGTTCAAATAATACTTCTAGGGTTTTGTCCCCGGTATCAGAAAGTGAAGTTAGTATGGTTCATACGGCATCTAAGTCAACTTCAGACAGAAGTAACTGTTCAAATACTTCAGTTGGTGCTTTAGGATTTTCACCTGAGGAACAAGACAGTGATTCCAGTTTTTCTGACACATTTATTTTACCTGCTGATTACAGACCAGGACAATTTCCCAAAGAGTTGCTTGCAACACAGTTAGATTCAAGTCGTGTTCATTCCAATCACCAAGTAAACACAAGGACAAGAAGTTTTAGCACTGGAAATGAAATTATTAGTAAGACACAATTTGAAAAAAATTCTAGTCCAGTTCACAGAGGTTCACATGATCCAAAACACAGATCATGTGATGCAGTGAATTCGTCAAATAGGAAGAGTATTTATGATAATGTTCCGTTGGAGGAGGACTCAAACGAAACCCAGCAAGAGTTTGATTTGATTCTTGCAGAGCTTTTTGAAAACATTAAGGGATTAAACCAGGCTATAAATGGAGAAGATACAGGTTTGTTTCAAAATCTCTTTTTTACAATGCAATGTAGGATTGCAGTTATTTTTTTTCCTGAAAACTCCATGTATTTTGTTCTACCTGGATCATCACATATTTTGAACTCGTCCAAAAACTGCTTTATCATACATAAATGGTTCTCCTTAATTTTTTTCAGATATTTTTTTTACAGTATAGTGAAAACTGTAATGAAAGACCACACAACTGAGAGACTTGTCTTGATTGATTATACAAATCAATTGATATAATATTATGACATGTGCTCAGAGACCACCTGTCTTGAGAGAGTTAGACCATACCTTTTTTGGCAGAAGGGGTGGTCAATTATGACTAATTGTAGCATTATAGCAAATGCTGAATAAATTAGACTAAACTTTATAGGTTGCATTTACACGACTTCCTAACCATGCAGAATTATGCGTGTGCATATAGATTGGGATTAATGAAAAAATTAAGAAATTAAAAGATTTCTAGAATGTTTATTAATGTTTTAATAATGTTTTATGGGGTAGAAAAATCTTCAGAAATTGAAGAAAAGGGGTTTATTGTTGTGGTGTGCGTGTGTGTATGTATGTATATATATATATATATATATATATATATATATATATATATATATATATATATATATATATATATATATATATATATATATATATATATACAGACATACATACAGACATACATACATACATACACACACATGATCCAAAACAGATCATGTGATGCAATGAATTCATCAAATAGGAAGAGTATTTATGATAATGTTCCGTTGGAGGAGGACTCAAATGAAACCCAGCAAGAGTTTGATTTGATTCTTGCAGAGCTTTTTGAAAACAAGAAGGAATTAAACTAGGGATACTTACATATACCATTCATACTCCAACTGCAAACTACACAAACCCAGATGTGCTGGCACATTATACAACGGCAGGTCAGGAACTGTATTTTTTGCAGTTGGACATGACTTAGGTAGAGGCAAGCATATGCGGTATATAGATGATACAATTTTAGGATGTATTCACCGATATTGTATCACTGTTTCATATCAATCAGATGCAAATCTTGCTTTTTGTATCACTGTATGAATCAAATGAAAAATCTTAACTCGATATTTGTGATTGTATGTATCCTTAACTTCGAAAGGTAATGGAAATTTTGTTTGATTACCAACTTGAAGCAAGGAAGTTTTTGTGACCTTTTTTGGTAAAATTTAAAGAGTATTTGAGTATCAGACATTGGATTTTTTGCTAGCTAGGCCATATTTAAGTGATATTATGATTCACTAGCATTGATGCCAGATAAAAAGTTGATTTTGTTGATTAGTGTATTTTGTTTCCAAATTGCCATAATCAAATGTCACCTTAAGAAAAACTAAATATATTGGTACAAAATGGTTCACATCATTTCTTTCAAAATGTCAAATAAATAAATGACAAATAATAATGGATTGTCTGTACTTTGACACTGCGTAGCATAAATTTGTCTAGATCCACAATCACCCTAACTAGCCAAAATTAAAATTGTTTGAATGAAATAGAAAAAATTTACATTGATTAAGGTTCTTTTGTACCCTGATACTCTAGTAAATAATTTTCTAATATTCCTTAATCAGTTACCAACTGTGTTCTACATTCTCATTAGCTTATTAACTTTTTTCTAATTACAACAGATGTAACAAAAATGTGGTATGACTACTTCTGATTTTGTTTTACGCATTTGTTTTTCTGAGAGATTTTTATGTAACTGTTTGTTTAGGCATACTGAAGACATCAATTGGCTATCTCATTGGCACGTGCAAAAGGATAAAAATAGGATCCATGACTGTCGTGTAATGCCTCCATTTTGCTCAAAATCTTAAACCTCTCCTGCTTTTTTTTTGAAAGGTTCAATTGTATGTGGGTAGTTCATAGTCATCGATCAGAGGCCAAAAATTCACAAATCAGAGAATGGATAAAATGGTCTATTTTTTTTACATGAGTGGAGAGTCTGCATTATTTGATATCGCTTTACAATGACGTCTTTCCCATTTTTGGTAACATGACCTGCTTTGACATTGGAAGGAAGCTTATTCATGTGTAAGCATGGCATATATGGTTGATGAGTTAATTAACTAACTTAGCAGTAAGGAGGTTGCTGGGAGTCTAATTGGTCAGAGTTCTGCTTGGATCACTAATAAAACATTTCATGTACATATATTTGATTTACCATTTTTGATTGGTCAGTTGACATTCTGGCTTTATTTATCTCTGTCAAGCCAAAGACATACTGTCAACACTGTTCCTAGTAGTTTTGCATTTGTAATAATAGGTTTTTCTAAATTGAATTTCTTTTGCCTTGAAAAGCTGGGTTTTTAAAGGGACATAACTCTTGATAATAGGAAATGTTTGTACTCAGATTATCTCCCTTACAATAAGTTGATGCAGTTAGTGTTGTGGCAATCACTTTAGTACAAAATACTCATAGAAGTTTAGGCTTAAATATTTTATTTCAAAATGTATGAATTTTTTTTTAATCAAGGCTAACGTAGGAAAAAATTTTAAAAGTTTTTAAAACATTTTAAATTCAGTCTAGGCCCAGAAAATGTGTTATTAAATTAAGCTCAGTTTGTTTGCACAGGTCAGTTTAGGGCATTTTTTTAGAACTTTTATTTTTACCCAGAGGAAGGGTGGTGCTAGGGTTGGTAATGAAATGTTGGGATGGTTATTAACAATGTTGAACCTACACTGTAAAATATTGGGTATTTTTGAAATACAGTAAAAACTGTATTGAGCTACCATCTGTCATTTCAGACCATGACAACAATCATAATTCTCAGATGTGTTTATTATATAAACACTGTCATGTTGACCACCTGCTGAATGCAACCAGTGACCACATGTCTTGGCAAATATACATTTTGACACTGCTATGAATGACCACATTACAAAAATGAGAATAAATTCCACCCACCTTTTTTGAATCCCTGTAACAATGACTGCTCATACTATTCTAACCAAAAAAAAATATTGGCAGGGTGCCAATATCTGAAATTTTGTAGATATATTTATAGTCTTTGATGGTTTCTTTTGTAAAACAGACTACAGTACATGTAGATTATTCTTAGATTGGTTCCCTGCTGCATATGCTTCCTGTGTTCTCTGCTATTCCTATTGGCCTGCTTCCTAATGTTATCATAGATCATATTTATGAGTGTTACCCAGCAACCCTTATTAATGACCACAGACACCACTGACCTATTGTGAATCAATTGTGACAACAACTGCTTGATTAGTAACAATTGTTCTGATCAAAAACAAACATAAAAGAATTTTTTTAAAAAAAGGATTCTCACTACCAGTGATAGATGCTACAGTCTGTAAACTTGGCTAAAGTACATGTCACAAACTGCCATTGTAGTGCCAATATTAACTTAGTGGTTGCGTATATTGTTAGTCTTTAGAGTTAATCCATATTGCCAGTTGTGAATAAGATCATTGTCGTTTAAACAAGCAAGAGAGACTCGTTGCAGGATTTGATTGATGTTGTTATAAACAAAAAGGAGTAAATCTTAAACTATTTCATATGCTAAAATGTGATCTTTATATGAAAATGTGATTTCAAGTTTAATGAAAGTATATCTTTATTGCTATAAAATTTTAAATTTAGATGAATGCATACAATATTTTAGCAAGAACTATTAATTAAGCATAGAATATATGTACAGTGATTGTGGTTATTTTTCTTTAAACTTTTCTGAAACTGGACTTTGGAAACTGTTCTGTTTTTGTTTACACCTGCTATGAGAGACCACCTGTCTTGAAAAACCACTTTTTGTTGCAGAAAGGGTGGTCTCTTATATCAGGTTTTACTATACGAGCAGATAAATGAAATAATAGCAATTAAGACTATGCAATTGAAAGATAATGCTTTTTTGTAATAAATAGTAGCACAGAGTTTAAAAATGATTGTATGATGTGTATTGACATCCTAATTTTTTTATTCTGACAGCAATTGTGGAGCCTCCTCTAGTGTTTCGAGATGACCACAACAGCAGCATCAAAACTAGCCATGAGGTTAACAATACCAGTGTAGGTTTCGAGTCAGTGGCACCACCTGGTGGAGATATTGAAAATTCGGTTCACCAAGAAGAAGAGACTGAAAATGAGGTTACAAGTGGGACTACATCCTCACCAGATATGAGTGACCATGAACTTCACACGGAGGAATTATCTCATGATGACTCTGCGGAACACCTAGAGTGTCGAGAACGGAGAGATTCTGGTGTTGGATCCTCACTCACTCGAACATCTAGGTAAGTACTTGGTTATGAAATGCTTAGCTTTTAAAGGCTCTTTGCAATATATTATTGGCACCAAACTTTTCAACACAGCCCAAGAATAAATATGTCACTTACTTCAGATAATATTATATGTCTGATACATTTTTCCTCTGATGATTTGCCAAAATATATGAAGTTTTTAAAATATTTTCTTAACTAATATCTGCATTTATTATAAATAAACATAACTGAATTTAATTTTGTTCTCAGTATACTACTGGCTGGTACAGTAGAACCTGTCTTGATAGACCACCCTATCTGCAAACACTAGTCTGTCAAGACTGGTGGTCTTTTATGACAGGTCATAAGACTGTATAATCAATAAATCAGTGAATGGATAACCTGGTCAATCAAAACAGCTTTGTCTCCACTATCAACATGAAATCTCAGCATCAAAGAATTTTAATTATCAAACAATGTTTGTGTCATGAATTTGTCGATATATGGGGTGAAAATATGCCATGTGCTGTGTCACTTGCTGATATGTATCATGATGCACAAAGAGGCAGACAGCTAATATTTATTTATAAATTTTGAAAAACTAAAGTAACTTCTACAACATAATTACCATTTATACTCAGATTACTGACCAGAAGATCTGGATCTGTGCAGTTTGTTAGAGGAGTGGAAAGTAAAACAAACAGAATACATCCTGATCTGTATTGTGCAATGTCAGACCAAGATCTTTGTTGTTCGCAGTTGTCTTCTGCTTAGGTGGTGCTCTACAGTTTTGTATTTAGCATAGGGTTAGAATTTTACAGGAAAAGAATTTCTCAGGGTTTCCTCACTAGTTATACTGGCTATTTAAAAAAGACTTTGTATATCTTAGGTATTGTTCAAAGAACCTTTAATTCCCTTTATTTTGGTGTATGATTGATTGGTGTAATATGGGTTAGAGAGTATACAGCTTGGCCTTACTCCAGATGTGTACATTTCAAAAAAGTGCTAGCTCTTCTTGCTCATTTTCACTTCTTGAACTTCAGAGGTAAATTGTAAAAAAAAAAAGGAGCCAATAACTTTTTTTTTTTTACATTTTATGTATTTGATAATTCATTCATTGCACTTTTAGAAGCTGGAATTGTCTATTTTGGCAAAATTCATTTTCTTTATTTTGATAGCTGCCAAGAATAGTGTACTTTAGGTAAATTCATGTTGATTTTTGGAGCACAAGGGAGCAGTCATTTTAGTTAGCAGTGTGCTAAGATCATTTAAAATGTCCAAAAGTACAATATCCAAAAAAATTTCAGCCACATTACACAAAAGTAGCATATAGGTATGCCAACATTCTCTCCACTGTGCATGTTTAAAATGCAAACAACTTCACCTTACATACATCACTCTCTCAAAAGTACATAATAACTGGTGAGTGCCACCTAATAAACCATGATAGTTGGTATCATTTTGTATCAGTTCTAAACTGGAAAGGAAAAAAAACTTTTTTACAGTACTTCCTATATATTAATTTGAATTACAACAACAAAATTATAGACATAGTAGTTAATCATATCAGCCATATCATACTTAGATACCAAGGTTATTTTACGTGATACGGTACATTTAGATGAATATAAAGTTTATTTCATGTGATACATTAATATAAAGGTTATTTCATGTAATACTTTATATTTAGATAAATATCAATTTTATTTTATGTGATGCAGTAAATTCAGATTAATATAAAGTTTATTACTTTAGATTTAAATTAATATAAAGGTTTTTTATGTAATATTTAGGTTAATATAAAAGTTATGTCATGTGATACTTTATATTCAGATTAAAATAAGGTTCAGATTATAACATACAAGTGGCATTTTAACAGCATTTTGCATGAAATTTGCATTGCCAGTATCTGCAATCACATAACATTTCTGCTCACAAGCCTAGTCGGCTGCAAGAACATAGACCCAGATCTGCTGGCACAATATGCTGCGGCAGATGGGTCTTCAGTTTGCATTTGGTTTTGACTTATAGGCAAGTACATTTGGTAATCAAAAGAAAGTATTTTGTTAGTGCCATTCCTGGTAAGACCTAATCCTGTGCATATATGCTCTTATGCCCAACCTATTGGAAGGACCTGGAGAAAATGTCTTCGTCCATTTGGATTTCTTGTATTTTCCTCATAAAGGAGGATCTCGTTCCATAAACAGCAATCATAATTTGCCCTATTGTTCTTGGTTTCCTCCCCCCCCAAAAAAATTAACAGAAACAATACAATGTATGGAGAATTAAATTACTGTTGAAGTTCTATGTATCTTAAATAAATTATATTTTTAATTGGATCGCACTAATATAAAAGAAAAATGTCTTTGATTCAAATGTTTACTAGTTTACTGAGTGCATAGTTGTTTTCAGATGCATCACAGATTTTATCATAATATTTGGTTTTACAATATTTTTTTTTTCTTTCCAGTGAGAGGGGTAAATACCGGATTCGGTGGCACAGTTTTCAAAAATCACACCGGCCAAGCACTGGAAGTCGAAATCTTCAAATTTATAACCTTTCTGCAGGTCACATCATGTTACTACATAAACTGTCCCTCCTAAAACTTACTGCATTACTTGAAAAATACTCACCCAACAGATCAGCGTGGTCTTGGACTGTGCCTAGATTTATGAAACGTAATAAATCGCCAAATTTCAAGGATAGAAATGTTTTTGGTGTTCCATTCCATGTGATGATTCAGAGAACTGGCCAAGCTCTACCTCAGTGTATGTTGTACGCAATGAGATTTCTCCGGAGAACTGAAGGCGAGGCAGTGGGAATATTTCGTAAATCTGGTGTCCGATCCCGAATCCAGAAACTGCGGCACGAGATTGAAGCTAATCCTGGTTAGTTATTGAAAACTTATGCCTTATGTGGATCTTGACTGTGTTACTATAGTAACCAAGCAAGTTTCAGTTTAACCTTTTTTACGACAAGTATGTGAATTACAGGACTATCGACTGTAAATTCCCTTGATTCTTTATAAGATAAATAAGGTATCAACAATGCAATAATTTACAATATGTACAATTGATTAGACTATGTAGTTCGTGTAAAAATGGCTATTGCATGTAACAATAATTTTAGTTCAAACTTAAGATGGTTGATCAGAAGCTTCATAATAAATGTGTAAGAAAAGTTATTTCCCTTTTTGCAGTAAATTTGTTGGTAATTCTTGAAGTAACTTCATTTCAACTGTATGCACATTCTCTCATCTTGTGACCCACATGATCAGATCACTTGCAACAGCCTGTCATGTGACAGCATTTGCAGAGCGAGAGGGTGTGTATGTGGATTGGGATTTTAACGTAGCTTTAAAACATTTTCAGTCATATCCCTACAATGTCTTCATTGTGTCAGTTTATAGAAATGTCTAGCACTGTAACATCGTGTCCCACCCAGTCACATGATCCTGACACTTGACCGACCAGTCCTAACAATAACATCTTAATGGTAAGCACCTAGTGAGGCTACAGTTAGTACCATTTTATAAAGTCTTTGGTATGACTCGACCAGGGTTCGAACTTGCGACCTCCCACATCCAAGACAGATGCTCTAACCACTAGGTCACTGGGGCGGTCATATATAGACTGTGCCATCGGCATTAAATAATTGGATATAGTCAATTATTTATCCAGTAACGTTGACATTTTGAATTATTTACATGCATATGGACATGATGGTATGACTAGACATGGATTTGATCTCACAACCTCCGACATTCGAGGAAGACACTCTAACCACTTGGGCCACTAGAGTTGTACATTTGTAGAGACCTGATAATCGTATCACTTAGGACTTCTTTGCTTTCGAAGTTGTATCCTCGTAATGAATTTTTCACATTTGGAAAAGCCAGAAGTAAATAGTGTTTTTTTATTTCAGAATCTGTTGATTTCGAACAGCTACAAGCCTATGATGTTGCAGATTTGTTAAAGCAGTACTTCCGTGAACTTCCCGAGTGCCTTCTTACCAACAAACTGTCTGACGTCTTCATCTGTATATTCCTTTGTAAGTTACACCATCACTCTGTGTACAACTAATAACAGTTGTAAGAATGATGATTATCCCACAGTGATGCTGCTAGTGAGAAAGTAATGTTATAAAAAAAGCACCATTTAATTATGAGACTGTATTTTAAGGATTTTACCCATTTGCTTTATCTTTGCCTTGTTAATCTTTTTTTTCTCTCCGTATTTATTACTAAACAGTTTGGGTTACATTGATATGCTTTGTCGATCTGTTCATGTAAAGCAATGGTTCTCAAACTTTAAAGGGCACCCCCTACCTTATCCCGTAAAAAAATTATTTAGCATTAGTGCCCCCTCCCTCTCATTAATCCCACTGCCCACTTTGAGAACCACTGATACAAAGCTTACTGGTTCATATGAGTATGACCTTGCCAACTGAAATTTGATAGACATGTTTATAAGTACAGTCAAACCTCTCACCCAAAGGAAAAGAGAACCAACTAGCTTTTGTATGTATGCGGATTCACATTGCAAGTTTAGTTTTTGTTTTGAATATTATTATTATCCAATAGCATTTAGTAAACTATTAGTAACAAAATCATAAAATACATGAACATATTGTTCTTTGTGACAGTTTCACACAATATTAATGTATCCTGGTCACTTAATCCATTGTATAAATTAAATCATCACTGACAATTTAAATTTTTTTAAATATAAATTCACTGATCCTAGTGTGTATCAACTCCTATTGTGTAACTGCTGATTGACAGTTTACATATGACTGTAAAACAGATTGTGTCATATACAAAACAAAATCTCAACTGTCTGTTCAGCTTGCGGAGATCAAAGGAGTCAACTAATGTGAGAAGCATGTGATACTCGAGGAGTAGAAAGGCATCATGTAACTAGTGTAACTAATATTAAACTTCACTTCCCTTATGAGGCAAATTTTGTAAATAATGACTGACTTCTAACCGGAATGAAATGGGATGAAGTTTATCTAACCTCTTGAAATAAATTTTTTTTTTCATCATATATAGCTTTAATTATAAATCCTTTTTAAAAAATAATTTGTCATTTCTGCTGTAGGGTTCACTGTATTTTAATTTACAAAAAGTAGATGAAAGTCAGAAAACACAACTACAGAAAAATGTGACAACCCTTTATGGTAGGGAGTCAGATCTGAATCAAACATGGTTGTCTAAGCAAATATCATTTGTCTGTCACCAGATGTTCCTGTAGATCAGCGCCTGGAAGCATTGCAAGCTGTCATCATCCTCCTTCCTGATGAAAACCGAGATGTACTACAGTCACTTCTACTCTTCCTTAGCGACGTAGCTTCCCATGCAGCAGAGCATCAGGTAATATTGCACTGTGCTCTTGATTCCACTTGGCATTTCGGTTTATACTCACATTATTGACCAGCAGTTCAGTTTGTTAGAGGAGTGCAAAGTAAAACAAACGGAATACACCTAAGTGGTTAGTGCATCTGCCTCATGTGGGTGGTCTAAGGTTTAAGTCACAACAAAGTCATACCAGAGACTTATAAAAATAGTACTATCAGCTGTCTCTGATTGGCACTCAGCATTAAGACGTTAGTGATGGACCTGATGTCTGGATAATGGGTTAAGGTCAGACATGATGCTATTTGTCTTCAGCATGGTGCTGCAGTGCTAGACATCAATATAAACTACCACACTGCAGACGTAGCAGTACAGCTGAAATTTTTTTTAAAGCTACAAACGCACACACATTTTCTGTATAGGTCCAAAATTACAGAATTAGGGTATGTTTTGTGCTTGAGAGCAAGTAAAAGCGGTACTATAAGAGTTGCCTCTTTCCAATTTATCAATGTAGCACAAAATGCACTGAAATTAGTACCTAGACCAATCCAATGTAGAACTTTGCGTTCTTTGTTTTAAAGAATACTGTATGATTTAAATTTTGGAAAATGTTCCTGATTAATCATTCCCTATGACTGGTTTTGACATTCTGTTATGAAAATATACCATTGAAAGAACAACAAAAATGATTAAACCTTGTACTCATTGATGCCTTAGACTACTAGCCTCTGTTTATATTTCTGTGTTACTGCCCATCATTTATTTATTTATACCCTTTTTTTATTCCAGATGACAGCCAGTAATTTAGCAGTATGTTTTGCACCATCTCTGTTCAACATGGGTGGGTCGCGAAGCAGTTCAGGCACACCAAGCCCCCACAGGACAAGGAAGAATCCAGGTATTCCAGATGCTCGGGAGTTGCAAGAACAGAAGGCTGCCCATGAGTGCCTTACGCTGATGATCCAGGAATGCAAGAAGCTCTTCACAGTTAGTATAACAAGACATTTATATGTTGCTCGTGATGTAACTTGCAAAAATTTGGAGTTAACATTTATTTGGTTTGCTCACTTGTACATTTATGATACAGTATTTGGCTGTAATGTAAAATGTCTGCACATTCTGTAGATAATGACCACAGAAACTGATAGGAATACTTATGTATTGTTTAAGTTCTGTTGTAAAATTATAGTTTTGACAGTTTTCAGTGCTTTCTTGTATTATGTTTTTTTATATAAATATAATGCAGAATTGTACAACTTGCCTCATGATTGCAGATTCCTGCAGCTATACTGAGCAAGTGTCGATGTTGGCATGGTGACCCTGTAACTCTTGAGGAGCTGAATAGGACAGGCACAGAAGAGGGTTCTGGTTACCATGGTTACATAGAGTCCTGTATACAAGGACTGCTTAAGGTATTCCCATACATACAGACATCCATCATTCTATCTCAATCTGTCATGCAGATTAACGTGTTTTAATTTTTAAAACGAATAAAGTTTTTTGTATAAATTATAAATTACATGTTATTACATTATTACATATTATTACGTTATTATAAATTTCCAGACTAAAAATTAGTTTGAGAATAATCATGCACTATCTTATCTTATCTTATTACAGTATCCAGAAAATATTGCAGAAATTTGAAGTTGTAATGATATTTTCGTTTTGCTGTATGCAGAGAATAATTAGAAAATGCTGCTTGTCTGTATTTCAGGAGTCGCGTGACAAGTTTCGAGGCTGGGTGTCTTGCCAGTTACATGGTGAATGTGATGTTTCGTACAAGAAGGTGGGAGATGGTCACCCACTTCGACTATGGAAGGCAACAATCGAAGTGGAAGCACCTCCCATGGAGGTCATGACCAGGGTTCTTAATGAAAGGTATGAAAAACAATCAGAAAATTATAACGGATGGTATTTCTTGAAAGAATCCACTATTTTTTTAAATCCACTCTTACTGTCCAGCTCCCAGTGACATAATCATTACATTATGACATCATTAGCATATTTTCACTTTTCATGTAGTTTTATTACAGCAGAGGACATAAATTGACATGGTTGTGATTTTGCACTATATAATTTAAAAAAATTTTGTACTGTTGTTGTTTTTAAAGAATATGAAACCTTTGGAAGTGTTTAGTAATATACAGACCACTCCATTGGCTTAAAGGTTAGAGCGTCCGCCTTGAATGAGGGAGGTCATGGGTTTGAACCTCGGCTGAGTCATACCAAAAACTTGTAAAAATGGTACTAACAGCTGAGGCACTCGGCATTAAGAGGTTAGTGTTAGGATTGGTTGGTCTGGTGTCAGAATAATATGACTGGATGGGACATGATGCCCCAATGCTAGACATCACTGTAAACTGCCATGCTGCAGGTGACTGCAAATTTTTGAAAGCTATGTTAAAAATCCAATTCACAGCAGAAATATACAGCCTGCTGTAAATTGGCCATGTGGGCATTCCATTGTGGAAAACTATCCTGATTAACGTGTTTGTGTCAATGAAACATGTCATTTTCTTTCTGTAATTGATACAAGGCAACTGATCTTTCAGCTTGTGCCGATATAAATTTTGAATACTCGTGCAGCAATTAAATATATCATAGTTTTTCCCATACATTTCCATGTAACAATTCATTTCTTGGAATAGAGATTGAGCTAAGAGTAGCTCAGAAAGTGCATTCCAACCTCTATATATTTGGATTGCTTCAACCCCATGCTATTTGAAATTATTAGTCTTTAAAAAAGTGAAATACTCCCAGCATTTTACAAGCATTATTCCTTAACGTCGTGTACCTGTCAATACTGAAGTCTCGATAAACCAGAATCATATTGAAACTAACATGTTTCAGTAATCCAGATGGTTTTTTTTCCTGCTCTAATTTTAGTATACTTTAACTTGGTGAACCAAGACCCACTCCACTCTGAAATTTCCAGGAAGATTTTGCCATAGTATTAATTTGCCACTAAAATTAATCTGATAAAGCCAAAAAATGTAATCATACATGTAACCAGTCTTCATCAATAAAAAATGTAATCATACATATAACTAGTCTTTATCATTAAAAAAATGTAATCATACATATAACCAGTCTTTAACATTAAAAAATTGTATCATTCACATGACTAGTTTTTAACATAAAAAATATAATTGTACACATGGCCAGTGATATACTAGATGTTTTATTGCACACAACTGAAGTGTATTGCCCAAGTACACACAGTGGTAGTGGTGAGATTCAAACCCATACCTGCTTGATTTTAAGTCTTTCGCACTAACCAATCAGCCACTGTAACTCCTGCTTCCATTAGTTGTATCTTACAAAATGCAGGAAGGTGCACAAAGCTTATTCTACATCCCCCCACGGGATGAATGATGCAGAAGGTTGGTGGAAAAAAATGGCATTGTGAAATGATTTCCTGTAAGGGATGAATGATATGAAAGGTTAGCCCTAAAAGAACATTGTATAAATAAGTAAAATTGATTTCCTATTTCCAGGCACTTATGGGATGAAGATTTGTTGCAGTGGAACACCGTTGAGAAGTTGGATGAACACACAGAGGTGTTCCAATATGAACGGAACAGCATGGCTCCACATCCAGCCAGGGACTTTATCCTACTCAGGTAACATTATCCTACTCTGGTAATATTATCATACTATTTTTAGAAAATGAGAGGTCATGATCCAGTCTTAGTTTTTTATAGTAGTTTTGGTATCTCATTATAATTTAAATGTAAGGCATGATGTTATAGATAAACTACTCTAATATGTAGTTTTTAGTTACGTAGTCGGCAGATCTTACAAATTTACATAACATGTTTGCATGTGACGTTCATTGTACAATGTGTTTATTTGCCTCTTAGTCTAATTCGATGCCTCCATATAAGAGCATTGCAAGTTTATTTTTATATAATTCTAATTAATTCTATTTCATTACTTTGAACTGATGATTAATTGATAATAATTATTTTAACACTTCATTTAAGGTCGTGGAGGACAGACTTGCCCAAGGGAGCCTGTGTTGTGATTTCCACGTCTATTGAGCACCCAAAGGCTCAGCCCTGGGGTGGGCTTCAGGGACTAGAACTCGCATCCCGGTACCTGATTGAGCCCAGTGGGGCTGGAAAATCTAGACTGACTCACATATCAAGGGTAGACATCAGGTTGGTTCAGGGTATACCACTGTTACGACAATATTGCTGTTTTAGTAGTTGGGTTGGGGTGGCAGGGTAAAAGAAAATATTTCTATCAGAAAAAGTTTTTTATATTTTTTATATTTTTTTCACAATATGTGTTAATATATATAATGCTATTTTGAATGGCTTGCATTAGGGATTAACTCTGAGGTTTTTGTTGCAAATCTATGGTGGCAAACTAAGTAACAAAAAAGAATGATACATTCTTTAATAAAATCAACAAGTTTTGTGAAACTTAAAAAACAATTTAATTATCAGAGTTTTAAATGAAAATGTGATAGGAAGATACAGTATCATGAAGTAAATCCAAACTAATCCTTATAAAGGTCTATGAGAGCCCTAAATGAACGAAAAGATCCTTATTAATTTCAGAACTGGAAATTTACTGGTCTTCGAAAAACCTTGATTTTGTCAAGATGGTATTGTCCAGAATTCCTTCAAATAATTTATAACATAATTTATGAATGTTCCAAAATAATATTCAATCCAAATAATGAATGCATTCTATTTTTAATGAACATTCAAAACAAATACTTTTCATCTCAAATAATATCTAGATGCAACATAAAATATATCTGCAGAATTACAAGTAATAATGACTCCATAATTGGAATGGAACTGATTGCTTAATTTAACCAGTATTAAAAATTACCGGGAATAACTGGATTGCTGTCTTGTTCCTAAAAATCTTAACCTCATGTATAGACTGTGATTGTGAAAAATCATAAATGAATGTATATTATTTTTCTTAAAAGTTGACCACTTGGGTGGTTAGAGTGTTGCCTCATATGTGTTAGGTCATGGGTTCAAACCCTGGCCAAGTCGTACCAAAGACTTATAAAATGGTATTAGCAGCTTCCTTGATAGGCGCTCAGCTTAAAGAGGTTAGTGTTAGGACTGGTCAGCCTGGTGTCAGGATAATGTGACTAGATGGGACATGATCCTAAATGTCTGTAGCATGATGCCCCAGTACGAGGCATCGCTATGGGAGACATCGAAGTGATATGGTGGAAAAATTTTAAAGCTACTTTAAGAATCCAAATCACACATATGCTAAAAATATTTTTGATATCTACTTGGTACATGGCACTGCTGTGTTGCTTTTCAGAAATATTTTGGGGGTAATTTATTTCCAAACACTGGTGTAACACAGTAACTATGGAACAAGAGGTTCTAGGGGTCATTTAAATATGAGGAATTGCAATGATTTTGTAGAAATCTCCCATTCTTCAGTACTACTGGTTTAGCTGGAGATGATTTGGGGCATACATACTGGAGCATATTGTGGTATACAGTTATCTTATCAGTCTTACAGAGTTCAAATGAATTTGCTGAGTAATGCAGGTATGCCGAAGTCACTTTTGTCTGTACCAGGTGTCAGCAATTTATGGTACAATGGTGCCCCCCCCCTGACTCTATAAAAGCATTCAATGTGCATTTTTGTTTTGTATCTACTAAAAACGATAATTAAATTTTAGGGACGAATATTACTTTGCAGACAGCACTCTATAATTTAGCCAACCTGGAACAGCAATTCTTAAATTTCTATATACACCTGTGAAATGTGTAGCTACACAACTACATAATGCATGTCGGAACATTTACCATAAAAGAGATTTTTAATTACAGCCACATTTCATAAGACTTTTAGGAACCTTGTGCCGTGAAACTTGAGCCTGCTTTGTGTTATCTGTGGGAATTAATCTTCATTTGAAAGAAAATAGTGTATGTGTGTGTGTATGTATATGTGTGTGTGTGTATATATATATATATATATATATATATATATATATATATGTGTGTGTGTGTGTGTGATAGTTATTCATTTTTATTTTCTTTCTGTTATAGGGGCCACAGTCCTTCATGGTACAAGAGAGTGTATGGCCACATGTGTGTCCAGTTTATGGAGAAAATAAGGGACTCCTTCAAAAAAGGGTCATCGGGGCCAGAGACAAATGTTTGAAAGAATAGAGACACAGTCCAGACATGCCATTCATTGTTGTTAGTGGGTCAAATATATTCAGTCTTTTGACTACGGCTCATTACACAAAGAACTGGTCCAGATAGTTAAAACTTAGGTGTGACTCGGGTGACGTTACTCTTCAGGTCAGGTGACTAAGGAGATCTTGCCCTACAGGTCATGTGACTAAGTCTCGTTCATGTTAGAAATGCAGTGTCAAGACCTGATCAGTCGTTGAAAAGAAAATCCACCATAAGCAACACTTGAAAATGCAGAACACATCTGAGATTCAAGGCAACTGTTTTACAAGCTCTATGTGAATGAATTTAAAACTCAAGTAGCATAAGTGTAGTTGCTAGATTATTGCCTTATTAGATTGCATTTTCAAAATGCAGACCAACATTGAGACCAATATAGGTTACAAGACTATTCCAGTACCAAGTATACATGTGTAAACATTGCATCCAACTGCAGACACCATAGACTAAGATTAACCAGTGCATTATGTGATGTCAGAAATGGGTTTGTGGTGTTTGTAATTGGTACCAGCCTATATGTGAATATATATATATATATATATATATATATATATATATATATATATATAATGAGAGATCATTTTGTTAATATGCTTAAGTGGAAGACAAAATAAACATGGGTACATAGTAAAAATGGTGTTAAAATATTCCATCAGTTTTAATGTTCATTAACTTGGCTGGTATATAACAGTGCCACAAAATTTTTATGCTTATTTATTGTGATATACCATCATATCTATTTGTTTTGAGTCGGGAGAGAAGTACATGTGTATTGTGTTGTATTTGATTGTATTGGATAAAAAAAATACAAATACACTAGGCAGCTTTTTGTAATCTCAGTCCGTAAAGAGCCAGTATTCAAACTCCAAACGTTAAATTCAAGAAGACAAAATGTTTTGATATCTCTCATGCAAATCAACTCTGAATTTCCTGAAAAATCTTTAAAAAGTTAAATTGCTGATATAATTTTAACTTAACAGAAAGAATTTTAATAACGACTTTGTACAATTTAGAATTTTTGCTTTAAATATGCTACCCAATCATAATACCTAATGATAACTACTACCTCACAAATCCAGCCATCCCAGATACTACTTTTAGCTAAAGGGAACTGAAAGTTGTCTGCTGACCAATGCGCCCATTCGGTACAATACTTTACAGCAAAGTGTAAGAATACGTCAATCAGTTACTACTTCTGCATGTGCCAAGAAACATGCTCTTGTTACAAGATTCCTCTTAAGCCAGAATCTACATGGAAGAAATACTATTACTTGTAAGGAAAGTATAATCCATTTATATTTCCAAATTTTTTTCTTCTATAACAACAAAGTTCTGCCTTTACAGGCTACTAACACTGTCGTCTTCACACGTCATACTTACATCGGGAACTTAAGTGACTTCACATTCATTTCAGGTCATGATTATTTCATATGTGCAAGTTTCTAGCATTTATACAACTTCTATATATGTGTAATTCCATTCCAAATGGGTTTCTCTTCCTAGGCATTTGTAGTGTAGAGGCACCAACTTCAGTGTTATTACTTGTGCAGGTGTTTTCAGGGCTTTTTTTCCCCTACAACTAATGCCTCATAATGGATATCATTGCACCTACTTTGTACATCTCTGTAATGGTGCCTCAGTTCCCTTTCATTGAAATTTTATTGTGTGTGTAATGTAGACACGTGTACATTTCTGTTTTTTCTGTTCTGGTCAGACAAGTACAAGCCAGCACTCTATACAGGGTTTTTATGTTTTGCTCTATTTCGTCTTAAGATTAGAACTATGAGCAGTGTGTAAACAACACAATTCAGGATAAAGATGTGACCAGCCTGCTTGCAGACTTTTCTTCAGTGTGAAACTTTATGGGGACAAGGGAGATAATTCAACTTACCCTTCTCCACAGGAATCATCCTTTTTGGAACTCCTCCTTCCTTGTCCTTTTGGGGTCAAATGTGATTCCTCTTGCAGAACAGCAAACGCTCCCCCTCATTCAGCAGACATACAGAGCAGGTTACATGAATCAAACATACTATAACCTATCTGAACTGATGATCCTAACGATATCCCCCTCACACGGATGGTCTGTTTCCATGGCGACCATCCTAGGCGATGTACTAGGATCACAAAGAGCCTAACATCAATATTATATCAACATCAAGTTACCTGGATGACAAGACCTGATAACCCTTGTTACCAGTCTGGACTTCTCAACATCAAGGAAAAATCTGACATTGTACCATCTTAACAATTTGTTCACCTAGATATAGAGTTCAATACATGGGCAACATATTTCGTAATGGGGTTAGCATATAAGGTAATAACCCCAGCTCCAAGTAACTTAACTAAATATTTTGACTCTTGAGGTTAGACCAGTTGCCATCAGCATTTGAACATAACTTTTCATGAACCTATATCTGCAGCTCAACATGTCATACTTACAAGTTGATCAACAACTTCTCAAGACATGACTTCACAACTTCTGCTGGATTTGCAGGGGAGGGTAGGAAATTTTCCCATTTCAAGCCGTATATGACAGATGGAGTTCCTTCTAGTCAGATTACCTAGAAGCTGTCTCATACCTTAGGGGACCAGAGATCTCTCTGGGGTAAGGGGATGTACCCCCCTCCACCTCTTACCTATTCTCTGAAGGTATTATGATTGCATTACATATTTAAAGAATAAAGCAATTTTTCCCATTAAAATTTTTCTTCAAGAATTTTTACCAAACATTATATATATATATATATATATATATATATATATATATATATATATATATATATATATATATATATATATATATATATATATATATATATATACACACACACACACACACACACACACACTCCCAGCCTCCTGTAGTTACATCCTTAGATTAGTAATTGATGTATTCTTGCTCTTTGCCACCAGCCAAAATACCTAAGGGGAGATCACTCTGCCCAACCACCACATAGGTCAGCAAACAACTTTTGGAAATGGCATTAAACCCTTGAGCAACAACAACTCAACATTATTTTACCGTTTGACCAAAGTTCATAATGCTGTAATTGATATATTCTTTCTCGTTAACACCAACCAAAATACCTAAGGGGAGATCACTCTGCCCGACCACCACATAGGTCAGCAAAAAACTTTTGGAAATGGCGTTAAACCCTTGAACAACAATAGCAACAACTCAACATTATTTTAGCGTTTGACCAAAGTTCATAATGCTGTAATACTTGTAATGCAATTTGTTATCAGAAAAGTTGACTTGAAATTCTTGTTCAAATCAGTTGTCAATAGTGATTGAAAAGTTTGAGAGGTCCCAGTAACAAAACCTGAAGGTAATTTTTCTTTCATTGCTTTATTACATAGCCTGAATCAGTTTATTTTACTTTTTGTTTACACAAATCGCATAGTTATCAGAGTACTGCTTTTTATAGCTTTATGAAGAAAAGAAAATAAGATCAGTTTTTTTCCCCATGAGATATCTCATAACATAATACATCTAACCTTAAAAAAGGTTCACATGTGGTCCATACTCAGGTAGCAGATCTGTAAACAAGATTAAGCACATCAGCACATGCAAAGCCTTCCAGCAAAAAGCTTGATCAAGGCTTTTATCTCATCAAAGTGTTCCTTATCCATTGTAGCCTTTAATATTACTTATAAACAGTTACATTTTAAATGATTATTTTAATTATGTCCAAACTGCAACCATTTTCTCACTAACTGTTACATGGACCAACTGTAATTTATGTAAATATTTGTTTATCTTTATTGATATAGTGCTTTTATCATTTCTCCCTGTCTACGCACCATGTTTTATTGATAATACTTTCATCAGTCAATTTTTTACTATATATTCTCATTTATACAGCAAACTACACAGACCCAGATCTGCCATCATATAACACACCAGTAGGTCTGGATCTATAAAGCAAATGTTAAGAGTAGTCAGTAAAGAAAGAAACATGCCCCGATCTGCTGGCAGCACAGGGTCTGTTTTGTTTGCAGTTCGATTAAACTTTTAATTGAGTATATATGGTAAGCAAAATTATTAGTTGTACATTATGTATAATAAACATAATATTCGTGGACACTTACTGCATTTATTATTTAATGTATTTGTCGGATAAGAGTAGTATGTATATGATAATGCTGTAAAAACATTTTTAATTTCTGTAAAAACATTTTTAATTTCAATATCCTTGCCATTATATCATTTGATATTACTATGGAAAGAAAACCTCATGGTAATGTGTTCACTGAATTATCACAACTTTTATTTTTTCATTAAGCATGTGTGACATGGTAAGAAATAGTAATCTAAGTGTTTTAGACTGTGACACAGGGTCATATTTTAATGTTCTTGTCAGCCAAATTATGCTTGCAAACAACTCCAGATGCTTGTGAACCATTCACAATAAATACTTCCTGTTGATGAAACATTCTTCAATAGCATACATTATGGATCATGAAACATATTGTTTATAATAATTAGTACTTGAATTATTAATGATTGATTATGATTAATAATGTTAATAATTATTAATTAATAGTCATAAATGACAATTTACACCTACATTGATTTAATTCTAAGCTTATAAGAACTGTTTTTCGATTTTAATTTTTTCAATATTTAAATTTGTAGTTCTAAAAAATGTGCTTAAAAAGGATTATCTTTTTGATAAATATGTATGACTTATTGTTAGATAAAAACAAAATGACTCCGCAAGTCATTGCAGAAAGTAGCAAAGAATTGACCCAAACAGAAAACTGTTGGTATGCAGAATTTTTACGCTCAAAACAAACTTGACATCAAGACTATTTTTTCATTAAATGTCTTGAGATAGTAGATTTTCTTGAAATGGTAGATAGTAATATTTGTTTATAAGGATATATGAACAAAAAACAATTGCGCTGTTGCATCTTTTCCACAAAAAGAATTATTAACTAATTTTTAAAATGAAACTACATCTGGTCAAAATTTAAATAAGTTTCCTTAATAAAAATTCTATAAATCTGAATGTTCTACAAACCTATTGAAATGTATTAATTTAATGTTATTGAAATTGGGTTTGTTATAAAATCCAAACTTAATTAGCTTTAAAAAAATATTTCTAAAAATTTTATAAATTTTTAGGTTAGCTTTCATAAGCATGTATTAAATTCCTTTTTAAAGAGAATTGCTTCATTTATGAATCGGATAATGACTTCACTAAACAACATTCATATCCCATATATAGGTGACAAAATATTACTTGCTTATAAATTGATTCCAACTGCAGACAACATACTTTTTGTGTGTTGTCGCTTCTACTGGTTACTTGTAGCAAACTGGATAGACCCAAATCTGCTGGCACATTTTGCAAGTGCTGATCAGGTTCTATGTAGTTTGCAGTTCGACTTGATATGTAAGCAAGTATTTATGGTACTGACATCAATACATTACATTTCATACATTTATTTATTCATTGTGAAACATTTTTGTTTAGACTATTGTCAGTACATCACATTTATTAAATAAAATGAACCAAATTGTTTCTGACAGAATATGATTGTAATCAGTTTTTCAACAGATTTTGTTCATTTCAGGAGATTGTAGTGCTTAAATAGTCATCTTGAATATAAAATTGGGTTATTGTGACCTACTTTTATGTTAAAAAGGGATGATCTTGTGCAGTCTGCAGTTTGACATTTCAACTAGGTCATTATCCATTTCATTTTATGTGTATCATGAAAGCTAATATGATCTTATTATTATATTTAATTTTTTTATTAAAAAAGCCCAGAATCATAAAAGCTAAAAAGAGAGGCTAAAGTGGAACTGAGAGATTTATAATTTTTCACTTCTCTCTTCTGTCTGATACATATATAAATGATAAGAATCCTGAATTATGACACAAGTTTTCTTAAAATGAAAGAAACTTTTGAAGATGTCTGAATTTCAGCGATTTAATTTCTTAAAATATTTGTTTACACTAGCCATAAGGCAGAGTATATCATGTAAAGATATCAATCTGTCCATCCAGCCTACTATCTGTCCATCCATTCATCTGTTCAACATTTTATTTCTACACAATACTAACTTTATAAGTAGCTTGCATTTGGGGCAAGGAATAAACGTATCTGGAGGATCAAAAGATCAACAGTTAAGGTCATTGGTACTGAAAGAAAAAAAAGTTTCCATAAAATTTATTTTGTGGACTATATTGCTTGGACCAAAGGTCAAATGTCCAGGTCAGAGTGACCCCAAAGAAAGTCATTTTTATTCAGTATTTGTAAAGTTTATTTGTAGCTTGCATTTTTATTAACCCTTGACTGACCTGTAGATGTTGTGGAGTTAAAGGTCAAGATCACAGTGACATTGACATCTTACAAGTTCAACAGGTGCTGTGTCTTTTAATACCCAAGTATGTGACCAATAAATGGGGTTTTACATTTAAAAAGGAAACTTTCATAATATTATTTATGACATTGTGTGGTCATGCATGGAACCATTTTTTGGGGGGGTTATACCATATGTACTCACACATATGTAGAGTCCAACTGCAAACTGCACAGATCCAGATTTGCCAGCACATAATGCACTGACAGACCTGGGTCTATGCAGTTTGTTAGGAGTAATCAGTAGAACAAACAACATAAAACTTGATCTGCAGGTACATTATGCTATGTCAGTCTTGGGTTTGAGTCTTGTATTCAGCCAATGTGGGTATGTGAGAGAGCTTGCCAGTAGCTTCTCATGAATCAGTGGTTCTTTTGGGGTTTTTCCTGTGTTCTACCTCCACCATTAATACTGGCCGCCATGTATAACCTACCATGTGATTAAACCCCATAACAACAACAGATGTGGTGTTGAACAGAGGTTATCTTGTAATCTAAGAAGATATTAACATATTTAAAACTTTATAGAGTTATCTTCAACTATTATAAATGTATTTGAAGCTGATATATTAAAATGACAAAAGGTGAAAGGTCAGCTGATAATACTTCCTGAAGTATTACTATTCACATTAATTATAGGTATGCAAGTTTCAAACCTTATTAATATGACTGCCAGAGCATTTTGGGCATGACCTCATACATTTAATGTAATAAGATTTTTGACCCAATTTTGAAGTCTAGTTTCATTGCTCCTTATGGTACAGAATCATCATAAAATGAGATTCTGATGTGGGCCATTTTTGCCCCCTGTAAATTTGATTTAACATAAAGTATCTAGATTTCTCTTTACTTGGTTTATCGAATGGGATAAATTCTTCAGGATCTATTAATTGGTATGTGCATACTCTGATCATGATAAATTTGAAAACTACATGCATCCTTCTTACTTTTAACCTTTCTATGGGATAAAGAGACTTATCTGAAAAATAAATTACTTCAAAATTAAGTTTTATTATCATTTGTGGTGACTAATTTACTCACTCAGCGCAAGTTGTAGTTTGGTAAACTTTACATGAATAATTTGTTTTGTTTGTGGGTTTTTTTATATGAACATGGTTTGAAAAAGAAAGCCCAGACTGCATTTTTAATGATCGTTCTATATCATGTCTTTTTGTCATGCTGAATACCTCATTCTAAGGGTTCCTTTGCCCTTTCCTTGATATTAATGTGATAAAAAGAGGGCAACTTTATAGTCATATATGTGTTGATTTACTTGTTACTGTTTCTGTTTGCACCATTTGATGGGGAATTAATTATAAATTATGATTTGTTGTTATGTAGATTTCCATTATATAAAAATAAAATTTAATTTTAACATCTTAATTGCAGGCCATAATTTCTATTGTTGGCATCATCAAATGTCCCTATTCTTCATTCTGATATATATATATATATATATATATATATATATATATATATATATATATATATATATATATATATATATATATATACATTCATACATACTGAGCTCATAAAAATATAATTTATAATTTGGTAATTATATATATGCCCAAGTATATTTGTTAAAACAGTATCAGATCTAATAAAGATTACATACATGATTATAGCTACATACCAGCTGTTCATTTTTCTTAAACCAGTATTTCAATGATCATAATTTCTCTAGCTCATGTGTATCTGTCAGTCCATGCCTAATTATCAACTCAATGATATTTAGGTTCTATGAGGTTTACATACTTTGTCGAAGGAATAAATTAAACTTCTTTCCTCATTGAATTCATATACATGCCATATATTAGTACAACACAAACTGTTCATAATCTGCAAATTTCTGATGGTTATGTGATATTATATATGTATCCATTCTTGTTGAATGTTGTGTATGTTTTTACAAATTTGGTGTATTTGTAAATCTTGTTGCTTGTTTTGTATTTGTTTTAATTTGTCAGATTCTTTTAATGTATGTACTATTATATTGTATATGTTGCAAGTACACACTGATGTAAATTTCAGTGTCATAGTTATTTTAAACCCAAAATATGTCAATTTCATCTTCAGAAGAGAATGTATTTGTAAAGAAAAATATATAATTGCATTTCTGTAGTGTATATCTGGTTCATCATGTATAGGTCTGAACTTTACTTTTACTGTTTTTGCTGACATTTTGACCAATAGAATTCTTTAAACAACAGTTACCATCAAATTTAGTATGCTTTATGCATTCAAAACTTTGATATTTAAACATTTCAGTGTTTGGCAACTTGGATGATCTCTGGTGATAATTTAGTCAGAATTGGTTCAGATGTAACCAAAAACAGTAAATATTGTTGTATCTAGTATACCGCTCCTGATACAAGGTTAAACACATATGAGAAATAATAATAAAGGTTGAAAACAAATATAATCATTTTTATTTCTGCACCACCTCACTTTATGCAAACTTGCGCAATATTTTAGTTTTCATATGCCCACCTATGCTTGCTTTTTTTTTAATTGAACAGAATTATTTTTTATTTTTTTTTATTTCCAGTAGATTATTTTTCATCCTTATCTTTACTAATGTTCCATTACTTTGTCGCAACACAGACTCATGCACTCTCAAATATTGAACAAAAAGAACCACTCATTTAAAAATCCTAAGGTGTTTTTACATTGTTTGTTTTTTTTTATGAAAAAGTTAAGAAAAACTAAGAAATTAAACCAAAAGTTGACAAAAGGGTCCATTTTTTAAAAATTCATTAGTTCTGTTATTCACTTTGGTAACAGACCACTCCGGTTGCCTATTAGTTAGAGACAATGCCTCAGTTGCGGGTGAATCTTGTCTCAACGGTACATTTAATCTCACATTATCTATAATGCCTTAAATAAAAAGGTGTCGACAGACTATAATTCTCTCTCTCTCTCTCTCTCTCTCTCTCTCTCTCTCTCTCTCTCTCTCTCTCTCTCTCTCTCTCTCTCTCTCTCTCTCTCTCTCTCTCTCTCTCTCTCTCTCTCTCTCACACACACACACACACACACACACAAACTCAGACTGACAATGATAGCATCATAACATTTTCCAAAAGAATAGAATTGCATATTTTCTAATTTGTCACCGATTCCCAGTCCACATGCTGATAATATTCTATTGTTTTCCTCCGTGTCCTTACATCTAAATATCATTAGTGTTTCGGGTCTTAACGCGATGAATCATGACACTTGAACTGTATCATTCGGGCCGTGGGGAAAAAAAATTCATAAGTTTGACTGGGAGTTGCAAGTTTCATCGTCTCGGAAGAACAGCCTCATTCGTGAAGATCTTTCTACTTTGGAGGATCAGTGCTCATTTTCGTTAAGAAAAAACTATTAGTCGGCGGTTGTCCGGTTTCGTAATGAGTAGGTAATTCCGGGAAGAAACCCGTTCCCTCCTTGAACCCTATGAGTCCGATAGATATCCCCGTTGGCGTCCGAGTCAGTTTACTGGAAGCTCTGGAAGCAGCCTCCAAACTATTAAGTCTAGATCTTTTATCAGAAATACTGGACAATAAGTTTCCAATAACAGCATCGTCGAAAATGTCCTCCTCTTCTGTCCCTCCACAGTCAAGCTCTGAATCTGTAGTAAATCCAGTTCTATTAGTCTCAACATGATCGTGTTCTTTTTCTGAAAAGTCCTCGTTTTCTTGAATTTGTTGAAATAGTAGTGGCGGTACCACATTTTCAAGACTTGACGCTGGTTCTGGAGAAATTGCCTTGGTATTAATTTGGTTCGAATCGCCTACTTGAGAAACTTGGTTATTTGATGATGGTGATTCTTCTTTCTTATCTGATTCCACTTGTTGATGTTCAGCTTTTGCAAAATTATTTCCCTTATCTCTCTCATCTACAACATTGTCTTGTCCATCTCTGCCCTTTAATAGAATCAGTTGTTTATCTCCTTTTGCGTCCTTGTGTGTCTTCTGTTTTGCATTTTTCTTGTGAGACTTACTGCGCTTTGTGGGTGTTCTCGAATTTTTCTTTCGCTGTGGACCCGTGTTAACAGCATATATTGCTTTACCAGGCGTGGACGTAACAGCCTCAGCATTCAAGTCTGGATTTTGCTTTGATGGTGCAATCATCTGCTCGTTTTCGTCTTTACTCTGTAATGTATGTCCTATATCTACCTCTTTCGCTTGTGTTACGTTTGAAGACAATGTGTCTAAACTTTTGGCATCGGGGTTGGGGTTTGACGGTTCCTTGCCCATCTCTGACGTGCGTGTTAAGATCTTTTTATTTTCATTACTCTTTTGAGCTGTCTCTGATTCATTGGTCATTTCTGAGGACGATGTATTTCTCTTATTTTCGTCAACACTATTCTCAGGTGTCTTGAAATCGTTCGCTATGTTTTGAACAGTATTATTTACGTGAGGTGACTCTTTACCCGTCTTCTTCGTAATTTCTTGTTGACTTTGTCCTCCTTGTTCGACCGATTTTGCTAACGACGTTTGTTCTTTGTCCTTTATTTTCTCCGCATTTTTATCTGTCACATCTGCATTATTACCTGTTTTCATAGATGTCTTATGTTCCATAGATTGATCTTTTATTGTCTGACCAGAGATGTCATTTTGCACAGATCCAAACAAACTCATTGCTTTCTTCTCTTTTTCGCCTTGCAAACCTTTCTGAGATACCTCAGATTCGCTGCCACGTTGAAACTTGGAAGAAACATCTTCTGGGTTTTCCCTAAATGGAATGATATTTGAGGAATCCCTTCGAGGTGTTCTGGGTGTAGCCGGCAGAGAGTCGTCTTCAAACTCGGACAGTGGATAATCCGCTGACTGAACTCTGATCATATTTTGTGGACTTGATAAAATATTTGTGGGGGTTTTGTCAACTGATGCCTTACTACGGAAATATGACATGTCTTCTTCCATTGCACGAACAACGCCGTTCAACTTGTTTTCTTCTAGAACTGGCTCGCATACATCGGGTAAGTTACTTTTCTGAGAAAGTGGCGAACGTTTTCCGTATTTTGCTTTTTCCGACTTCTTGGAGGTTTTGGTTTCCTGTTTCTTTTGCATTTCTGTGTACAAAAAGAGCCCCATAAAAAGAGTAGTAATAGCAACGGAAAGACGCTCAATATATACGGAAAGCATTAGGAAGGATAGTTCTAAATTAGATATACTATGTAACAGTATTACATGGGAAAAAAGAAAATGAAGAGTAATTCGAAACATATTGTAATTAAAGAGTTATTCGAATCATATTGAAAAAAAGCAAACATACAACTTCTAAGCAGATTATAAAATGCACTCTTATCATCTTCGTTATTGTTAACATTTCAATTTAATTTTATTGGTAACACCTGTCATAGAACATTGAAATTGAATTTTGAATATATAGGAATACTATTTTTGCTCAAAATCCCTCAAATTGTAGACACAATTACATTTCTTCAAAGCTTCCTCTTTCTTAACTTGAAAATCAATGAATTAACATTTGCCTAATGACAATGAAAATACGTTTCGAAATGTAGTTAAATGATTTTGAATGTTCATGCGTTGTGCTTTTGAAACTGCTTTGGTAGCAAGTATCATATACTCGAAAATAGTATAATCGGGGGGGGTCTTGCCTGCATGTGTCCATCCATTACCTAGGAGGTTGTTCAAAGTCATGAATAAATATTACCATATTTATTCTAATTGTATTCCTTATAGGGACCTCGAGTGGCCGAGTGGTCTAAAGCGCTGTCCGTTACGGATCACTGCCATCTCATCTCTGTCTGCATGAGATCGAGTCTAGGATTCGGCGAATGTGGATATGTGAGAAAGCTTGCCAGTAGCTTCTCGTGGGTCGGTGGTTCTTTCCGGTGATTTCCCGGTTTCTTCCTCCACCATTAATACTGGCCGCCATGAATAGCCTATCTTGTGCTGAAAAATGGCATTAAGCCCAACAACAACAACAAAAATATTCCTTATAAATAAGGGCTGGAAGAATGTTGAATGTATTAATGAGGTGGCTGCTCAAGGCAGGTAAACAGTATCAATTGCTTGATCAGTGTGGCATGAAAGGGTATAATGTGCCGAGGTGATTAGAGTAACGTATCTTTCTAAAAGCCATAACAAGGTGGCCGACCCGTTTGGTCAAGGCAGACTCGAGCTTGGAACCGTTAAGTCACTCATGTGGCACGTTAAGGGACATAAGGCGTGTTTTTCAGGAGAGTGGTTGTAATGGGAGATTGGACCATTTACTTTCTGAATAAGAATGTTGAATGACTATCTGCACACAATTTGTGTACCTGATTTAGTTGCTGATGTCGTGCGAGTATTCTTGGAATTATATAATTGTATTGAATGTGTTAATGAGGCTGCTGCTGAAAACAGGTAATAATATCAACGAAATTCACGTAAGTATAAATTGCTTGCTTGCTTGATTCTTGTCTAATGGCACATCATCACATAAAAGGATGCCATGTGCTGAGGTTTTTGGAGTAATTGATTAGTCTCATGGCACATCATCACATGAAAGGATATAATGTACCGATGTGATTAGAGTAACGTACCTTGCCGAGAGCCATTACAAGGTGGCCGACCCGTTTGATCTGGGCAGATTCCAGCCTGGAACCTTTAGGTCGCGCAGCCACTCAACTCCACCAAAGGAAATGAAAATTCACATGCTAGTGGATATACGACATTTTTTAAGGAGAGTGGTCGTAATGGGAGATTAGACCGTTCACTTTTTGAAAAAGAACGTTGAATGATTGTCACGGAACATTTGGTGTACCTGATCTCGTAGCTGATGCCGTACGAGCATTCTTGGATTTCCTTATACATGCCATGTAAAACACAACGGCAATCAAAATTACAAGTAGGAGTCCAGCTACAACGCTGACCGCTATGATTATTGTCAGGTCCACTACTGTGTTTTTGGTGCTGGAACCACCACCGCTACTAGTTGTTGTTGTTGTAGTCGTAGTCGTAGCAGTTGCTGTGCTAGTATTTATGTTAGTGGTAGAAGTGACCGTAATGCTTGTCGTAGTTGTGGTAGTGGGATCTAGAAAAAGCAAGAAACTATATATATATATATATATATATATATATATATATATATATATATATATATATATATATATATATATATATATATATATATATATATATATATATATATATATATATATATATATATATATATAAACTTATATTTAGGTTTAAGTTAGCAAAAAACAGATTCGTATGATTGACCACTGGTAAATATTTTATTCCAGAAACATCCATATCGCTTATCTCCCACGTTATTTACACGAATGTCAAGTGTGCAAGATTTGCTTATTTATTTCTTTGTTTATTTATTTATTCTAGAAAAACTCAATAATAAATTAATCGAGAATACTGAAAAGTATCGATATTTTATTGTAAAGATATTGATATTCTGTCTCCGTTTCTCTCCCTTGTTATTTACAGACTTGTCAGTAATGTGCGATGTCATATTGTATGCAGAAGGAATCAGTACACAATTAATAAAATCCGTAAAATCCGGTTTAGTACCCACGAATGTAGTCCCAGCTATTTTTTGATCAATTTTTCCTGTCAAAGTTTGGTGGTGATACTAGAGTTAGATTTTGGCATTCTTGGTAAGGATTTAAAGGCAATTGTTTATTCTTGAAAATGTGAGCTTATAGTGTGGTTGTCTGTGTGTATTTCGGCGACAGTGCACATTGAGTAATAAGGTCATGGTGATGATCCGGAAGTGAGATCTGTGTTCCGTTGCCTGGTGTTTTGTTTACAATTCAGCCTCTCCAAAAAAATATGCAGGTCAACCCTTGACAAGAGCTAAACCGTAAAGTCATCTTTGAAGGTGTTTTAGATTAACATATGATTTGTATTGATTGTCACACAGTGGAAAGTTCAGTACTGAAAAACAAATGTAGAGAGAATATAGTAAAATTAATTGTGTTCTATGGCCAGAAGGGAACGATCCTAATAAACACATTTGTGCTAACCAGGTTTGACCACTGTGAAAGTCCTTAGCGATCGATAATTTTTGATAATAATTATGGTAATTATGGTAATTATGGTAATTATGGTAATTTTTGATAATACAGAACATTCAATAATCATGACTGATTAGACTTTATTTAAACAAAATTAGTTAATTAAACAAAATTAAACAAAATTATTGTTTTTAATTTTACGCTTAATTTAAGATCCACAAATGCACATATATGGACTGCTCTGGTCGACTAGTGGTTAGAGCGTCGTCTCGGATACTGGAGGTCGCGGATTCGAACTCCGGCAAAGTCATACCAAAGACAATAAAATGATACTAACAGTTGCCTCGCTTGGAACTCAGCATTAAGGGGCTAGTGTTAGGACTGGTCGGCCTGGTGTCAAAATAATGTGACTGGGTGGGACATGTTATGTGTCAGCTGCATGATGCCCCAGTCCTAGATATCACTTATAAACTGCCGCACTGCAGACAGCATAGCGATATGCCTGAAAAATTGTTAATGCTACGTTAATAATCGAAATCACACACACACACACACACACACACACACACACACACACACACACACACAACTATATGACTTTCCTTTAGGTCGTCAAATGAGCTTGATCTCTAAACTCATCAAAACACGATTTTGACGGTTTTTTACAATACCGTTTGCTATTAATTTACTGCCTCAAAGTGCATTTCTTTCTCCTCTAACATCGCCAGAACAAATGTCGTCGGTAGGTGGTTCCATACTCGAATCCACCAAATACAAAAATGTATGTGTGTGTGTGTGTGTGTGTGTGTGTGTGTGTGTGTGTTTCTCTGTGTAGGTCTGACTGTCTGTGTGTGACATAAATTTATAGCTTTAATATTTTTTGAACTCATTTCACCACGATGTCTGCATTGTGGCAGTTCATGCTTATGTCGAGCACTGGGATATTATGCCGCAGACATGTAGCACCGGAAACCAGGCCGACCAGTCCTAAAAGTAACCGCTTAGTCCTGAAGAAGCCAGTAACATTTTTATAAGTTTTTTCTGCGACTCCGACGCGGTTCGAACCCGAGATCTTCCGATACCGAGGTGGAAGCTATAACCACTTACTCCACCGGAGAGATCGATACATGCATGCATACATGTATGTATGCATACATACATACAAGCACACATACAATCACACATATAAACATACATAGGTAGGTATTTACGTACGTACGTTCGTGGAAGTGCTCGTACATACATACATACATACATACATACATACATACATACATACATACATACATACATACATACATACATACATACATACATACATACATACATACATACATACATACATACATACATACAAGCAAACGTACAAATATGCATAGGTAGGTATTTATATACGTACGTTCGTGGAAGTGCGCGTACATACATACATACATACATACATACATACATACATACATACATACATACATACATACATACATACATACATACATACATACATACATACATACATACATACATATAAACATACAAACACACATACAAACATACATAGGTAGGTATTTACGTACGTACGTTCGTGGAAGTGCTCGTACATACATACATACATACATACATACATACATACATACATACATACATACATACATACATACATACATACATACATACATACATACATACATACATACATACATACATACACGCACACATACAAACATACATAGGTAGGTATTTACGTACGTACGTTCGTGGACGTGCGCGTACATACATACATACATACATACATACATACATACATACATACATACATACATACATACATACATACATACATACATACATACATACATACATACATACATACATACAAACATAGACTTAGGACTTGTCGCAAAATGCAGCAGACCGCCTACCAGTCCTAAAAATAATCTCCTAATGCTGAACGCCAAGTCAGGTTGCTGCTTGTAACAGTTTTATAAGTCTTTGGTGTGACTCCGACGGGGTTCGAACCCGAGATATTACAATGCCTTGGCGGTCGCTCTAGCCACTTACACCACCCGATGGGTCGATACATACATACATACATACATACATACATACATACATACATACATACATACATACATACATACATACATACATACATACATACATACATACATACATACATACATACATACATACATACCTTTAGGACTTATCGCTTAATGTAGCTGCTACGTACAGTATTTAGGGCGTATTAAGTTTTATATGGTTTTCACGAATTATAATTTATGTTAAAGTATGCGAAGACGTATGATATAATATGGATCATTTTAAAATGTTAGATTTGGTCACCTTGTATTTTTTTTTTTAAAGTGTGTGTATGCGTTTGTATTTGGTGTAAACCGAGGACATCCATGAGATTACACACCAACATACCGAGGACACACCTCCAGTAAGTAGTTGGTAATGGATACATGGATCTAAATGGAGATAATACGCATTTGCACCGTGTAATTTGATATCAGAGATCTCTCTACAAGTTTTGCACCGTGCAATCGAGGACATGGTTCGCGCGTGTGTATCTCCAACTTTGGAAGAAATTTACACTCCAAAATTGCGAACAAGCACCAAGCGTGTAAACGGGGACCTTCCTTCAAATCATAATTTTACGTTATTCTAGGCTAGAATAGTTGGTAGAAGCAAGCAAGATTTTACCATTTTTCCAACTGAGGGCGTCCTCAGTTAGAGGTGTGTCCTCGGTACGTTGGTATGTAATTTCATGGATATCCTCGGTTTACACACACACACACACACACACACACACACACACACACACACACACACACACACACACGACTATGACTTTCCTTTAGGTCGTCACATGAATTTGATTTCTAAACTCATCAAAACACGATTTTGGCGGTTTTGTATTTATTACATTCAACTCATTTACGTTTTCCACACTTTTAGCTTTCTTAGTGAATGGAATTCAAAGCAAATGCGGATTTATAAGAATTCGATTATAATTTAACTTGAATGAAATTACCATACAAGTGCTTCTGAATGTGTAATACGGAAATATGGATCGAATGTTATGTCAATATTGAGCATCATATCAACCAAATAAGACTGAATAAGTATGTAGTAAATTATTATTACATATCTATCGGTATGTAATAAAATATTATTACATATCTATATTTTATTCGTAGAACATTTTATATCACACTTCTTATTTACTTCATGCATTCAGGAACAGATCGTAGACTGCATACTACTTTTGCTGCGCTATTTTCTCTTTTTCTCCTAAAATGTCTATTTCAATCAATCTCAAACAATATAGTTTTTCTAGTTTGAGAAAAAGGGTGTCGCTCATATCGATGGCTATCATACCAGTTTAACATCCACTATTACTTTTTACGTGCTGTTGCAATTTTGAAGTCATATTTTAGTTCAAAATACCGAGCGAGTGCTCGTGCTGGGGTTAAACCTTTTCCAAATCAACAAATGCAATTACTGCAGGTAAGTCCTTGTGGCTTCTCTTAAATTATGTCATCCGAATATTATTTCAGTTTTCTTTCATGACGTTGTCAACGAGAACGATTTTGACAGGTCATTTTTTTATTTGGTTACCGACATTAGGATGTACTTCGTAAAGGCATGGTCGCTGACAATAAAAACCAACAGCTTTTTCTTTTTACATTTTGAGATTCTAGAGGTGACAAATGACGGTACCTATTTAGCAATAATTGGTTGGCAAATGCAAATAAATTATAAATTTGACGCGTTGTGTGCATCAGATTAGAAGAGACAGACACACAGAGACATACACTGAGATAGAGACGTGCTTAAAGCATGGGGTGTCTGCAGCATATATATATATATATATATATATATATATATATATATATATATATATATATATATATATATATATATAACGCGCTGTTTGTATTAGATTAGAAGAGACAGACACAGAGACAGACACGTGCTTAGAGCATGGGGTGCCCGCAGCATGGGTCAAGGGGTGTCACGTGAACCCCCCGAAATCATACTATATATATAGTGTATATATATATATATATATATATATATATATATATATATATATATATATATATATAGTTTCCGAAAAGTTTAATCATGCAAATGAGGCTGAAAATATGTCACAAGATTCTGTTCAAAACGCTTAATAAGTATTAGCTTTAGTTTCTAACTGCTTCTTATACTAACTCTCCAGGACGTGACCGACTGACCCCACCAATAAGAAATCCTGACACACACACACCTACAAAAGTCTTGAACCCCTTGTAAAAAAATCCTTTGGGCGCCCATGGCTTGGAGTACCGACAAATATACTTTATGAAGTAAATAAACCCTTTACATTATTTACTATCAAGCGTGTAGTCTTTCATTATTATTATTATACGTTAAACAAGACACGGAATACGTTGAAAATATTATACCGATCGTATGTGCTATGATATATATATATATATATATATATATATATATATATATATATATATATATATATATATATATATATATATATATATATATATATATATATATTGATATTTCTCACTAAGTCTTGCAAAGTCAACATTGTTGTATTCTGGTACATATTTGCCCTACGAAGCCAAACCCTAAGCTTGTATGGAAAAAAAAATCGCTTTATTTTAAAAATGATTAAGAAAACTTTTCTTGTTATTGTCGAGGAGTCTATATCTTCTATTCTTCTTATAGTCCAGTTGTCATATGATTTCAACACTCCAGACAAGTGCTTAAATGTGTTTACCCTTTAACGCAGAAGAGCCAGATCGCTGCCGTCGAGAAAACTAGGATAACACTACTTCCTTGGCTCTGACTGGTTCATAGCTCGAAACCTTATTGATATCCAGTCAATACTTACTGGATACAGAGGTAAGATGGAAGACCAAATGGGGTTGATGAGGGAGGTGGGGACAAATTAATTTAGCTTACAAAACAAAAACACCGTGCAGCGTGAGGTCACACAAAAACATATAAGTGTGTGGGTTTTATATGGACGGATATATGAACTTAATCTGCTTGACCATGCACATTATACACATTATACACATTATATATATATATATATATATATATATATATATATATATATATATATATATATATATATATATATATATATATATAGAGAGATATATATATAGATATATATATATATAGATAGATAGATATATATATAGATAGATAGATAGATAGATAGATAGATAGATAGATAGATAGATAGATAGATAGATAGATAGTACAGTACCAACCGTTCAAACCCAACCTGTCGACTTCTAGAAATAGCTGAAAGGATTGATTGTGAAGAGTTTTAAACCTGCACACTAAATATGCAAATGTGAAAGAGGTGATGTTAAATCCACGCCAATTTTTTTTTAAGTATAGGTAAAATTAGGGACATACTTACCACATGTGACTGAAAATAATATAAAGCGTTTCATAAAATTAAATAAGACATATATATATATATATATATATATATATATATATATATATATATATATATATATATATATATATATATACAGGACCAAGATGTATTTTATTTTTAAAAATATCTTTAAACACATTTGTGTGCTTCCTGACAAAACCATCCAATGAACGGTAATGGAACAACATCATCATTTTAACTAAACGTAGAGGAATGGTTCATCATCTAATAATAAAACTACAATTAGTATAAAGACGTGAATTGGTCACATTGAAAACAAATGTTTTGGGGTTTTTTAAATAAAAATAAAATGTCTGTTACCTGTTGTTTTCTTTAAAACCTGCAGAATCAATATATTTATTATTAATATTTTTTGTTAAATTATTAATTTAATGATTTGTATAATGAACAATTTTGTACATATCGAAATAATTAGATAAACAAGCACCCAAACACGTACCTATACCAATGGACGGTTTCATTCTGATGTCACCTGTTCATTAAATCGAGCACTTGGCAATTTATCAGCGTGCTTGTTAGATACTTACCAATATTTCTCGAAGCTTCGGATTTTAGATCGTTTGTCTGGGATTTCCTTTTACATATACATGTACAGAATATTACCGGATCAAATCGTGTGTTTGACAACTATTAAATTCATGTTGAATAACCCAATTCTCCTTCATGTGTCCATTTCATATTATAGCTTCTCCATGTCTGCAAAAACCAGTTAGATGATAATTCCACTCATTCGCTCATTTGATTGGTTGCTGTAGGTGATGGAACAGCTAACTAAAGCCACGAAATTCGAAATGGCTACAGTAGGTAGGGTTTTTTTGTTTGTTTGTTTTTTCTCGCACTGATCAAATAAGGAGATTGTTCCAGAAATATTATGCACATACTGCTTACTAAACTTTTTAGACGACCGTTACTACGAGTTGTAAGAAATATTGGTAGTCTAACATGTATATTGACGTGTTGTTGGCACCTGTGGTTTATTAGTACCAGGACGGGTTTCGGGGCTGATTTATCGGAGTGATCTCCAACATTGTACGTATTATATGACGTGCTTCAACATCAGATTCAAAGTATTATATTTAATATTTACAAAAAGTACTAGTTATCATTAAAATGACTATTATAAAAATACAGTTTCAAAGTGGTATTTTTACAGCGACAAAATAAAAACTCACAATACGGCGTAAGTGTCATGTTGGCGCCCAGAGTAGATCCCGTTGCATTAACTGGCACTGTATCCGGTGTTTGAGTTGGAGTACAGCTTTTTGGCGATAGTGACACTGAGACTTTAGAGCCCGATTTACTTGCCATCTGAATAATAATAATAATAATAATAATAATAATAATAATAATAATAATAATAATAATAATAATAATAATAATAATCAATATGATGATCTGAATTGACATATCGCCAGATCAAACATAAGATGTCTGCAGTGTGGCAGTTAATAGTGATGTCTAGCACAGAAACATCATGCCGCAGACACGTAGCATGATGTCCCACCCAGTCACATTTTCCTGACACCAAGACGACCAGTCCTAACTCTAATCTATTAATGCCACTCAGAAAATGTGAAATCTTTATCTGGCTGATCTGAAAGGTATTTGCTGTAAACGATTAAAATCTGGGAGCTTGTATGAGTATCGCTCTCTGGACCGTCATCTGGGGTTCCAACCTATTGACTTATCCACTACTTTATTAATCAGCAGCGATATTTCTGGATCAGCCACTGGTCATAGCCAGAAATAGGCAACAATTCATCTTTGACATACAATATCTATGATAGACAATTCATTTATCAGAACAAAATAATTATGGCTGTAAAGATCAGTGGGATCGTCGTCCACAAATTCAATATCTGCTACTGGTAAGTTACTTATCGAAAGCTGAGATGAACATGAAGTTGTTCTTTGTCGTAATCCGTTTCCACATCGACAACAAAACTGTTTCTGTTTTCGGAGCTGGGGGTGGGGTATGTTAAATGCCATACTGTAATTTTAACATCGAGATGGAACTTTCTGTACTTACCATGCAGGTGAATAGATACGTTGTAGATTCGTCCGTTAAGAGATCTGTATTGTACACGGTAGCGAATGAGTAAGTTCCCGAAGTAAACGACACAATACATCTCACCGTACCGATTGCTGCAAAAAGAAAACAGACATCAATACTCGTGCTTATGACATCAAATATGATAACATTCTCTCAGTAGATTTCATCCAAGTACATATTCCTAATGAGAACTGAATCGTGGATTTTAAACGTAGCTCAAATGTATGCAAAGAGATACGGTTTATGATTTGCCCACCTCATCTTGAACACTTAATGCAAAATCACGCAAGGAAATTCATTTCTTTCACCGCTGTGACGTATCTCATTCTCTGTAATGATTCAGAATAGTATAAATAATAATAATAATAATAATAATAATAATAATAATAATAATAATAATAATAATAATAATAATAATAATAAAGAACAATAATGTTCTTTGCATTTATAGGTGCAATATCCAATGAGAATTGCACAAATTCCCAGATTAAATTATTTCCATACATCTATGTCAACAGCTTTGACTGGCATAACCCAAATATATGACAAACTTATAAACGGAATGCTGAAGCTAAGTGTCAATGACCAAAGTTATAATTTATTTCTTACACTGGCAATCTAAATCCATTGTAAAATAATGACATTCCCGTTCTATATTACCACCAAATCAAGAAGATTTTTTTTAATATACATTTGGAACTAAAACATCGTACCATTATGTCGCTAGATGGCACAGTTGTCCTATGAAATTTTCAGACTGGTTTTATGTTTCATGCAGCTTATACATCAACAAGGTAAAAAAAAAAAACAAAAACAAAAAAAAAAAAAAACAACTGGGAACAAAAATAACCAGCGTAGAAGCACGCCTTCTGCTCGTTAGTATATTGATGAATTTTGTAAAAGATTTTTGTCCAAATGGTTGATCATTTATCTTACCCGAGTAAGCTATTCGTGTGGAACACATCGTATAGTTGAAGGTCATCGACTTTGTGTCCGTGCAACCATCCCACACCTCATTTCCATTCCCGCAAATACTCGTGCTGCCGTCAGTGTAGGAATAGCTAAAGGACCCTAAAAGGACTGTTGGGCACTCTAAAATGGCTAAGGTCCGTGAAGCTGAAAAAAAAAAAAAAAAAAAAAAACAAGAGACGAAAATAATTTTCTAAAGCAGTTATATATCTGAAGATAATAGTTAACATCTTGTCTATGACGTCATGCTGTCCACCGTTCGCCAGTATCTGACCATACCCTGTATTCATACATAAAATTAATTTTAAAGCTCAAAACCCATGAAGGAAATAAGATGTCTTAAAAAAATCTTTGTCCTTAAAAATACGGCATTCTAATAGCGGGGTTCGAGGTTTAAAAATTCCAGAAAATTCTAAGATTCGAGCGTGAATCCAATATAGGGTGATATCCTATGCTACATAAATGTCCTATGCCCCACCCCACCCCACCCCACCCCACCCACCCCACCCCACCCAAAAAAAGTTTTACATTATGGGGAGATACGTTATGCTACTGTACATAAATATCTTGTTCCCAAGAAAGGATTTACGCCTTGCTGGCATACCCGACACTACATAAATGTCTCATACCCAGAAAAGTTTTGACAATGTGATGTAATACTTTGCTACACAAATGTGTAATATCCAAAAAAGGTTTGAAATTATGGGGTCATACCTATACTAAATAAATGTCTCATACCCAAGAAAGGTTGAGCGCTATGGGGGTCATGCCCTTTCTATATACGTACGTGCCACTAATTGACGCATACAGAGAATTTGGAAATATTAATCTATACCATTTTCTAGCTGATGAGAGGCGACAGAAAGATGGTTTACGACGTGTGATCACTTGTCGCAGTTCGAAAGACAATGCAACGAGAAGGACACATTGAACCTTGTATAATAATAATAATAATAATAATAATAATAATAATAATAATAATAATAATAATAATAATAATAATAATAATAACCATAATAATAATATATCATAATAATAATAATAATAATAATAATAATAATAATAATAATAATAATAATAATAATAATAATAATAATAATTATCATTATTATTATTATTATTATTATTATTATTATTATTATTATTATTATTATTATTATTATTATTTCGTCAATCTACAGTAAACCAAAATTACATTGGGATTATGGCCGCGTTAAAGGTACTTTCTACATACCATGTATAGAAATCTAACCGTCAATATTGTCAAATACGGTCTCTCCATCCATTCCTAATGAACAGGTTTTGAAAATCGGAACGAAATATTAAAATGAAAAATAAAGCATGTAAAATCACACATTTAAGGTAAACAAAAGTAAACTTGATATAATTCAGGAAGAATGTTGTTATATCAGTTTTGTTGTATGTTAGCGTCACGTCATTTTTAATGTCTTGTACATTATTATTATTATTATTATTATTATTATTATTATTATTATTATTATTATTATTATTATTATTATTATTATTATTATTATCTCGATGATGTCAAAATTTAAAAAAGGATCAGATCAAAATGTATCTATCAAAAGCAATATCAAGCGCCAGTATTTGGTATAATGATGTGTCTGTGTGTCAGAAATTCTTGTACAACTCGAAATATTTTCATGCAACACGAATGCACAGTGTTACATTATATAATTTAATTATTTGTGTTAGTTTTAAATTCTTATTTGATTTTATTTTTATCTCATTACATGTTTTTGTAATGATGATTTTATTTACTGGATTTGACTTTTTTTTATGGAAAATTCAGTTGCCTGTTTTGACCCGATAAGCACGCAGTAAGTTGCTATTTTATTTTTAGCTGATATAGTTCCTGACCTTGATTAGAAATTGGTCAACACAGTGAAAACCATTGTTGGTAATCAAGGTTATACTTCGCTTGATCAATAGCTGTATTTTGCAAATAACCCTTTTCTTTATTGAATCTTATAATAAGATTTGTTCAGTATAATTAAGTTCTTCCACGGATTAAGTGTCTATCGGCTATGTGCTTTTACTGCGCCGTTCAAACTAAGTGACCACGTGAGCCATCATGTGATCTAAATCGCGGGATAAAACATAGTTTTGTAGAAACTTTTTCAGTTATATGTTACACCTTTAGAGCTCAAGGTGTTTTTAATGTTGATGCCAGTTTAATTTAAAATTCTCATATATTTTGGATTTAATAATTTATATTCTCTGGGAAACATGCATAAGTGCTCCTCTTCATAAAGATTCTTTGACTAAGACATTCATAGGAAACTATTCAGAATTTTAAAGCCGAAATATTATTCTTGATTCATAAAATTCAACAAGGAACTGTTGACACACCAGCACAAAACAGGTTCTACATATTATAAAGTCATCGGGATTCGAACTTCGATTTATTTAGGTCTTTTTAGTGATATGACTTATTTTTAGATTTCACGATTAATTTTTGGATTATATTTACAAATTGTAAGTCCTTTTGTCATATTTTTACTTTGATTTATAGGGAAATAAATTATTCTGTTAAAATTTACAAAGCTTGTTGGCTTCACTCGTTTCTTTTCTTTCTTTTGCACAAGCCTATACGTAACATCGTCAAAAGTAGCCTGAAATGCAAAACTTAATCAAATGTAGGTACATGCACACGGACAAATTTACATGGATAAAACTATATGACCCTTCCACATTCGTAGCAGAACCGCCAGATGCAGCGTTATTGTCAATACTAGTGTCACTTCCAATGCATGCGGTTGCATCGATGTTCACTTTCAGGATTGACTGTTTGATTTTTTTTTAATTCAACATGGTAGGAACAAAAATACAAAACGAATAGCAAACATCATGATCTGCGAAGCGTACCATGCAAAGTCTGCACAGCGTTTTGGGGGTTCATACTTCGTTGAATTTAAAAAAAAAATAAACAGTACATCCTTACATTTAAACTAAACAGCATAAATAATTTGAATAAACTTATAGTTTGATAACATTTTTTAAAAATTTCATTATATTTTTAATTTTATTCATATGGCGCAATAATACAAACCAGTGAAGATTCAGCATACACACACACACATATATATATATATATATATATATATATATATATATATATATATATATATATATATATATATATATATATATATATATATATATATATATATATATATAATCAGAGAAAAGCATTGTTTTCTCATTCCACGACCACTACTCAGTTGAAGACGAGGCAACAACTTCAGTTAAAAAATTAAAATCAATGGATGCACGATAGAACTCATGTACACAATGACTGTTTCGTTGTTTTAAGGAAAAACATGATTGTGTTCTTCAATTTCATTATTGTGAAGGTCTGTATACAAATCACCGTGCCATCAGTTCCTCGCATCAAGATATAAAAACAGACGACATTTATTCATTCAGTTAATTTCCATTTAATTTTTAGCATTAGCAGAGATATCTCATTTAATTTGTAGCATAAAAATAAACAGTACATCCTTACAATTAAATTAAACAGCATAAATAATTTAAATAAACTTATAGTTTTATAACATTTTTTAAAATTTCATTATATTTCTAATTTTATTCATATGGCGCAATAATACAAGCCAGTGAAGATTCAGCACACACACACACACACACACACACACACACACACACACACACATACATACATACATACATACATACATACATACATACATACATACATACATACATACATACATACATACATACATACATACATACATATATATATATATATATATATATATATATATATATATATATATATATATATATATATATATAATCAGAGAAAAGCATTGTTTTCTCATTCCACGACTACTACTCAGTTGAACACGATTCAACAACTTCAGTTAAAAAATTAAAATCAATGGATGCACGATAGAACTCATGTACACAATGACTGTTTCGTTGTTTTAAGGAAAAACATGATTGTGTTCTTCAATTTCATTATTGTGAAGGTCTGTATACAAATCACCGTGCCATCAGTTCCTCGCATCAAGATATAAAAACAGACGATATTTATTTATTCAGTTATTTTCCATTTAATTTGTAGCATTAGCAAAGATATCTCATTTAATTTGTAGCATTAGCAGAGATATCTCATTTAATTTGTAGCATTGGCAGAGATATCTCATTTATTTGTAGCATTAGCAGAGATATCTCATTTATTTGAGAAAAAGATCAAGCATTTGGTTTTAAAAAAAAATCTTACATGTGAAGACTATCCCGGCTTTTATACATTATCTAAAACTCCATATGTTATTATTTGAATAGCTATGTGGGTTAAAGCTTCGGGTTCCTACTGACGAAATAAATGGACTTTATGGAATCATAAGAATTATAAAAGTCTTATAAAATGTGAAATATACTTATGTTATTCAGAATAATTTTATTAAAACAGTTATACATTCTCCTTAGTTTAGGAGAACGTCCTAATCACATGTTTACAGGTAGAAAAAAAAATGTCGACAGGGCGCGTAGATAATGCTATTTATATGACGGTGGGAAAATTGAAGATGAGATCTATTTTATATTAAAATGTCACAAATACTTAGAATTAAGATTTCAGTTACTTCCAAAGTGATATTACGAACATCCATCTTTTTAATTTGTTCGATTTACTTTGAAATAAACCTGAAAAGGTAAACAGAACAACATTACAGTTTATATATTTTGTCTTGGATTTAAATAAAGATACTTTACAAATTGTGTAAATAAGTATATAGTCTCTCATATGGATTTGATTATTTGACTTACTACCATACGATAGCCTTAGAAAATAATGCGTTTCTACCATATATATCTATTTTCTTCGTTGTATAATTTTGTTCTTGGCGAACCAATTGCTTTATCCGAAGGCAATAAAATTCTACTACAGCACTATTGTCACCATGGCAGCACTCTTACTAACAATAGCTGGGTTCGAATGTATCCAATATAAATCGAAAGTGGAATAGAATCAGCTCCTATTAGCTTTCAAATTCTGTAGGATACTCGTTGGACCCTGGATTGCAACTAACATCAACTTAAACTAGCATCAGCTTAAACTAGCATCAACTTAAACTAGCATCAGCTTAAACTAGCATCAACTTAAACTAGCATCAACTTAAACTAGCATCAACTTAAAATAGCATCAACTTAAACTAGCATCAGCTTAAACTAGCATCAACTTAAACTAGCAACTTAAAATAGTATCAGCTTAAACTAGCATCAACTTAAAACAATTGGAGAGAACATATTCGAGGCCAATATTTATATCATGTTCATTTAATTTGCATGCTGGATATGTGTGTCGTTTCTGTTTCGCCATAATGCCCAAGTAATGTTTCGAACAGAGTTTTCTGTACTATCCGTATTTACTCTCATCGACGTCAGCCCAGTTAGTAACCAATCAAAAGTAATTTTGTTCAGACGATGACCTTTTTTTTGTTCATTATTTTTTTCATAGTTCCTTTACTTTAAATGATAAATGCAATCCTTGAAAAGTGACTTATTTGTTTTGAAAGACGTGTGAAGTATATAAAGAGTGTCCGCGTTTACACACCGTATTTTCATAGCCCTGTTCATTGATTCAAATATACTGCAGTTGAGAATTTAGCGGCATTTTCATCTTGTAGGCGGAGTCAACCGACACTTTTCGCCTAATGTGAACGCATTTCAAATCTCTATGTTAAAGCTATGGATTCCTTTCTTGCGAAATAAAAATGGCCGACAATCTCCCTCACGCACCGCAAAAATTCTTTGACAAAACATTTGTGTGTGAGGTCTTTCAGTTATGTGTTAATGCCATCTTGAGTTTAAAAAGGAAGTATTTAGTTATTCAACAGAACCCGACATCTCACTTTACACATATAAAGTTTCGAAACTCTAAAACTGTTATTCGATCCGTTCATCATTTTTCTTTTGTTATCTCCCTACAAAACATGTGCTGAATTAGAAGACTTCGTGCCAATATTTCTCGTGAAATAACGCGGTATCTGATTGAATATGGCGTGGTGGAGCATTTTGAGATTTTTTTAATTTGATTAATTACCCCATCTCACTAACGTGTGGTATTCCGAAGCATTGGGCGATGCTTGACATAGTTCGGACTGTGTCGCTGGAGCAGTATTAGACGATCCCTCCTCTCTGACATATACCCTCTCGTAACTGGCTGTGGGCTCTTCTCCTATGCAGCACGAAATTAAAAAAACAGTAACATATAATTCGTCTTAGTTCTGATTATTTTACACAATTCCATTTAAATCTACTTAACTCCATTCCTTTATCTGATATTCCTGATGTGACCCACCTATGATTTTGAGTAAAAACCAACAAGTAGGTCTCCACCATTGTTTCTGACATTAGTGTGTGTATGTGTGTGCGTGCGTGTGTGTTGGTGTGTGTACGTGCATGCATGCGCGTGTGTGTGTTTGTGTGTGTGTGCGTGTGTGTGTGTGATGCATGCTCTATTAACATTTCCCACATACAGCCACAGGTAACTAATACCTTTCCGACACACCATGTTATTGGATCATAGGTTGCAATACAAATGTTTCTGAAAACAAACTTGTTATCCAGGTAAATTTGACATGCATTACACATAAACTTTGATAAAACAGACCTTGCCTCATCAACAATAAATATTACACTGCTTTTGCTGCTTTCTTTTGTTTTGTAATTTTGTTAAACTATGCTGCACAGCCACTCCATTAGTATGCATAAAGAAAGGTAATTCCGCATTTCTTAATGTCATAAGGGATGCATACATTTTGGTTAAAAGAAAAAAAATGTATTTTAATACTTAATTCATACTTTTGATCTAGACTCCTTCTAATTACGAAATCTGACCAACTATATATTGCATCACAATTTTCACCAAAGGTGTTCATCCTAAGTATCGGACAGTGACCTTGCATATTCGAGTCACATCTCAACATTCATATACGTTTAATTAAAAGTATGAAAGCAAGGCTCATGACAAGGTCACATGACAAATGGATCCAGCATGCTCTCAAGTAACTGTTGCGAGTTTAAATTACCAATAAAACAACCTTCAGGTTCTGAACTATGGCGTTGCATTTTTTTTTTTAAATTTTAAAACCATTCTTAGTGCTAGCCTTTTTTGGATACATTCACTATATTATAGCATTAACACATAATAAAATGTCCATATCCACATCCATACGTTATTATAAAATATATGGCAAGTAATTATTAATATAACAATTAATCTGTCAGGAATAACTGTATCAATTGAACTGTCATGTTATATCTATTGAAGAAATCTGTATCGAACCGTAATCGATGTATGAACTAAACATACAAGAAACATATTCTGGTTTGAAATTTGAAATTTGAAATTTTACGGCAGTACTATGGTGATCATAATTTTAAATTTAAATGTGGGCGTACTGAATATGCGAGGTCATTGTGTCAATGATGATTTATTATTCAGCTGAATTCGATTACATTATTGCATGTGTAAAAATAACTCAACAAGATAAATAGTAAACACTAAAAATGACATCAAAAGTTAAAATGAGGTACTTACCAGATCTGAGGTAGTAGATATAGGTGTGGTCAGTTAATTTCGTCATTTCCATGCATAAGTATGGGACATATATATACTGATACAAAGGCAAAGTCGACGAGGCTCTGGAAAGAAAGACATTTGTTGTGTACCATCATGTATATATGTATCTTTGTCGGGGGTACGGGTGGGGTTTTATTTTTAAAAAATCATCATAAAGCTGGAGATTATAGACAAGATCTAATTTGATCTTGATGAATACAATTCTTCGATATGAATACACCAGTGAAGCTTTATGACCGTACAAGTACGGTATAAGATACAGTAAATAAAGCATCAACACGACATTTTCGTACAATGACTTGACCCTATTACCGACAACGACGGCATTCGCATATGGGAAAGTTATGCATGTATTGCTTCACGTGAAAAACCCAAACCGAATAGTAATTCCCAGAAGCATCTAGTAATTATGTCGTAGAAACTGATAAATGAAAATGTTTTCAAACTGAGCGAACTCATAGTGGCACCCTTATCCTCCCGTCAACAGTACAAAGTCTTCGCCTGACGAGATGTAAATGTCGATCATCAAGCAGGTTAGAACCTTGGTCTAAAAGAAATGCATCGGAAACCGCTTAATGTGGGTTTAAGCCGTCTTTGATACGACTGTTGCCATATTTTACTGAAATCTGAGTTTCAACATTACAATGAAAGCAACAACATCAATAATAATCATTAGGTCTGCGTGAACAAGGGGACATGTCTAAAATTATTTCATTTTCCTTCGAAATGTATCTTTCTTTTGTTTGAAAATTCACTTCCGTTAATTGTTTTTCAATTCCTGATTTTTTTGAAGCATGACTTCAATGTACGCCCAGTCTGCAAAGCTTTTTCTTTCTTCAACTCACATTATAAAATATCAAACTGCCAGTTGTAACTAACAATTTTATATTTTTTTTCGACTTGCATAGCAAATTGTCAAGCTGTGAGTTGTAACTAATACTTAAATGTTTTTCGACTCGTATAGCAAAACCAATGTTCTGTCTGAACCTGAAGTGACTAGATATGGAGTCCCATAAGGCTCAATTCTAGGCCCATTACTATTTATATTACATGTATTTATTAATGACCTACCACTCTTACTAAAGGACTCAATTTATTATACAGATATCTATGCAGATAACACAACATTATCAGGCATCCAAAACACAAAGCATAAACTGGAAATTTGTTTTCATGATGCCATAAACAAACTCGATAACTGTGCACGGGCAATGGCAATGGTGGTAAATACTGGTAAAATATTATTTATCTCAACACAAAATTAAAGAACAACTCTTGATAGTTATGAATTATGTCTAACATGGAAAGATACAAATTTGCAAATGCTCTGTCAAACAGACTATATGTTTTGTTTGATAACAACATATTATGGGCTAGACATATTAAATATATCAAAAAAAATTTATGGCTGCTCAGTAAGACATTTTCTCCCAAAAAATATAGCAAAACTATTTTATAACAGTTACATCCCAGTTTAGACCAAAGTAATGCAGAATAAATACCAAGAACATAGCAAAGTTAGCATGTCTTATAAAAAAAGAACATGTAGTTTCGTATTAAACAATTAGACTAATTAGCTGGAGACCACGTGACTCGATCGATTCTAGGCCTACAGTCAGACTCAAGCTTGAAGCAATAAGTTTAAAACGTTGTTAAGATTAGCTGGGAGTTTATGCTTAAAACATAACTTAAGTTTCAGTTATGTAGCTAGGTTTGACTTATTTATATACGTTGAATGAACTATGAGAGAGAGAGAGAGAGAGAGAGAGAGAGAGAGAGAGAGAGAGAGAGAGAGAGAGAGAGAGAGAGAGAGAGAGAGAGAGAGAGAGAGAGAGAGAGAGAGAGAGGGGGGTGGGGTTGGGGAACAAACCTTGCAATGACAATCTTGGCACTCGTGTTGGACATGAAGCATTCCCAGCTAGACACCGTATACCCCTTAACTGTTACAGACCACCCTGACATGAGACTGTTGCTTGGAAAATTTAAAATGCCTTTGTCGCTGTCCCTCCAGGCTGTGCCGGTGCTTTGAAAATCGGTAGGCCATGTACATGCTGCATCTAAGATTTAAATAAATATTGTAAGTTATATATATATATATATATATATATATATATATATATATATATATATATATATATAACTTAAAATATTTATTATTGATTCTGTCAAATTTACTAAAACAAATACCTGAAATTCAATTGTTAAATTCAAATGATAATTGCTGGTTATTAACAATTATTTTTTATTGCTATTAACTCCATCACCTAATGTGAAATTTTCAAACATTATTTCTGATGTTTAGACAATATTACTTGTATAATGTCAAAGTGCGAGCGTATTAATTCCGTCACTGCAATACCTTTTATCATTGGAATTATTTAGTCCACGTTCATTAATTGTATTCGTTTCGTTTTTGTTTTGTTTTTTTTTTGTGGATAATTTGTTCTTATGACATTAGTTTTGATAAGACTGACATTATTGTTTAGAGCTATTTTGAAATCGTCAAAATTTATCATCTTTTTCACATATCCGTGAAGGATACCTTTAGCTATCTTTGTCAGTTTATTATCATCTAATATAACAGCATACATTTTATTTCTTCGTCCAACAAACTTTCTCACCGGCCCGAACATAAATTAATCTTCATTTTTCTAATAACTTTCTTTTTAGAATTATCTTGAAATCCACAACATGCTGGATAATCTGATAAATCAAAAATTTTTTATTGTTTTTAATATCCTGGTAGACATCTTCACGTGTTATATTATAAACTAGCGAGTCTGTATCAGTAAATAGAAACTCCGAATCTGGCCACTGCTTTTTGATAAAACTGTAGTGAAAATCGTACATAAGCCACTTTGATATATCAAGCACAGCTGCACCAATATAAATTGGTTTATTTAACTTTAAATTTGTCTTTTGTCGTTGCATTACAGCCGGATTTTCATTAAATATTTTCATACTAAAAAACCCATCATCGTATACTAATTTATTTCTGCGATTTGTCACTAACAAGTTATATCCAAACACCAAGTTGTTTATTAACTTAAAGAAGTTTTTCTCAAATTCGATTTTAGCCACATCATCATGTTTCGTATTTAGATCATTAAGTATTTTCATACTAAAAACACCCATCATCGTTAACTAATTTATTTCTACGATTTGTCATTAACAAATTATATCCAAACTTTTTCGAATATTTTCAATCGTTAAACCAAACACCGAGTTGTTTATTAACTTAAAGAAGTTTTTCTTAAATTCGATTTTAGCCACAACATCATATTTCGTATTTAGATCAATGTAATTCGCCATCCACCTCGATTGATTAAACTTTAGCACGCAAAGAACTTTTCTCAGAATTAGTATTTACAGCTTGCTTTAAATTTTTGAAATGCATAAAGTAATTTTTTTTGTTTAACAATTTTGGAACTATAATCGAATTTTTTGTTCTTGTCGTTGCTCGTTGTTCAATCAATCATAATTGACTTCGCAAAACGGATAATCGTTATGTAGATCGTGTAACGAACTAGGATAATCTAGATCAACTTCAATAAGTATGAAATATCGGAAAAATCGATATTAATGTTTCTAGATAAATATTTTTTCAGTTTCTTTAAGAAATTGATATGGAGCTATCCAATGAAACCCACCGCAAAGCATTGGCTCTGACATTGCCCATTCATACAAATTCACAGTCTAGATGAAATATGACTGGATGGGATATTTTTATCGTGATTTTTCAGATATTTGTTATTAGCTGCTGCATAATTTGTTTTGTTATAATGCTAATTCCGCCTCTGATACCTTTTTCAATAAAGTTAAACATATTGACATATGTTAAGAGATCTAGTTTTATCTTGCTTGTTTTTGGTAGAGCGTCCCACGACAGCCCGGGAGCAGAATGATACCGACATGGATCTAGTCCATATTTGTATGACTAACTTGACGGAAACTCCCAAAAACATCTGCTATATAATACATCTAGTTTTAAATATAAATGGTGATAATCACCAAATGTTTTACAACTAAATTTATTCCAAATATCTTGTGCATATTTGCATTCGCTATCTGTGATATTTTCATTTTTGAGCTGCGAGTAAAATTTATCTTTATCGGGCAGAGAAGTTTAATTAAATCTGCTTCAATTGTCAAACTACTCGTAAGGAAAGATACCTTTTCTTGTCAGAACGATGAAGTTTTCACCAAAGCAACTTCACTGATTATTAAAATTGCTACCAGCGCTTATAGCGCTGCTAACAAGCTCATCTAATGATGCTGCCATAAATTGCAGACTGTCAATAAAATATAATTTGGCGAGTGTCACTGACCTGTACTTTTGTACTTTTCAAAATTATTTGTAATACATTTTATTACGTTATTTAAATTTAGCTTTAACTTTAATATTTTCATCACCAAAAGCTTCTACAATGATATGACAGTCATGGCCATGAAAGTTATGTAAAACTACGAGAACAATATCTGGAGGATGCAATTTTAAATTGCAACATCAATTTCCACGATATTGGCCGGTCAAATGACAATGATCTCGCACCTTATCACGAACTCCGTTGTGGTCCGCCAGTAACTTTTTAAAAATATGCTAATTAACTGCCTCATCAAAATCGAGTTGTTGTTCTCGTCGGAGCTGTTTTAAGTAATCTGTAAGAAAGTTTTTATTAACTTCGTCTATTAAATATTTTAGTAACCACACGACAGGATTTTCATCACTGTATAAATTTATCTGAGATGAAAATTTCTTGCTATCGCAACAAACTACTTCATAAGCTACTCCGCAAGGAATATGCTGTTGTATTTTTCTAGTACAGGATTTCTTCGGATTATTTTCTACTCCAACCACAGGAACGAGTAGACACTCGAAATCAGCGTAAATAACAAAAGGAATAATTAGTTTATGGTCATAATTTTTAAAAAATTTTTTTTAAACATTAACGCAGTATTTGAGATGCTCCTGCAGTCTTCCATCACTATAAAAACAAACTACAGCGAAGTACGATATGTTTAGCTGTGTGAAATAAAACTTATTTTATCATTTCAAATTTCCAACCTGACCCAGATGAAATAAATTCTTCTAATATTTTGTTTATTTCTTGATGTATTTCATCGGCAATCATGACAATGTTGTTACCAGTTAGTATTTTTTCTCGATTTTACTCTCAAATATGGCTCCGAAATTTCGCTGTCAAAACTTTTGTTTGAAAAATTAATTACATCAAGTATATCTTCACCTGCGTGTAACTTTGATAAAATCATATGATATTGGACTATATGTTTGATACTTTTACGAGCCGCAAGTTCTTGACCTATAACAGGTTGCAAAAGATGAAATAAATTTGTGGAGCTAAAATTTGCAAGCATTTTTGATCATCAAATTCGTAACTATTGTAATAATCTGAAAATGCTGAAGTGATTTATTTCTGTTTTCATAATGTTCTTTTTTAGCAATATCTCGCAATTTTAACATTGCATAAATATAAATTTTTTATATTAAATTGACTTTTTTTTAAAGATTTTTAATTAGAGATATAAAAACCTTATAGTATTATAACAAAAATTTTGAGATATCTGCCACAGACAGCGGATGAGCAAGAAATTTATCATGTTCACCCAAAGTACAACTTATATGCTGGAAATGCACTTGGTTCTGTTTTCAATACAAAATATAAAAGATATTTTGGCATATCAACACTAGCAGGTATTTAACTTTCAGTGAAAAGTGATGATACAGAACGAATTGAAATGTTTAGAAACGATTTTATTTATACATTGTTTTGCAATGATATTCCAGAAGGACAACGAGTATACAGAGCAAATGGCACAATTGCAGATGTTAATATTGAAAGGTTAGAAAATGAATTTCAACCTCAAATATATCTCTGTCTTTTTGGTATTTATTCTCTGTTTGAGTTTTACACTTATAATAATATGTTGACATTGTATATCAATGTGTTTAGATGAAATTAATTGCAAGCTTTAGATAGCTTTACAACCTTAATTGCAAGCTTTAGAAAGCTTTACAAACATTAATTGCAATCTAATTATTAGCAAAAGAAGGTTCTTTGTCAAATTACAAAATCAACTTTAAAACATCTGGATTTTTGGTCATCTGTTTAATAAACATTACGAATAATATCCACAAGCGGGAGTTCCAGCTAGTTGAATTTGATTAGGCAAATAATTTATTGTTTTGTTTTTACTCATATATTATTTTACTACATCACTTTGTGGAATTCCGAATGAATAAAAATAATTGTTATTAAAAGCAGTTATCCAATGTGTTCCGGATCCGTCATTAAATTCTAGCGTAGATTGAATCGATGTAAATTCATCTTTGGAATAAACTCCGTGGAAATGTTTTACTTTATTTAGTTTATTAGGTATATCAAAGTAACTTAACGCAAGTGATTTTATCTCCTTGTTCCTGGCAGCATTATTCCTCGAACCAAAGGAACTGGCAATAGACTTTCCGCCAACCCTGCTAGTAATGGAGCTATTGTAATAAATCCACCTTTTCGCAGTCTTGTCTTTTTGTTTTCGTTGTTGTCTTTCTTCGCGCCGTTTTTTTTTTTTTTTTCGTTTGGGCATTATATTATCAGTCACATAAAATTACCATCGACATTCATACGAACATTTTTTCTACCAGTTCCGCTGACAATGCCATTACCTTTAACTGCCTTTTTCGTTGCGCCAGATACCTCTCCAGACCCTGCTGCTAATCCTAATATACCAAGTACTGGCAAAAAGTTAGGTATTAACGTTCTAGCTATTACATATAGTACCGGACCGAAGAAACCGCCTTGTTTTGCCATTGTAGTTATGTGTGCAGCACTTAAAGTTAAAACAAAAGGATTTTTTGCTCTCGTATTATTTACTTGTGTTTTGTTAATAACATTTGTTTTAAAAAAATACTTGCTAGAGCGTTAGGTTTGACCTTTAATGAAACCTGCCTCTGTTTTGCAACAGCAGCTGCTAATGTTTTAACTTGGCCATCAGTTAACTGTATTTAGTTTGCAAAATATTATGTCATTATATTAAAGTTACGGATTTAACTTGTACTGTCATTTTACCTCCAACAGAGTCAATTGTAACAAATCTGTCGCTTATTACTAACGTCTATACATTAAATAATAAAGCTGAAGCGGCTTCGAGTGTCCAAGTAATTTCAATATCAGCTGTGCTGTCAACAGTTCGCTCGCTATGCTTGCTGACATCGAAATAAAATTTCGGATAAAGTGGACGAAATTCCTCTAATGATATCTGATATCTATCCAGCATATTGATATTTTTGCGTTGATTCGAGTAAATACATGTACGGTCTAGTGTATTAGTCTAACATAAGCGCTATCAAATATCGCATTATTTTGCTGTTGGTTGTTACGTCGAGCTTGTTGCTTCAATACAACAAATAATTGCCATGGTTTTTGTTCACTTGATGTTTTTGTGACTCGCCATGTGTAGTCGGTGGTATTCGGTACTGCTGTTTGATATATTTTATGTTGTTTTCTCTTAACATAACCTTCATTACAACGTCTATTTCTTACGTTAACTGTTGCGTTATTAACTAAATTATTAATCAAAGTTAACATTGCAGTTCCGTCTGTAGTTGCTCCTGGTATGGTTATACCAAGACTATTACAAGCAGCAGTAATTGAGATTTGTAGCGTTTACATCAGCGGCTGTAGTTGGTGGTTTTACACCAAAACTGGCAGCATTAGCAATAAGAAAATCTCTAAGAACTGCAGAATTTTCAACAGCATCAGCTGCAGCAGGTTATGCTCTTATTAAACTAAATTCTCCAGATCCTGCTGTAGCAATTCCAATATCTTTAAACCACATTATATTAGCTGCAGTCGATCTGGAGTAATCGTCGGAAAACGAAAAAGTATTTAAGATTGTACTTGCAACTTGTGAGTGATTTGAAATAACTTTATCAGTTTCATTTGCCAGCTGATATCGAGCACTTCTAAAAAAAAAAAACCACCAACCATTACTTATAAGAGCTACTTCTGTTCCAGCATCAATTTTGGCAGGTGCGGCAGGTGCTGTCATAATCCGACCATGAATTTCTAATATTGCTTTGTGAGACAGTAGATGTATGTCCTCGTCTCTAGTATTAAATGTTATTTAATAGGTTTTATTAGGTTTGTTAGAATTTTCATCAAGATATTCAACCTATTCAAATTCTGTAACTGTGTCGTCTGTGTCATAAATTGATCCAAAATCGCGATAATTTTTACAGACATTTTATTCATTAGATTATATAAAATTTTGTCATCAATGATAGCGAATCTGTTGTGGCGCTGTTACTTTGTCTATTAATTTTTGTATAATTTGTTCTCCTTGTTTTCATTGCGCGTTGAGTTTCTTTTGTTGGTACAATTTCTGAAAAGCTTTTTTTATCGTAGGTGCGGCATGTTCCTTAGGTGTGCCTTTTATTTTATCAAATATTTTTGTCCTATGGCAGTTCCAGCAGCGGATAAATTCCAGTTGCAAAGCTTTTGATGCGTCAAGTGCAATTGATGCAAATTGATGAGCTATTAATGGAATATTTTCATTAATTTTAGTAAATATATTTCCCAAAAATCCTCATACTATTTTTCTTCTATAAACTTTTTCTGTTTCATTATTTCTGAGGTTGTATAATTTTGTTGTCAAATCTTTCAGAAAATATGTTTACCGTTTTTCGCGCATGTGCAGGTAATAAGTAACAACTTCATTATTTAAATTTAACTGTCTTCCAGACTGATCAGTTAACTGCAAGTTTGCTACTGTTATTTGATTTTCAACATTTAACGGATAACAAATAATATAACGTGCATTAATGTGCACAAGAAAACCTTGTGGAACTTCGGGTGAAAAACTGTATATCGTTTGTCCTTTACTACCCTTAGCTGAGTAAGATCCAGATGCAATAGGGCAATTTACCCATATTGTGTTTACGTCAGTTGTATCTACTGGCAGTTGACTGTCGTATGTAACAGGTTCTATAGAACAAACATAAGTACCATATTTAATTCCTATCAGTTTTGTGATACTTCTTTGATTTGGATGAAAACTGTTATATATTTTTAATTTCATTCTGGCCCTTAATTTCATTCATTTCAGCTCAAAATCTTTTGTAACTCCTTTACTTTTTGTTATAAGTTCTTTTATTGTTTTATTTACAGCAATTATGTTGAAAGCTTCTTGTGGAATTGTAATTGCTATCACTTTTTAATATAGTTGAGAACGTGGATCACTACTAGCAAATGTAAATTCATCATTTACTCCAGTTTTTACATCAGCCATAGCATTCCAACAAGTGCATAAAATAAGCCCAATTTCATATTGTTTTCACGATTTAATGCAATTGGTTGAATATACTTTACTGAAAAATTTGCGCCATCCTTATCAGATTCGCCAGTTGCTGACATTTATTATATTTTTTATAAAATTAAGTCGCCGCAATTAAATCGCGGTATAAAGTTTCATATTCGTCAGAAGTTAACAATTTTTTTTTTATCTCAAATTATCAAGAATGTCAATAATTTCATTGTCAATTTCAGCACCAACGTTTCCAGCTTCTGTTGATGATATCTATAGCATTAATCTGCCTATCATTTCAGTAACTGATGCGAATATTCTAACTCCTGTTTCTGCTTTTTCTGCTCTATATTTTTTACTCACTTTTTATCGAATAATTCCAATTTCTTCTAAAATCCCACCTCTGCCCAAAAGGTTTCGCTCTACTGTTTTCTGCTGGGTGTTTTTCAACTACTAAAGCCATATCTCATTCTATCATAATGTGGAAGTAAATTTATCCCTTCTGTAACTGTGTTTAACTCATTTCTAGCACAAAACCGTCGTTCATTATTACAGTTAATTTAGTAATTAATGTGTTAAATTCTTCATCATTCCATTTACTTATGTTAACAAAATTTTGTATATTATTTCTTCTAAAATTTATTATATTCATCATCTGTTATCTCAATATTGCTTGTTTTAATACACCATCTTTTTTATCTTCAATTTCCTTAAATTTTACAGTTAACTAGCCAACTCTTTCTTGCTCCTTTTCAATATCCTCTACCTTTTTCTGATAAATTTGTTAAAATAGTTTTAATCTCCCGTGTCATTAAACCTGCCAGTCTTTATTCAAATTCTAATAGATTATTAATTAGCCGATCTATTTCAGCTTGTCTTGCAACTGGATCAGTTATATTTGCTACAAGTGCCGCAGCTAATCTTCTTTTATTCTTCTTCAGATCTTTCAATAATTATTCCAGCAGTAGCCTCTTGCTGTTCTTTAACTAATCCAGCCAAACCTTTTTCTTGTAATTTTGTTTTAGTTCTTCTTCTGATAGTGACTTACTTTCATAATGTTTTCCAAGTAAAGCTTCAGTAACTGACTTTAAAATTGCTACTGTTGTTTCTTCTGCAGCTATCTGTCTACGTCGTGCTTGCTGTACTTGCTGCTTAAATTTTGCTTGAGATTGTGCACGTTTTATTTCTAGATTTTCTGTGTGTTTTCTGTACATTGCTTCTCTTTCCATTAATTATATACTATTTTCTATAAAAATTATTGTTTATATTTTTCAATGCAACATCCAAACATTCTACTCGTTAATTTATAAAACCAATAAATCATATTTATTTGCCGTTGCTTGATAATATAGTTCAATAACTTTATCTTTTGTTACATTATTATTATATTTCTAACGTCCAAGAAAAATATAAAACAACCAGTATTTCGTCTAATATATCTATCAACAATATAAAAACCTTGAGTGAGATAAATATAATTGCATTTTTTATTCCTTTATAATGAAAAATATGATCTGATTTTATTCATTTCCTCATTGTTTAGGATAATATCATCGAAAACAAATAATCAAGGCGAATCAAGACGATTAACTGAAAGTAGTTCTTCTGGTTCTTTGATAATAAAAAAATAATCTTGCCAGCCTCAAGATCATCACGTAGTTTGTCATTATAATTGCTAAGTAGCTCGTACTTATCGTGTTGTGGATTGACTATGTAAATATAAACGCGTTCGTAGTTAAAATTATCTTGGAGAAGTAAATTCATAAGCAAGTTTGTTTTTCCCGACCCAGTTCTTCCAAAAATAAGATAATGACAATCTGGAAGTTCATTGTTATGTTTATATTTTACCAACCTCTCTGTATCAAAGTTTAATATAGACGATTTTGCCATTATATTTTTATACAGTTGTATGCTATATAATTTTGTCAAATAGTAAATAAATAATGAGCTATTAATCAAACTTTGGAACAATGTTAGGAGATTCATCGGCTAAAGATCAGCAAAAGGTGACTTATCTAAATATTCAACTCTTTATCAACCCAAAAATGAAATTAGTAATTTATTAAATATCACAAGTGTTGATCAAAATGAGGTTGGTTTTTTTCATGATAAAAAAGGACCATTAAAGACAAATCAACTGTCAGATGTACTTGTACGAATTCCAACAGCAGTCATCAATAATATAGTTACTTTTGCTGATGAAGGTAAAATACAATATTCGGGTAAATTAGTTAATGATTTTGTTAAGAAAACTGGCGATTTATTTAATGATACCATTATCATGAACAATAATAAAATTACATACCTTGGAAATCCAACTGCAAAATTATACGCAGCGATAAAAAATGCGTCGATAATCAAGAATCAAAGTACGTGTCAGTGCGCGGTGGTATCATGCATGCATTTCTCAATATGAACAATATTTGTATTAGTAATCTCAAAACACCAAAAACAGATTTCGACGCTGTACCTAAAAAAATATGTTGCTAATGGCAACATTCCGACAGAGAAAGCAATAACAACAGTTAACAATGATATCTCTACATTTAGAATTGACTATCATAATCACATACAAACGTTCCTGAATTTTCGTAGAAATATAAACAGATTTATTAATGAATTGCTTGGAAGTCTATCGGTTGTAGGTATTAAACTCGCTTATATTAACACAAAACAAAACAATGGCATTCCTAATATCATTGAAAAAAATCTCATCTTATTAATATTCCTCACGGACGAGCTAACAATATCGTATGCACAGTATCATCAGCATTAGCAACATGGACACCGCAAAATAATATTATCAAACATACCGCAGATGTTACTGGTGTGTATAGGCTGTCCATATTTAGCGGTGCAAAATTTAGTATATTTACCATATATATATATATATATATATATATATATATATATATATATATATATATATATATATATATATATATATATATATATATATATATGGCATCATTCAACCGATAGCTTTTCTTGAACTGTATCTATAGTATTAAATAAAGATGCCGATGAATTATCTCTACTGGAATCATCTGATAAAAATTAACCGCAGCTTCTTACTGGTGGTGTTTATAATTTGTAGCTGAAACTCCATGGTTAAGTTAACAATAATAAATCAAACCCAGGGACATGTATAAAATATATAAACAAATATTATATAATGAAAAATATATAGTTGATTTTAATCATATTTTAGAAAAATATTCCAAAACAAGACGTTGACGCTCTATTGCAATATTATAGATATTATCATAAACAAAAAACTTTGGTGCGTAAATTATATTATAAATACTATACCAAAATACTTTGAGTGATAGCATATTTACCACTGCTAATGACTAGATCTTGTATAATTTCAAGTGAGGTATCATTAAATCCGTTTTTGTTAATAATATCTAGTGTTGTTGTTTCTCTTTCAACAGCGTGTACAAAATGAACATCGACTCGCGACTAAAATAGTTGCAAAACAGCAAGCATCTCCTATAAAAAAAAGTACTTGATCAGATAAGATCTTATTTGCGTGGTATAAAATATGAGCTGGACGATTTAATACGCGAGTTCGTATTAATTGACAGCATGTTAACATATTTTACCAATGAGATTCAGCAGGTATGAAAATGATTATAATAAAATAAGGGTTACAAGAGTATGAGCTGTTTAATTTTGTGTAGCTTTAGTAATATCATTATCAAATAAAATATTAACCATATTATCAATAATTTTCATTAGATCATCTGCCCAACCCACCATTCTCATATCATTTTCAGTCGCGAATAACTATACCGATCAATATTTTGTTGATATATGGTAGCAAACTTTTAATACAATCGCTCATTATTTTAGGTTTAAAGGCAGTGTTAGTTGATGCTGATTTGATGGAATTCAATCTCTTAAAAAATTCGTTTGTTAGATCAAATCCAACATTGGATTATAATGGTACATTATATATAATATTTCATTTTTTAATATAAAAAATCTATTGAGCTAGAATCCTCCTTGGGTTTCAAATTATTTCATCATTTTTTTAGATAAGAGGGTTGTTTTTATGAGAGAGAGTTGGTATCTAAGGTGATTAAAAAATTTCATAATATATTTATTGGGGGGGTCTAAGCTAGAAACCTTATCTGAGAAAGGATTATTATCTATATGTATATATATACTATTTATGATCCATAACTTAAATATATTTCAAGTAATAGTTGTTTTTCTGCTGTGATTCTTAACCCCATAGAATTGAAAATTATATTGCAAATGGTTACAAGTAAATTACTTAGTTTATTGAATTAAAACCCGGCCGTCTCGAGCAAATTAGACTAATTGACACACAGGGCAAGAAGGAGGGCGGTAGTATTACGATATGTGTTAGACTTTCTTGTAAAGAATAAAATGAAACGCGCGATAAGTAATTGGAACTGCCAAAAAAGTAAATTACACAATACACATATTCTTTCGAACTCACGCTAGCACACACGCACGCACGCACACGAGCGCGCGCACGCACACATACATACATACATACATACATACATACATACATACATACATACATACATACATACATACATACATACATACATACATACATACATACATACATACATACATACATACATACATACATACATACATACATACATACATAGGCAGATAGACATATGTTTGTGTTATATTTGTATAGTCCTTACCTGAAAGCTTCAAAATAATAATGCATACAACTGGGAACATCATGTTGTCATTCTTTCCCATACTGTAGAAAATGATTCCGTCAGTATAGAGTTGACAGTACTTGTGAATAGAAAGTTCTGTCTTCCAAATGAATGGAACCAATCATGTGTCCTTTCCATTTAAACTTGCTAAATAGACTGTAGTACGTCAGCATGATCCTTGAAATGTAATCCTTTTATTGTTTTGGGGTTGTTGTTTTTTTTTTTAGTTTTTTTGTTTTTGTTTTTGTTTTATAGTAAGGCTTTGAAAGAAATGTATCCGTCACTATTGGTTTTAAATTGCTCTCTCGATCGACTAAAGGCAGGAACACGGGTTTACCATGACTTTAATGTAGAATGTTTCCTGCTTTCCCTGTGTTCTTTTTTTTAAATATTTTTCTCAGATGCGAAAATTTATTTTGTAAAATAGGGATGGAAAACTAAAAGTGTTATTTGTCCCTGCTGAGTTGTTGATTATGGGACTACGCTCGTTGTTGATTAAAATGTGGTCATTTTGATTGTACATAATCGACTGGAAACAATAAATCATCTACTAGCTAAACAATAAAATGCATTTATATTACCATGCATGTTTAAATGAAAAGGTGTTGTACTATTCCCTAAAACTCGTTGAAGAAATATATGATCATTATCTAAATTTAGAGATATTACGGATCCTTTTTGTAAAATAACATAAAGAGGTATTAACCTGACCAGACATTGTCTATGTACTCCAACAAATTGGAGAGAGAGAGAGAGAGAGAGAGAGAGAGAGAGAGAGAGAGAGAGAGAGAGAGAGAGAGAGAGAGAGAGAGAGAGAGAGAGAGAGAGAGAGAGAGAGAGAGACTTTTTTCTAGTAAATACTTGTACTTTTCCAAACAATTGAAGCTAACTTTTGGTGAGATTTTAATTGTTTAATTTTTACATTTAAAAATATTCAGTAGACATTTAAAAAAGTCACAATCCCTAACTATAATTATTTGTTATTATTGTTGATACTTTCATTTGCGTGCAAATTAGGGATACAAAATATTATTCTACTTACGAATTCTTGTAAATCGAAATATACCAATTTTAGTAAATCTGATATTTCATTAAAATTGATGCAAACTCTGCATATGTCTGCATGTACAAAATTAGACTGCCATACAAACACTACATGTACCTGCATGTCCAAATTGGACTGCCATAAAAACTCTGCATATGTCTACATGTACAAAATTAGACTGCCATACAAACTCTGCATATGTCTACATGTACAAATTATACTGCGATACAAACTTTACAAATTAGACTGCCATACAATCAATACATGTACTTGCATGTCCAAATTAGACTGCCATATAAACTCTGAATATGTCTACATGTACATATACAAACTCAGCATATGCCTTCATGTACAAATTAGACTGCCATACAAACTCTGCATGTGTATACATATACAAATTAGACTGCCATAAAACTCTGCATATGTCTGCATGTACATATACAAACTCTGCATGTGTCTACATGTACAAATTAGACTGCCATATAAACTTTGCATATGCCTACATGTACATATGCAAACTCTGCATATGCCTACATGTACAAATTAGACTGCCATACAAACTCTGCATGTGTCTACATGTACAAATTAGACTGCCATACAAACTTTGCATATCCCTACATGTACATATACAAACTCTGCATATGCCTACATGTACAAATTAGACTGCCATACAAACTCTGCATGTGTCTACATGTACAAATTAGACTGCCATACAAACTGCATATGCCTACATGTACATATGCAAACACTGCATATGCCTACATGTACAAATTAGACTGTCATACAAACTCTGCATATGCCTACATGTACAAATTAGACTGCCATATAAACTCTGCATATGCCTACATGTACATATATAAACTCTGCATATGCCTACATGTACAAATTAGACTGCCATACAAACTATGCATGTGTCTACATGTACAAATTAGACTGACATAAAACTCTGCATATGTCTTCATGAACAAAATTAGACTGCCGTACAAACACTACATGTGCCTGCATGTCCAAATTAGACTGCCATATAAACTCTGCATATGTCTACATGTACAAATTAGACTGCGATACAAACTTTGCATATGCCTGCATTTACAGATTTGACTGCTATAGAAACTATAACTTCGAGATTGTTGTAGAAACAAATAACGGATACGCGGGCTCATATGGTATCGGTGCCTTTTCTTTCTCATATTTGTATTAAATATCCAAGTACGAGCATTTGACCGAATGTTTGAAGATAATACTATGTTTAGAATGACTCTTCAAAACGTCATTTCTTTCATCATACAATTGAACAAAAATTAATTTATAGCATTTTGCTATGTGATTTGTAAGACAATCCAACTTATTTTCTCTTGAAATCGTTTAGTACATTTTTATGAGAGAACTATAAAAAATACTTTAAATTTGTAATACAAATATGTACAAAATAAAATTACGTTTTGGAGCATATTTTTTACCATGTACATTTTTTAATATTTCTAAAGCTGTTATTAATAATAATTTCTGGTGTTTTTAACGATTATAACGAAAATTAAGTTCGTTTCTTTTTCATTAAAAATTCATAATAGACGAGTGATCAATATGAGCAATAGCCAATTAATTTTTGTATAAGCGTTGACCATAAGAATAATATTTCTCCATCCATCTTTCTCTCATTCAATCAAAGGGTATAAACACTTCATATATTATGATCCTGACAAAAATATGTTTACTGTATTTAAAATGTATTTTATCTGAATACTTATTGTGGAATTGAGGTTTATTCCTGGAAAAAGAAATCGTACTGGTCGAAGGAAAATAAACAATTTTAAAAAATAGATTTGTGTCTCATTAACAGCCTGTAATGTGTTGAATTTAGAAGTACTGAATCCTAAAGTTGAATAAATTGTGCATTAAAGTTATCATAGTCAAGCCAAAAAGATCATGAGAAAATTTTCTTTGATATTTCTCTTATTTCATTTCTGAAACATAAAAAAGCCTACGTTTAAATTAAAGTGGAATTGACCTAGTCATCGTAACGGAATAGTGGCAGAGACTACATTAGAATTTCCGACCGTAGGTTATTGGTTAATATAAGCTAAAAGTTAGCGAATCTTATACAATATTTATTGAACATTTATCTTATTGAGTGGAATTGGCTTGCCAGCTGTAAGGATGCGTATAATAATGTATGCTGATATATGCGGAAATTGTGTTTATATACACCGCACACGTGTCAGTTGCTGCTGTAAAGCGAGATCTAAGTAGGCATGACTTGGATGTATTTATGGATTATATTACAGGGGTCATTTGTAAGGACCGTTAAGGTCACATTTGGTCTCAATTTATGCAGTGTGGGTAGCTATTTACGTTTCTGAATAACGAAAGTGAGATATTTTATATATAATCGGAACGCTGGTGAAAACATATACCGCTTTTTAGCCGTAATCTTGTCATTTAAATGAACAGCTTTCTATATCCATTCACGAGAAGCCGACGAGGACAGTCCAAGAGGGAAGTCCACAAACAGAGAGTTCAGAATAGGAAGGGTCAGAGGAAGAACCAAGCATGCACGCTAGACGTGGAATATACAAAGCCTAAATAAGAACGACGTTAGGTGATGCAAGACGGCGTATTCTCTTTTCACCAACCTTTACTAATGTATTAGTTTACGAGGGCTTGTATTTGTTTATTTCTTCTCAATAGTCTCGCTTAGTTCTCTATCAATGTTCTATCTACTTACACTGGTCAATTACATCGAGGGAGGACATTCCCTATATAACGATCGCCAAATCAATTAACGGAGGGCACAACACAACACCAACCCCGTTACACTCTCATAATGAAATTTCATTGTGTACACATCTATTATAACAGCATACGGTATTGCATGTCATTATGTTACAGATACATTATATGCCCAGTTAATCTCCTAACCAATTTTGATCGCGGAGAACTTGAAAGACTATGTTACGGTAACGGATTCTTGGTGTCATTAAACACACAAATCTCTCTCTCTCTCTCTCTCTCTCTCTCTCTCTCTCTCTCTCTCTCTCTCTCTCTCTCTATATATATATATATATATATATAAATATAAATATATATATATATATATATATATAAATATATATATATATATATATATATATATGTATATATATATATATATATATATATATATATATATATATATATATATATATATATATATATATATATATATATATATTCATTCGTTAGGCAGTTATTTTTTTAAAAATATGTTAAAAATGTTAAAATGTAGCACTTGTTAAAAATATATGTGCGGAGCGCATATTTGGCCGATTATAATGATTAAATGTAATCTGAAGATTTCGTCGTTCTTTTACTCATCTAAAAACGCGCTCAAAATTGTAACGAGGGCAGATTTTGAAGATTTGGGTGTCTGCTTTGCAAAAATACCCATAATTCCATGAAAAACGTTATCACGTTATCGCTACTGCTCACGATCTTCTTGTAGTTGGATTGAATAATAAACAGAAGATATATGCCGTCTTGCTGAAAGTCAGCAATGTGTTAGATAAAGTACCACATCAACATCTTGCAATCAAGCTCCGAAAATATGGCGTTTGAGACCGGACGTATGGACACAAATCTTCCTAGTAGAGAGAAACCAACAAGTCGTGCTTAACGGGTCTGTATCATCACCCCTATCCAGTGACATCAGGTATCCTACAGGAATCAGGGAGAAGTGTTAATGCATCTCCTATTCCTAGTATGCATCAACGATCTGCCATTAAGTATTTATTCAAAAGTTTGTCTCTTTGCTGATGATTGTCTACTATATAGAGTCATTAATTCTCGACAAGATGCAGTGTTCCTACAAGTAGATCGCAACAAGTTACAGGTGGGGAGAGTAAATGGCAAATGAATTTTAACCCATCCAAGTGCGAACACATACGTATAACCAACAAGCGAAAGGCCATTAACACCTATTCAATCCACGAGTAAATCTTGAAAGAGACCAACAAAGCCAAGTAAGTACTTATATGTCATCTTGGACAGAAAACTATCTTGGAACTCCCACAAAGACTCGGAAATCAAGAAAGCCAATCAGATGACATCTTTTCTGCAAAGAAACCCGTCGTCCTGCCAAAAGCAAATCAATGCTTGCTGATACAAGATGCCCGTACTCCCACAGCTCAAATACGCTTCTACAATATGGGACTCACACTCTGAAACCAATGCAGCCAAACTAGAAAGAGTCAGAAGCGGGCAGCATGATTTTGGCACGGTGATTATCGACGAATTAGTAACAAAAACTTAAGAAACTGATGTCAACACAACAAGGTCATCATGATGTACCTGATCATTAACTGGTTTAAATACCAAAAACAGGGGACTTGATACCGCAAAAACATCAACCAAAGGCTATGCTCAAAATCCGGGTGGGTGAACAGACCAAGTTTATATGTGAAAAAAGCTACCTACGGAGGGTGTACAGACCGTTTTAGGAGGGTATATTTGTAAAAATAAAGCTTCCTACAAAAATGAACAGATAAGCTTCAATAACGCTAAATCGAGACCTCCAATCGGGTTGCACTAAACCGAGGACTCTAACAGGGCTGGCGCATGTTTGTTATTTTTTTCTTTTGATGTTTGTATTTTCGAATTTGTATGCGTCCTCGTCTATTGACCCGGGACATTCACTCTTGGTCGTCACCCTTGTAGCGATGTGGTTAGGTGTCAGGTCTCTCGAGACCTATACGATACCTTGACCAAGTATCATGTAAATTTATCATGATAAATCCGTGAAAGATTTGCTTGAGCTTTTGTAAAGAAGCTTTTAAACTTAGTCATATCCATGTCTCCTGAACACCAAGTCTGATGGATGTTTCTTAGTGTGTGGGTATCAATACCATTAAAGACAACCAAAAGATTGCAATTATCTCTGATCTTTTTAGGTATTTTCACATATCGTCAAGTAATGCATATAATATCGATGTTTTTGTGTCTGCCTCGTGAAAATATCCGAGCTGGATTTGATTGTTGTCAAGCATCACATCATTGTATACTACCAGATTGTTGGTGCTCCTACTGAAATCATCTACCAACGGCGCATCGTTGAAGTCGGTTATAAAATCAATAATATCATTTCCGTCCTGGTCTAACAATTTTGCATTTTCATTAAAATCTTTAAAAATGTCATAGTATTACTGATCATCCACAGATGGTGCCACTAAATAAAACTTATCCAACCTGAGCCATCTCATCATCAGGTTAAGCAACAATTGCGTCTTACCAGACCCAGATGGACATATATTGCTCTGTTAGAATTTGGTGGCGCTGGATGGTGCTTGATTGGCTCTTGCTTTCGTGTCGCTGAGAAATCGATGATATTCGTGTTGAAGAAATATATAATAATTATGTGAATTTATATTGTATTCGATGCAGAATACATACCCCCACCATTGGATTAAAAAAAAAATAACGACGAGGAATAAAAAGCATGCACCTACAGGTAAGTGTGTGAAATGTGGTACAAAAATACAAATTTGTCTCTCATGAAACAGACGCAGATATTGCTGCTTCACTGGGAAAAGTACCAGGGGCTCCATGCGCTAAGTAATCTGGCAAGAAGCATCTTCATGGATATATATTTATGGTCTTGGAACCCGGATTTATATTCGACTTGACGAGAAAGATCAGCCACGATGTTGAGAGTATCCTATAAATGCGATTGATCAAGCGTGCCACGTTCATGATGTCGCGTATAAAATCCAGATCTACAAAAACAACATATTGCAGACGTGAAGTTGATTCACACTGTAAAGCCTTTAAAAACTAAATCTCTCAGAGAATCGCTTGCTAAGTTTTTGATATGATCTGCGATACAAAATAAACTAGAGCTAGTGGTCATTAATTAACCATAGATAACTATTATAATGGACTCAGTTTATAATAGCCCAAGAAGATGTTGGAGGGGTAGAGCAGCGGTTAGTAAACTTGCTGATGCGGCAGGTGTCGCACGTACTGTTGTTGCAGGTTGATTAGCACGATAGGCAATATGGCATATTTATCTACCACCACCTAAACAAATTCAGTACGCTCATTTTGATGTCAGCACTCCAAATGAAGTTCATCGGGTAGATATTTTGTTTCTACCCACATGATGATATTAAAACTGGTAGAAGTCGCGCGCACACATACAAAAACGCATTGACTCTCGTAGACATTGCAAGTAGATATAAAGAAACAGAACCACTATCAACAAATACAGCAACTAAAATTGGATCTGCGTTTGAATGAATTTATCGACAAGGACATGTTGAATATGTGAAAGAATTTATTGGTGCAGTAACATCTCTGATAAAATAACAGAACATCAAAATCAGACGAAGGCATATCGCAATTCATAGCCATCAGGAAATCGTTGAGCAATTTAATCGAATATTTGCTGAACGAACATTTGGATATCAGTAGGCGCAGGTACTATCTCTGAATAAAGTTCGAACAGACAAGAGATCTTGTGAATGGGTTTCAAGACTACTAAGTGTGATATCTGCGTTAAATAATGAAACTTCTCTTGGAATTTCTATGGAACCCATCAATGCAGTCTAGCAGAAACACATGCCAGTGACCGCTTGTAAGCGGCAGCATGAATCGTTCTTAAAACAACAAGTACTAGATAATGTGACTATTAGATATTTATATGAACCTGGTGAACTTGAAGGGGGTAAAAGAGAGCGACTGACCTAGTCTGGAGTGAAACCACACATATGTTCAGAGTGGTAAGACCTGCAATTTACAAACTAGATCCAAGTGCCCCTCATTGTGGATTTGAACAATTACAAGTAATTCCTGAAGATACATACTTACCATCGCCTTCACTTTTGTGAAGGACGATTCGTTAGCATGATACCAACTCCTCGACGTCGATTACACTTGAGACAAGTCAGCATCACATTTTCGCGTTTGTGGCTGAGACTACTACTAATTCTCTCTACGGTAAAGTGTCATGGGTCACTAAGATAATACTGCAACACTATTTCTGTTTTACACCAAGCACAGTGATTTTTTTTATCGCTATTTCAGTGTCAAGATAAACTTAGCATCAAGATCGAAGTCACGCTTATTTGTTTGTCACACTGCTGATAGCTAGCTATTTTTATCTTACTACATCTTTTAACAACTATGCGTTAATTTCCCGAGTTTGAGTATTATTTCCTGCAGTCTACGATAACCGATAATAAGTTTATCGAAATATAAGTTAACATCGAAGATCATAAATGAGTAAGCCATGCTGAGTCATCATCAATTTAGCTCTCAATTATTCATAATTTGGTTCCGTTCGATAAGCTAATATTGCGATTTACAAATACATTTTCCTCTGTTGTATCAGCAAATATGAAATCAACCTCAGCATCGTCGATAATTAATCTTGTAAAATATGGTTTATGGTCATATGATCCTCCTTGAGTAAATTTTCCAATCATTTTTTTGCCAAGAACTTTTGCAAGTTTAATTTCATAGTCTCTGATATCGTAATTGATATAATCGTCGCCATCGTCCCTGACATCATCATACCTCCGTCACCGACGGCATGTTTTGGTAGCCAGACTTGTTTTTGTGGACGATATGATACTATTGCTTCACTCAAGGTTAACGATATCAAATTTTGCATTCAACATATCGTAATAAAACTATTGGGGTCCAACAACGTTTATTAAAATGACACCAAGCGAAACAGCGATAACCGGATGCACATTTTCCGATGAAAACTCGAATGACTCAATATAAGCAATCCAGTTAAGTGAAAATCTGGCAAGAATAAAGAATAGCAAAATCTGGCAATGTTTCATTTATCACAATTCGAGTAATCTCGTGTGTTGGGTGTCCAGATCTTTAAAATTATCTAGAACACTCTCCCATTCCAAGAAAACTTCCAGGATAACAAGCATACATACCAACTGATATAACATCTTTATAATTGTAATTAGTATTCCATAATCCGCCGTGTCCGTATTCAGCACAGCTGCGTTGTATATCTTCAAGAAATTCCAACCGTGTTGGCCTCCTTGAATTTTTCTTCTGAGCAAAGTGAGCAGTAACTGACGGAACAGTGAAGCAATTACTGAGAAATCGTTCAATAACATCAGTATTGATGGTGTATTTGAACGTAATCTTCATCATCTCACCATGAAGAGATTCTATAAGATAAATATCTCCAGTAGTCCGTACAAACTGATCATAATAGCTATACTCAGAACTATGAAATAGCCACACGGATACAGGGTCGTTCTTACTAATATTTCTGATGAAATCAAACATATCACGTTAAGATCAACGATCTCTATCGAAGATCCCTTTGATTTATATTTAATTCGTATAAAGTCTCGCCTGTTAGTGTTTTCACCCTCATTTGAAATTTTTTCTTCCCAACTCAGTAACGTCTTTGATCGTAGCTCCATTTTCTTTAACGCGCTCGGCTCATTCATTAATTGTTTTGCGTCTCACCTTAGTTAATCCATTTCCACGTATCTCGTTTGTGAAATGTTCTATAACTCTTTCAGCAACAAATTTCAAGGTCGAAATTTTCATCGCCAGTGGGTCATCAACGCTAGGTTTATCATTCAGAGGATATATCGCATAAACAACTGCCATCACAGAGTATGCTCGCTCATACTATGGTTTGTCGATACCCATTAGTATTCCTGGTTTGGAATTTTTATTTAAGGTTACAAGTTCCCCAGCGCGATGTGATTCTCGAACAGGGTCACGACTGTCACGGATAATCCAGGTTACTTCGGCAGCGTCTTCCTCGGCAGTGTCTACTGCAACGATAAATTTTATTATAAAAAGGCATCTTTGTTCAACGTCAAGAAAATAATTGTCCTTGCTCGCTGGTAATTCATTATAGCATCAATATGGGGTTATCGTCTTGCCAAATTCTGAATGTTGACTACACATGAGATGCGCCATCGTTACGAAACTTTCACTTGACTTCGTGGATATGATTGATTAAAATCGTATTCGTCGAATCAACATCAACAAGAGTTCGCCACGGCAAGTCAGGTGTTATTGTGTCAAGATTGAATCTAGCTTGAGAAGGCTTGATAGCAGATAATCTTGTACATTCCTCCATCATATAATTAAGGCAAATATATATTTAAATTAAACTTCAAAATGTTATTATATATAATGAGTCAAGCAAAGAATAGTTGCAAGTGGTTGATGATTGGATCTACAACTCATTGTAATAAGTCTTGTTTAACGGATTTCTGCGGATAACTATAGAGTGTGCAACGAGGGAGTCTTGGACCAAAGCCGTACAAAAAACAGTCGGTTTTGTCACTAATGCGAGTTATATTATGTCCCGTGTTGGGAAAAGAATGATCTCTGAACAGATATATTTATGAATGTTTTATGGTATGATCGAAACAGATTTTGTGAGTGATCAAATTAATGGCCAAAAACTTGATAATTCTTTGAATAATCTTAAGGCTATTAACAGAGTCAGAATTGTAAACGGGGTGGGGCTGGTAAACACAATAAATATCGAAGACCAGTTAAATCTGTAAATACAGATACAGGTGAAGAAATAGAATTTCAATCGATATATGCAGCTTCCAAATATTTATGTATTTTCCCATCTTCGGCACAATGTGTCGCAGATAATATAATCAACTCAACATTTTCAAAGAAATACAAACAAAAATAATAAGTAAATATTTATTTTCCGAGTTTTACAATGGAATAAGACAAGGAAACCCTCCTGAGCGAAAATTAGTGAAGGGAATTAACTCTATTAAGTAAAGTAAAGTAAAGTAAAGTAAAGTAAAGTAAAGTAAAGTAAAGTAAAGTAAAGTAAAGTAAAGTAAAGTAAAGCTTCATCCCTTGTGGAAAGTAGTGTGAGCTTGTATCTGTGTTACAAGGGAGTGTTAATATTTTACGACGGCTCCACTTGTGGAGAAAATAATATTTTGTTGGGTTTTCTGTGTTTCTTCCTTGTCCTCATGACTTTATCTCTGACTATGTCTGGGGACAATAGTCAGAGAAAAGAAAGAAACAAGGATAAAAATAGGCCACGCCTCCTTTTGTAATCCTGGTATTAGTGACTTCACAATAATTTTTAAAACATATGATACTAGACAAGGCACCATTGGTGAGCGGCTAAGGCTGCTGATTTTCATTCTCAGCGTGTGGAAATGAGTGTTCCAAGCCTATGACTGACAAATTTGTCAATGGCGATCAGAAATAACAGCAATTTTCTGGTTGTCTTTAATGGTGTTTATACCCTTACACTAAGAAACATCCACCAGACTTGTTATTCATGGGACATGGATATGATTAAATTCAGAAATTTCTTCTCAAAAGCACAAGCAATTCCTCGTGGATTCATTACGATAAATTTACATGATCCTCGGTCGCGATATTGATTGGGTCTCGATAAAATTTTTGGTTGAGTTAGACAGCAACAAGAAGGGTAAGACCAACAGTGAGTGTCACTGGTCGGCAAAAGAGGACGCATAAAACTTTTAAAATACAAGCCTCAAAAGAAAAAGAAAAAAAGAAAAAATTAGCTAACCCGGTTAGAAGTCTCTTTCGGTTCGAAGTCTCGGTTTAGCGTTTTCATTTTCGTAGGAAGTTTTAATTTAAAAAAAAAAAGACTTTTCTAAAAAGTGGTCTGTTCACCCTTCCTGCTATTATATGTACCATACTGTTCAGTGGACGCATTTAAGAGTTCTTTCTTCCCAACATGCAGCCGTCTTTGGAAGTGCTTTTGCATGTGACAACCATTACAGAGTCTTCCATTAAAACCTTTAAGGTATACATTGGCGCCGTAGGCCCCATATCTTAGCATGTGCACCGAGTGTTATTTTAACCGGTTTCTATCCTGTACCTTCAGTACATAGTTCACCACAGTGCGACTTTGCCTATATATGGGGCAAGCCCTTAATGGGTAGGTGATTAAGGACTTGTTGACCCATTCAATCGCCTTAAAACTCAACTCCATATCATACTCGAAATTATTATGACGAATTAAAAATGGTGTATTTGTCAGTTTCGGACAAATTTCCAAGTCTACAATAATAGTTGTTGAACTTTAGCGTCAAGTTTTGAGGCAAGGGCCAGTGGTCTGGATAGAACATATTTCGAGTTATCTCCCTTACACCGTTGCCGTCGTAATAAAGCGGCCGTTTCAAAAACCCACGCCTGGCATAATTCCCACAATGCACAGCTTTACATGTGAATCACAAAATGGCGAGCAAGTTTGAAATAGGTGATCTTGTGTGGTATGTATTGTTAATTTATATTGTAACTGATAAATGATTTTGTAATTTTTCAATCGATTGCTGAAAATTGAGATATACTTTACTTTCTGTTGCAGGGCCAAGATGAAAGGATTCCCCGCTTGGCCGGGAAAGGTAAAATAAACGATCAGTTGTTCATTGCTATATCAAGAACGACCACTCTGTCACTGCACCTTCTAATCATGGAAAACACAATGGAAGTTGCTTTTTAAAATTCAAACAGATCACACCATGGGTTGTAGTTAGTTAAATGATTTGACATAGATATCTTTGCTGTTGTTTGCGATATGTATGTTTTATGCAAAGTTACTTAAATAATGCCATGGGGAGAAATGGTTCATGACTATTCGGCAAGCAAGCATCTGATACTATAGGAGAGAGTACATACTTGTCAACTAGTAAGGCTATAATACTGACGTTAGTACCTATACTTTGTAGACGAAGTACCATCATGAAACCATGTGTATCAGCTGAGTAGCTGGGTGTGATTCACACCTGGCGTTTTTTTTTTCAGCCCACTATAAAAAGTTAGAACATGCATCACTTTCTTGAAGAAATTAAATATTCCTCTTAATGCAAGAATTTCTGCATATCGTTGTAAAAATATATGTTCAATATTATTTACCCTTATACAGTTTTTTTTTTCTTGTGAATCATCTGCCATATTTGTTAACGAGTGGCTACTTCCATTTTCATCTGATTTTGTTGTGTTCCATATGCAGATATTGTTGAATTATTTGGAATGATAATCATATATGTTGTAATATGGTATATGTTAAATGTATTGTGGAATATGGAAATATGGCATAGGAAGTGTTTTTTTATTAAAATTATTTACCATAAGAATTGCATAAGGAGTCTGCAGTTTTATCAATAAAGCACAACAAAATTTCTGACAACATAAAATCACCTTAACAATATTATAAAATAACACAATGAATGCAAGCGATACCACAACCCTCCGCTTGATTAGACTATCACATGTGTTGTTTATCGCTTTAGAATCGCACGAAGACTGAAAAACTGCACATATCCATTCATTAAACAGTAACATAACAATGCATCACTCTTGGATGACCATCACATGAATCCAATCTGGCAAATTCACCTTTAGTTTTGCCATTATGGTCACAAAACCTGGAAAAATGAACCATGCCAGAAACTAGTCCATTTCTACCACTGGCTAAATAACGTCATGAAACTAATTGTACAAGACAAAATGTATAACTTGTTTTTTATTTCAGATTCCATCATTTAATGATTTTTGTATAAATTTTCTGAACTGAAATATGTAGTTAAAGTTCTGATAGTACAAATAACGGATGATGATGTCCTCACTTTCAAATATTAGAGCCTAGTATTCAAAGAGAACAGATTTTGCGCAGTGTTCAGAACGATTATTAGACCCTAACGCATATTTACTGCAGGGTAGAAACTAGTAGAAATTGGCTCCTTTCTTACATGGTTCATGATGAATAAAGGCTTTGTGACCATAATAGTAAAAATAAAGGTTAATTCGCCGGATTCAATTCATCCGATGGTCGTACGAAAGTGATGCATTGTTATGTTACTGTTTTATGAATGGATATGTGTAGTTTTTCAGTCTCTGTGTGATTCTGAAGCGATAAAAGATGCGTGAGAAAAGTCTAATCGAGGATAGAGTTTGTGATCACGCTTGCATTCCTTGTGCTATTTTATAATACCGTTAAGGTGATTTCATGTCAGAAATTTTGTCGTGCTTTATTGATAAAACTGCAGACTCCTGTGCTTGAACATTCAAATATAATTTACCTGATTTAGGTTTAATAGCTTTATCAGTAGACATACAGACATACTTATTGAAACACATTATATAACCCTACTTAGTAGATCTTAACTACAGTCATTTTAGTTTTGGCAATAGTTTTATTGTATGGTATTGGTTCAGATCCTAGCCTCAACCATGTTGAAGCTAGAACATTGTAGCTACTGCTCTGACTGGGTTACTCAGGATCCTTTAAGACTTGTAACTATCTAGATTGAACTAAATAAAATCACACTATTGCAAAAACTGGATAACAGTTATTAATTTTTTTAAATTGTTTTTTTTTTTCTTTTCAAATTTTGATATCTTAATGTAAATACCATTTTAATTTTAGGAGTGAGGCTCTCATAATGTTTTCACAATTTACATGCATCAGTGAGATGTCGGATACATGAAAAATGACAAAGTTAAGAGTGCAATCAATGCATTTATCTCTCATAGACTACTATTCATAGTGGCAACATATCAGGAATTTTTTAGTCATAGCGCCCTCTTTATTCTTTAGTTAAATAGTTAAGATAGTGAATAACACATATTCAGTATCAGTATTTTGTTATTTTAAAATCAATAAAACTTTCTGGTAAGTTGGCATTGTTGAGTACATTTTTAGTCACAGTTGAATTTTGCTTGGTTTAGCTGTATAATGTAATAATTGTATTAAAGTGAGATCTGATAAATCTCATGAGTGTCTTATCCTATTTACAGATGTGCTTGAAGTTCCTGTTAAAAAGGGGTCTTGTTCTATTACCTATGCAAAGTTACTATTAAAAATGGGCTATATTATTTGCAGTTAAAAAGTCACATTGTACTGTTAATAAAAAAAAAAGTGGGTAAGAAGTCGTCAAAGCCACATGCATTTTTTTTTTTTTTTTGTAATATGCATATTTCTTGAAAAATGTCAACAAATGTTGACTGTTCATGTCAACAAATGAAATATGCATTTATCCATCTTTGTAAAAAGCCCCTTAAACAAAACTAAGACTTTTGGCAATAATGTTCTTTTGGCATTGTTCAGTTTAAATAAAATTGTATTAACTGGCTACACATACTTAAATTAAACTTTGTGCACATACTCACATACAGATCATGAAAAGTTTTTTTTATGCTTTGTGTCACGAATCATAAAAAATGTTAGCAGCTAAGCCCAAAAAGTCTTTGGAATTCTCAGCCTCGTTAAGAATTTCTGCACAATAATATATGTTACTCATATTATAAAAAAGATGTACCTAACCATCGTTTCTTTTTTTCTCCCATTTTCATCATTGACTGTTTTGGTATACTTTTTATCAACAGTGACACCTAAACTTGTGTTTATCATGCAGACTAGTGTACATTTTGCTGGATGATAGAAGTCACGATGTGATTGTGCATAAAGAAATTTTATTATTGAGATGCTCTATATTTAGCCTTTGACTTAATTCATTACTTTATGTTATATGACCTCATGGAACAGTTATAGAAAAACAATTGTTAACATACTTTGCAAGTGATCAGTGAATTTTTAAAAAAATTACATGAAAAATAAAAGGTTGATAACAAAAATGTTCCCCTGTGTTTTCATTTAGTCTAAGTACAGTATTGGACGAATTTATTTACCAGATATATGTAGACTGATCTGAAAAGATATTTGTTTTATTACGACACAGAGGAAAATCCAGGTATGAACCAACGACCCACAAGAAGCTACTGACAGCTTTCTCACATATTCATAATTGCCACACCAAGACTCGAACACGTGCAGACAGGTGAGATGTAAGTGATCTTAGCGGTGTGCTCTTTAAACACGGGGGGAAGTGCTTTGTAGAAAGTCTCAGAAACCTAATTAGATTGCTTAAAGAAATAAAAAGTGTATTCATTTAATTATTAAAGTGGAAAACCATTTGAACAGTTTGTGACGTGTATATGGAATACTCTGTCGTGGTTTTGTTTTATCCCCATGCTGAGACCTAAGTCACTAAGCTGTTGCTTTCTTTTCTTTCCTATTCAGGTCATTGAGCCAAAGGATGAGTTGAAGACCCCAATGAAGAAGAAAAATCATCACTTCATCTTCTTTTTTGGATCGGAAAATTAGTAAGTTTATTGAAAATTATCATTAATTGTAGTACATACCCTGCACACATACAGTAGTTAAAACTTTTAAGGTATTAAAAGGTTCCTTAGAAATGGAATAATTAAAGAGAATTTTATGAAATAAAAATCATGTGTACAAATTAATATGGAGCAAGTGTTTTGAAGTGCTTGCAGATTTTTAAATCCAATTTATACTTTGTTTCAGCATGTGTTTCGTTTCAGAAACTTGTAAAAATGTGATTATTCACTCTTCATTTCTTTATAGCTGTGAAGATTTCTTCTTTTTTTTTGAAAAAATTAAACATGCAAGCATAATAGTCTTGTATTTAAAACCTTTACTGTTATTGACTTTTGTAGATCTACGATTTCTCACCTCTGTGTGGGTTTGAGTCTACAAGTCGGCGAATGTGGATATGTGAGAAAGTTTGCCAGTATCTTCTTGTGGGTCAGTTCTTTCCGGTGATTTCCCGGTTCTTCCTCCACTATTATTACTGGCCGCCATGTATAGCCTATCGTGTGCTGAAAAATGGCATCAAGTCCCACAACAACAACATAGATCTACGATTAAAGTTGTAATATACAGATTTGTCTGTCAGTTGCAACACAGACTAAGAAGATACCTTTATGCCCTGTTTTTTTCATGCCTACATCAGATTTTGATTTTGGGTACACCACCATCTAATATTGTAAGTAGCATCATTGCCAGTACTGCAAAGTATGAAGTCATGAAGAGCTTGACAGGAAAGTGACCTATTTAGAATAGCTTTTTACAAGAGAGCTAGACATTGATACAGTTAACAAGACTGTTGATGTCTTGAATGTGTAAAAATAAAATTAAACATCAAACACATTTATGGCATCACAATCACCATCCATCAATCCTAACCACTGTTTGTAGTAAGTTGCAATGGTATAACGGCTGAAGGTTCCATAAAAACTCGCCAAATGTATCGGTATGATTGTAGGTCTGCTCAATGCACAGACTAAATACAAGGGTTACAACTACATTGGATGACATACCCAGTTTTATAATGAATGACTTGCTTTTTCAGTGTTGTGTCGTACAAGGCATTCTTAAAGTGTCTGTGTGTGACCTACAATATATTGTAACATCTTGACACATCTTCTCTGGACAGATTTCTAGATATGGATTTAAAATTCAAAGAGGATGTAAAATCGCAGATTGAAAGTTGCATTAAAAAAGGACTGTTGGATGTCTAAAGCATTAGTCATAAGTTACAATAACTGCATGTTTTGTTTCTCTTGATTGGAAACCTCGAAATTTGTAATACAGGCACCAACTGTACCTGAGAGTCACACAGGTTTCAATATTGCCATTTCTCTTGTCAGCTGTTAATGAATGGGGAATTCCATCCAATCTTACAGTGGTTCCTGGAGGCAGAATGTGACCCATTGCAGAAATGCTTAAATAATTTAAATTTCTGACAGAGTTCTTACATTTTTTGTTCGCACTGCAGCATGTACATGTACGTCCATTTGTAGTTCCAGAAACCTTTCAATCCTGTCATCTGACAGATTCCATTGAGTACAAACATTATGAATAAATTTGTATTTTGTTAAGTTTTGGAGGTCAGTTTTGTCTCTTGAGTATGCCTGCAGCAGCTGCAGTCTGGTGAGAGAAGTGGAAAAAATTTTCTGATCTTGCCAATGTATCTATTAACTGCATTGATTTCTAGAGCTTTAAATTTAAATTTAAATTTAGTTGCACAGCTTGCATTGTTATATAATGCACTTGCAGATTTGGGTCTATCATGCTTGTTATGGCTAATTTGATGTATTGACAGATCAGGGCTAATGCAGGTTGCAGTTGGTTTCGACCTATAAGTAAGTATATACAATAGTATTGCTAAGTACTGTTACTTTGTGACAGTGGCGTAGTACACAAGTACTTAACTGTAGTTCTTTTACTTCAGTGCCTGGATTCCAGAAGATAGTATATTCCATTACATGTCTAACAAAGAAAGGTTTATGTTGACCACCCGAGTGCCACGTGGTTTTAAAGAGGCGATTGAAGCCATGGAAGATGCCGTTAAAGCTTTGCCAGAGCAGGTAAAACATACAACAATGTCCTTACAACATAGAACAATTTCTTTACAGCATATGATTTTCTTATAAAATGATTTCTTTACAGCATAGAATTTTTCCTTACATCATTAACAATTTATTTACAACATAAAGTGATTTCCTTACAGCATAAAATGATTTTATTACATCATACAAAATTTCCTCACAGCGTAGAAAGATTTCTCTGCAAAAAGGAATGATTTCATTATATAATGCACATATAGGATATACTGCCATTCTACCTTTGTTTTCTCTGGTAGAATGATGCACTTGAAAGCATAGAATCAGCCGAGATGTCTTATTAAAATAATTAACCGCTCTGAATGCGAGAGGTCATGAGTTCGAACGCCGGCCGAGTCATACCAAAGACTTTTAAAATGATACTAACAGCTACCTCGCTTGACGCTCAGCATTAACAGATTAGTGTTAGGACATATTGGCCTGGTGTCAGGATAATGTGACTGGATGGGACATCATGCTACATGTCTGCAGCATGATGCTCCAGTGTTAGACATCACTTAAAACTGTCACATTGCAATCATCATAGCGATATGACTGAAAAATTGTTAAAGCTACGTTAAAAATCACACACACACACACACATTATTATAATAATTCAGTGCCTACTATCATCTGTTGTTCTTATGAGGCAACATAAGAATTGAATTGCAGTGGATTTATTTGGGTCTCATGGAGGACACTGAATTATGGAGTGATTCAGCAGTACACATCTGTGCAGTCTCGTATGAACTGAATACAGCATAAAAACTTCTATTTGACCAATCAACAGTAAGTCATAAGTTTACAATTTAGTATCCTGAAGCATTCATATTTTGCTAAACTTTCCAACCACTTAACCCGCCTGCCTTTTTTTTTTTTAAATCAACGGATTTGAATGCTTTGGAAGCTCAACCCATTTGCTTCATTGAAAGATTAGTACTTTTTCACAGACCACTCAATTCTTTCCTTCTCTCCAAATTTGTACAGTTACAGATGAATAAATGGCTAAAAAAAAACCCAACAGTACAGTTCTTTTTTCTTTGTTGGTACTTAAAAGTTTAACCATATGCTTTGCCTGAGTTCTGGATTGGGAAAGCAACTGCAATTTATATTTGCTGATCAACTTTCATGGTGAGAACACTGGATGCAGTCATTTAGAAAAAAATAAAGTAATAAAATAAGTTTGATCCCAACAGATTTATACTGAATAAATAATAAAACACCAATAACATAATTTTATCAATAGTTAATTTACTTGACAAAAGTTTAAAATATCTGATCATATTTTTTTATGTATCCATTGTTGGTACATGGTTCCTTTCTCATGGTCACTCTTAGTGTTGGAGCATTTTTTAGATACATGTACGTGTAAGGAAAGCCCATTTTTTTCCAAAGTAAAAATGAGAAATTTTTGTAGTAATGATTCATTGGATTTACGCATCATATTTAAGATACAGATTTTTTAATTGGTCCTTTGCAGTTTACATCCAAAAATATGGTGTCTAAATTACCTCCACCAGGAAATCACTTTTGACACACATTGGTATCTAGGTTGCCCCCTTGACAGCAGCCTTTTTGTTATTGTGCTTTTTCCAACTTTCACCCATGAATTCATAAATTCATAGTTTTGTACTCTGTTGACATTTCCTATATCAATACTTGTGACTTGTTTTTCTTTTACGAAATTTCATTGAACCTTTATATCATTGTACCCTGTCCATGTTGGTCATTTCCATCTTCAGTGTTAATATCATTCTCTCATTTTCGTGCACAGAATGTTAATGCTTACCATTTGAAGCTAGTTTTTACAAATGAGGAATAAGTATTTGAACTTGTAATCAGTTAATCATAATATATGTAAGTATACTGGATTCATTGACTTCAAGCCCTTGTCTTTATGCTGGTCAGTGAAACTGCAGACTACTGTTCTAGTGAAGTGCGCTGAGCCAGCTAACTTTGATGCATGTTGCTGATTTGTAGGTGACAAGTTTCAATCTGTCTCCCTGTCAGCTTGTAGCCTTCCACTAACTTTAATGATTAAAAGCGCAAAACTTAATTCATTCACAGATTTATAGCTTTTAACTCATTGCCACCCAGCTGTCGCTAACTTTGTTGCCTTCAAGTTTAAAACCTAGCAGAAAAAATCAGTGCTAAAACTGGGCTCATATTTGTGTGGTTGACCATGTAAGGTTTACAGAATACAGAATAGGACTCGTGTAGTTTTTGTTATTCCATAAACTTCAGATAATTCGATAAACTTCTTAATGCTGATGTGTATGTACATGTTTCCCCCTTATTTCTTACTGTTTTTGGGAAATATTAAATTTAATACATTGCATACATTGGAGGTAGATGACAAGGTATATACTTTGCAATCACCCATTCACTCTTCTAGCAACTGGAAAATGGCAATGAGCAGTCAGCTACTTTACATTAAAAACTTGTTTGGCTTGAAATGTGATGACGGTGTCTTTTCAGTTCTAAGTACTTTTTTTTTTTACCTATTTATATCTTCATTCGCTGACATAGAGTTATACAGTATATGCTCATATGTCACATGTGCTCATCTTGCAGATTTAAAATGATCATTTTATAAAATCTTTGCGATTTCCAAAACACATATCATTGTATTTCTCTTGATCCATCTGTCTGTTTGCCTGTGTGTAATGAGAATTAAAAAAAAGCCTGCTTAAATTTGTTTTCTTGTAAAATAAATATTATACAATTTTAAAAATGTTTCATGTTTTATTTTACTGTATTTTAAAACTTTTATTGTGATTAATATGGACAAGCTCAAATCTCCAAATTTGTTCATACCTTTCAAGATGTATTAAGCAGTGGTTCCAGAAATAAAATTCACAATGATAATGGACCCATTGCAGAATACAGTGAATTCACTATTATTCATGGGATACCAACTTTTGTGGGTATGCAAAACTACCAAGTTTAAATTCTTCATAAAACAAATGAAACTGAGATTCAAAACTTGTCCCTCTTCCCCACCAGTTTGTGATGGTAATGCATGTTTTATTGTTTTAATGCAGAGGTTATTTATATTGTTGATAAATATAAATACAGTAGCTCTCCTCTTGAATGCCCCCCCCCCCGCACTTATCACCAGCGGCCACCCGCTCCTTACGGCCAGAATCCGTAGGCACTGATGAATTTTTGTTCAAAATTACCTTTCTCGAAAGGCCACCCTGCTAATGCGACTAGCGGCCAGCATATTTGTGCAAAAATATAAAATTTACCCCTCGCAAGCTGTCGCATTTTATTTTGTAATATGTATCCAGAACCAATTTTATTCATAACGTGTGTTAAGTAATCCGATTTCTGTTTCCCGATGTCAGGTTTTCATTCTTGAAAGAAGTGTTGACTAAAGTATATGTGCCACTAAGGTTAATATTATATCATTTACACCTCACGAGAAACCACATTTAATTCATAAAGTTGAGAAAAACTCAAATTTTAATCCATACAAAAAGGTATGTAAACGTAATCTGATTATCGTTACTGTGTGTTATCATAAGATGTCTGATTTAGCCACTGATAATTGTTAAGATTTACAATTATTAATAGAAGTAACAGCTGAGAAGTGGCAGTATTGATGTACAATACAGAAGTCGGCAGGAAAATGGTTTGATGGCTTTCCTTTGTAAGATGTTGAGCTTGTTTACTTCCATGATTAGTGAATATTACTATTGGCAATAATTGTCAAGTTTACAAATCCTAACAACCGCGAGGTTCTATAGTTCAGGTCAGTAAGGTATACATATCTTCTCTCACTTAGTGTCAATAAATGTAAAAACAATAGGGTACCAGACTGCGAGTAATGAATCATGTGACAATCACTACTTTTAAAAAACATGTAGCATTTTGTTTAAATGCAAAAAAAAATTGTTTTATCAGTTGCAACCTTGATGATTACAACCAGACATAATTGTCAAGATCACAGGGTCATCCTTGGCTAAAAATAGAACAAAGCAGGGTACCAGACAAAGTCCGAAAAATCACGTGACAACACACTTGCTTGTTGCTTCCTTTACAAAGGCATTTCGTCCTCTCAACAAATGTTTCGTCTGCATAATTAAATCGCATACTGATAGCAACACCCGAATAAATCATTACCAAACATTAACATGTCATCATGTAAATGGAGATGATTATTTTAGAAAAAGTCAGTTATTATAGTCTACGATATCAGGTGAGGGGAGGGTGCTTTGGTTGAAAAATTTTAGGTAGAAAAGACTCTAATAAAACATTTTTATGTTGTCAAGATTTAAATAAACAACATCGTAACCGATAAGAAATTTATTCAGCAGCAGTGGGAAAATGGAGCAAATGGAAAGAGAATTGCATATGTACCAAAATTTAAATGACGTTTTTGGATGGTTTTGCCATGTGCTTGACAACAACACTCGCTCGCATGTAACACTTACGTTAAGAATAAGAACTATTAATAATACATATTCAGTTGAAAGAAGTCAACTATTATAACAAGAACCGTTTAATAATTAATGTTGCTTTTAAACGAAGATATTAAATGTGTTAAAAAATGAAGCTTTCTTACTGCATACATTACATAGATTTCTCACCAAAAATTGAGTCCTTCTCTGGAAAGTCCACCCGCCTTATAAGGCCATTTTCCATTTCCCGGTGCAGTAGGGATGGCCATATAAGAGGGGGACTACTGAATTGAGATATGTTTTTGATCAGTGATCATATTATTCATATGGTTTGCATACTTTACCTCCCAGATGCAATAGAACCTGTCTTAAAAACCACCCTTTCTGCCAGAAAATTATGGTCTCTCAAGACAGGTGGTCTCTCATAACAGGTCACAGTGTTGTATAATCATTTAAGTTTGTGCATTGAGAATATGGTCTCTCATGACAGGTGGTCTCACATAGCAGCAGTCATTCAAGACAGGTTTCACTGCATACCTTTATAATAGTGCACACTTACTGAAACTTTAAGTAGTCAAATGAAATATGATATATATATATATATATATATATATATATATATATATATATATATATATATATATATATAGCTGTATTATCTTATTTATGTGCTCTATTTCTCAGTATGCGATTAAGTTTTAAGTAATGTCTTTTTTAAGTTGAAAAATATGTTATATGTTTATTATCAGCACATTTTGTATGTGTATAAAAATTATTTTATTCATACCCATTCTATTCATACTTGTATTATATCCGTGTTTTTTGATGATGTAAATGCTATGTGTGTGTGACATAAAATGCACAGCACACATACTATATACATACTATATACTATATACATACTATATACATACTATATACTATATACATACTATATACATTGTAATTTTAACTGATAGCAGTAACAAGATTAGTCTTTTTGGTAAAAAGGCTTGATAAACTACCACTTCATTATTTTTTTTTCTGCAAGTTTTGTGTAAAATTTCAGTCAAAAAGATTTGTATCATTCTTTGAAACAACCCTAATACATGTACTTAGAATAAATGCACAAGCGACTTTAAGCCATACTCTTTCTTCATCCTGATTTCCTTGTTCCCAATAAAACATTGCAGTAACTACTCATAGAAAACACACTGAATTACTAAAGTCGATATATAACTAAACACACCTTTCTTCTCCCTACCGAAATATCCAAGAGCACATATTGCACCATGTGAGTGCATCTATTTTTTTTTTTTTAAATAAATGTTTGCTGTATTCCAAACTAAATACATAAGGGTTGTTGGATCATTACACAGCATTATTATTAAGGAGCGCATAACTATCCCTGTAATAGGTTGACCATTGGGTCGGGGAACCATCCCAAGGTCACCTTACAATCAAAATTTCTTGTTTCCAGATAAACTAGGGTTAATAAATATAATCTATATTAAAGGAAAGAAAAACAAAAATAAAAGACAACACAAACATGCACACACTCATGCACACATGCATATGGCACAATGTAGGTGACATAAGCTTTAGGAGTGCATCTATTTTTAGAAAGGGGTGTTTATAAATATAACTGCTAACTTTCTTGCTTCATTGCAAAAATTCATTAATAGGACTGCATATTTATTGTCATAAAAATTTGTCTACCTACTGGTAATGATATGCATTGGTTAAATAGCATTTGCTTCACTACTATATATACCTTTTGTATTTTCACGAAAATTACTGTATGTTAGAAAAGAACCTTGACATTGCAATATTTGTCTACCTACTGGTAATAACGATATGCATTGGTTAAATAGCATTTGCTTCACTACTATATATATATATATATCTTTTGTATTTTCACTAAATTATGGTATGTCAGAAAAACCTTGACCTTGCAGCATTGTTTCGAAGTCCACAACATAAATTGTCACGTGTTTCTGACCTACATTATTAAATATTTAGGTTAAATCTCCTATCACATAATATTAAAACTTTTGATTCATTATATTTATATTTTCCTGAATCAAAATGCACAATTATTTATGAATACAGACAGCTTAATGAAGTTGTATATCAGCGATGTTCGCCATTACAAGTTCATTTATGGTTTGAAACAGATTTTATAAAGAAAATACGCAAATGCCGCCATTAAAATCTTCATTTATAAAAAAAAGAAATACTTTAGAAAATGCTCTTCACCGATCATATTTTTAAAGCAAATTACTATTTTTACTATGTTTAAATTTTGAATGTTATATTTTAATTATAACACTATAGGCCCAACTTCATGAAATCAATCAGTGATATCTTGCTCCAGAAAGGGTTAATGGTCAGTTAGCTATTAAAACTTGAATGTTAATGTGCAAGAATTTCTTTGTTGCAATTAGCTGATTTCTATCAACACCATGTAAATACTTTTTACCTTGGGTTACAACAGTGCTAGAACTTACAACGAGGGGGCATCTCAAAATTCCTAATCGACATCGATTTTATGTCCCAAAATTCTGTGGGTGAAATCATTTTTGATTTACTAACAGAAGAAGGCGAAGTTTATATTTCTCAAGTGCCTTTACATTTTTCAAGCGCCTTTTTACCCACTTCGCCTTGTAGCATGACCCATGGTTCGCTGCAGTTTTATTTCTATTGGTGACAAGTGCTGTTCACTATTTGATTCAGTGAATGGAACACAAGGGAAAATGGAACACGAGGGTACATTGTTGTTACTAAATGTTTCATATTTGTAACAAACTGCTGAATAAGTAATCAGTGATTAGTCTCTCTTTGTCTAAAACCATTCCAGTCAGATCTGACATGTGTCCACCTTGTTTGAAATTGCTTAAGGGTAACTTTTATTACTTTCCATTAGCCTCTCATTAAGTTTAAAACATCAGATACCATTCATAAAGCAATGAAATTTGATACCCACAAAGTTGAAGTACATTAGTCACCTCCAATAAGGGTACTGCTTTCTCAGCAGGACATTCAACTTATAAGTTGTTGTTGTTGTTGGGCTTAACGCCATTTTTCAGCACACGATAGGCTATTCATGGTGGCCAGTATTAATAGTGGAGGAAGAAACCGGGAAATCACCGGAAAGAACCACCGACCCACGAGAAGCTACTGGCAAACTTTCTTACATCTCCACATTCGCGGAATCTTTGACTCAAACTCAAGCAGACAGAGGTGAGATGGCAGGGATCTGTAACAAAGAACGCTTTAGACCACTCGGCCACTTGGGGCCCCCTCAACTTATAAGAGAGGTGGCCTTTATTGAGGGGCAAATGTGAGTCATAGCTGCATTTCTTTCATTTTGCAAAAGGAGAATGCTTCACATTTTTTAATTTTCTTTACCCGTTTACATCCTTCATTGGAAATTTGTGGTTATCACATAAAATGCTCCGTGTTTACAAGGAATTGAGCTTGTGTAATTGACTAATTTGTGGTCTGGTACTCTTTGAAGTACATTTCATGATCTCAGACAAACCAGAACAGTTGAGATACAGTTCTGTTTTCTGGTGACTAAATGCAATGCTGACTTGAGTTGAAAAATTCTGTGCTTCTCAGCTGTTGGCTTTCATGATCTTGATAATTGGTGATATTAATTATCTAAGTGACAAAACTTAATATCTAAGGAATAGACCATAGTAAGGATTACTTAAATGCTTGTATATATTAGTTCCTTAATTAAATATTTTAACAAATATCAGTGTGTATAATTTGGAAATCAACAAATATTTGAGAAATTTATATGGCTTCCCAGCATGAGTGAATTTTTCATTTTTTGCACTAATATGCTGGCCATGTTAGAGGGATGGATGTCCAAGAGAGAGGCACTTTCGAACACAAACTTGTTGGTGTTAAATGATTCTAGCTGCAGAAATGGGTGGCCACTGGTCAAGAGTGACTAACAAGAGGGGGACCAGTGTATAATTGGATTCATTACTAGAGCTATTGTGTTATACCAACTTTCTGGAGAAAGAAAGTTTGTATGCTAGTTTAATTTCTTTGTCCAGTTGTTTTATTTCTTGTAAACATACTTTGTTTAAACCATTAATGATACAACTGTCAAACTCGGTTTGCATTGGCAGTAAAAGTTTGAAATATTTCAAAGCAATTCCATCTGCCCAATGCTGAACCTGTCAGAGCTCTCAGGCAGGGTTTTTAGTAAGAAAAAAAATATTTTTTTTTTAAGTTGATTAGCCTGTTTTTGTTTCCATGTGTCCTTTTGATAGGCATCTGTTCCCAATTTCATCTCAATACAATAACTTAAGTTTTGTGTCATCCACTATTACCAAACTTTGTAAATAACTTTGTAAATAACTTGCATTTGTGGTAATTTAGAAGTTTCTTGCTTTGAGGTCAACAAATTTTAGTCAAGGTGGAAAAATAAAACGATGGCAGATAGTTCTGATAGTCCTTTTACAAGACCATTAAAAGTTTCTGTCATGTCTCCAATAGTAAGCCAAGCCACAATGATTCAAGTATTCCCCTTAATAGAAAGCAAATCTTGTACTTAAGAGTTGACATGAAAAATTGACTTGGCAATTTTTCCTGTTTTAGTCCCAAATCAGAATGCAGGATCTTCCCTCTATTGACGAGGAACTGGCTCAAATATTCCCAAATAAATCCTTCAGTGCACCTGCAAGAAAACCAAAGGAGACTCCAGTAAAAAAGGTATAAATTTTGAAAGCAATGACTTCTTATATCACTTTGGTGAAGTTACACATTGTGGCACATTACATATGCGGTCTTTTGATTTGTTATGCATTGGATATGTTGATTTTCTTTATGCTTATGTGTAGGTGATGCCCTCATATGATGTGCATGCAACACAAGATAAACTTGAATTATTTGCTATATAGTGTGTGACCCCGCTATAGCACACTGTTATAACATGAATTTGTATATAAAACGATTGTTGCATGGCTTCCGAAATTTCATATACATGTATTTTTCTCATAACGAACAAAAATTTCTTTCATAAAAGTATGAAAAGTAATGCGTAGAAGTCTAAAGAAAAGATTATGTATGAATTCTAATACGAGAATGACATGGCTCCTGCAATTTCATATACATGTGTTTTTCTCATAATTTAAAAAAAAAATAGTTTCTTTTTAAAAAGTACGAAAAATAACAAAAAGTTTTTTCAGGGATGATGCTAGGCCTTGCCAATGTCGTAAATTGTGATTTATTTTCCATATTATTGGTAACAAAATATATCATCTGGTGCAACACTATTTAAACTTGTGTATACAATTTTGGGTTTTAAGAGAAGAAATTGAGTCACCATGAAAGATAGCTGCAAACCTGATAGAAAATGCACTTGAATGTATATATTTGTACATGGTAAGCTGCATATTCTGAGATCTGGCCTTAGAAGTATATTCTGTGAGATCCCCGATTTTTGTTGTTGTTGGCATTTCTGATTGCAGAGATCAACTGGACCGAGGCACTATCTCAATGTATCTTTTGGATGAAATAGTGTCGGACCATTGGCTACTTGCTAGTAATTAATATGTTTATTTAGATTGATTGTGGATGATTCTTTTCCCTCAAAATTAAATGCTTCACATTCACTGTAATAATCCATATCAGAACACAAACAGCTATAGCTACATGCTATTGGAGAGAGAGAGAGAGAGAGAGAGAGAGAGAGAGAGAGAGAGAGAGTTTCTAATGGTATGTGAGTTATACATGAAGTTTATAAAGATGTGGTCTATATTCAGATTAATGGATTTACTGTATACATGAACATCTGGAAAGTACATGTATACAGTAAATCCATTAATCTGAATTAATCTAGTTTACCTTCATTTAATCAGAAACATGTATTTTTAGACCCACTTTTTTTTACCCCAACATTTTTGGTAAATATATCATTTTCTTTCTTGCTTATAACACAGTTGGTCAAAAATATGATCAGGTTCTATGGACCCCAACCACCATGTTATAGTGGGGTCACTGTATTAATATAATGATTATTACACACCACCTTAAGCTAAAAATAAAAATTTCACATCATAAACCTGTTATGGTTCGATTTCATTGTTAGTGTATATTGTGAATTTCTGTGTTGCCACTTATCGCTATGCATACAGTCATGAACTGCACATGTCCTAGTAGTTACCTTTCTTTGCCTGAAATAAAATCATATAGACTGACCGGGGAAACAGCATTGTTTAAATGTATATTTTATAATTTTCTCTGATAGTAAACCACTCTCTAAATCATTCTTCTGCATAATATTATTTTTATATTTGGATCATAAATTTGACATGTCACGCGTGTTGCTGGTACTTTTTTGACAAAATGTCTCCCTTGTGTTCCTCATTCAGTAGAAGTTAATTAGTACTTTTATATAGATCTGTACATTTTTTGTCTGCATGGGTTCGAGTCTAAGATTCTGTGAATGCTGATATGTGAGAAAGCTTGCCAGTAGCTTCTCGTGGGTCGGTGGTTCTTTCCGCTGATTTCCCAATGTCTTTCTCCACCATTAATATTGGATGCCATGTATAGCCTATAGTGTGCTGAATAATGGCATTAATCCCAAGAACATTTTTTGTGCTCCTCATTGTTTTGAAATAAATGTACAGAATTAGCTCATTATGACACTGATGGATCCATGACAATGCTGCCTATATACTGAGGGAGTTCTGTACATTAATGACGGAATAGCATATTTACCTTTAAGTGATCACAATATTAGAACCGCTTCTGTGCCTCATGTAATCCTCTCAGTTAACAGTCCCTTTCGTTTCTCGCATCATATCATTGCTGTAATTCTCCTGTGATAGACAATCCCTCTTCCCTGACAAATTGTTGTCTGCAAAAGATTTTGCCAATGGAAAACCCACCCACCAAACAGTTGACGTTTTGGCTGATCATGGGAGAAATACAGTTTCATATCACCATATCATTAATTTTGCATGTATTTATTCTTTTTGTCTGTAGCAACGCAAGTCCGTAGATTCTGCATTACCTAGGAAACGTAAATCATCTGGGGCCTTGAGTAATGAGGCTACAGAAGATAAAACTCCAGTAGATAAGGTGAAAAAAAGAAAAATTTCAGAAGGTGGAGACAATGAAGTCATTGAAAATCAGGTGAGAGTATTTGCTGGATTGCTTGCCTATTTTATTGATTTAATTCATTTTCACATCAGACATGGAATTGTTGCAAAGCAGCAAGATCCCTGTGAGCGATATGCCAGGTCAATGCAGCTCTAGTTAAACTTGCTTTTTTATGCAAGTTCATTTGTTCCATTACAGTCCATGTCACAGTCAAGTAACTTGGTGATTGGATGTACCTCTAGGTGACAACTGTTAGTATTTATGTAAAAGCAGGGCAAGAATGATTTTAGAGAAAGGGTTTCAAATATATTTAATAATGAGTGTTTTTTTTACTTTGTAAGATTGGTCTCGTTATATCATGAAGGTTTACTTACTTAATGGTGCATGTTAGAAAACTGGGCTTGTTGAGTGTAGGATTTATTTTTGTTGGGTTTACTGGTGGCTATATACTTCAGATTTGGACTTTTAGTGCCATTCCCAAGGACACGTTGAAGCAACCAGCTTAAGCTTGCCTCAGTAGGTATTGAGCCTGTGAACATTGGATTGTGAATCTAATGCTCAACCAGCTGAAATACCATGGATTCCTTGAGTGTAGAAATTGTCATCCCAGAAGTACCCTTCCAAAATTTGGGTCGGGTTACAAATCGATCGCCATTGGCCTTGGTTTAATGTTGTAGCACGTTTTGATCTTTGCACAGAAAGGTTAGCAATAATTGATTAGAGATGCATGTAAATGACAACACAACTGATCTTTCTTCCTCTCGTTTTTGTCTTAGTGGAGGGTTGGCAAGGCATAAAAATGACTTTGCTTGCATCCTTGTTGTATTGCTACCATCATTGTTGTGGCCTTAGGTGTCAATATTGAATTTTTGCAATTATCTCCATTTTGCGTACTCATTTATGATTTTTAACGTAGCTTTAACAATTTTTCAGTCATATTGCTATGATGTCTGCAGTGTGGAAGTGTATAGTGATGTCTAAGTACTTTATCAACATGCTGCAGACATTTAGCATCATGTATGACCCATTCACATTTTCCTGACACCAGGCTGACTAGTCCTATTACTAACCTCTTGCTGAGCTCCAAGTGAGGCAGCTGTTAGTAAAAGTGAATTTGCACACGATTCATAAATAAGTCACATTGGTTAATGCAGAACATGTATTATAATTTTTTAATATTTTATATTTTTATATAATTTTTTTATGTATTATGTTTTATATTTATTTTATAATTTTTTATCTCTGAAACTGGGCAACACGAGCAAAGGTTTGATAGTTGCTACAGGAAGAGAATGGTGGAATTACAATTCTTGAAAATTTATGATGGAATCGCTAAGTTCTTAAATTCTTGCTGGGCTTCACAAAGTCCTTAAAGTTATGATAGGCCTTGAAAAGTCCTTGATTTTTTTAAAAATGCATTTTGTACATGAATGTTTCAAAGATTAATATATCAGTTTAAAGCACGTGATTTATTTATGTATTTATGCTTCATTTATTTATTTATGTAGAGCTTTACCCAAAAAGATGTATTTATTTATTTTTTTATTTATTTTGGTAGACTTTGCCCCAAAAGATGTTCATTCCACAAGGCACTTTTAAATTTTCCTCATTCTACAATGCATGCAGTACACCTTGAATGGGAAGGCTTTTCTTAGGTTTTAGGATGGGTGACCTTTTCTGAATTTTGACAAGATTCTTATTTGTATGTTTGCGGAATATTTTATCATTCATTAAAGGGTGTATGTGAAGCTATATGCTGTGAATACTATTTGATTTCCAATTCAGTCCTCATGCCTTCTCAAAACTTGGTTATCAGATCGGATTTTCCATGTTGATGTTTTTATTATGGATATAAACCATTGTTCAGATTTGCGTGGATGAGTTAATTCATGTTTTTATGTAGCACTTGCACTCCTCACTAATGTTGTAAGTAGCATAGAAATACGTACAGACACAATTCAGGGGTCAGCAAATGGTGTGGATAATAGTGGTGTAAAAAAAAGTATGTCTGGATATCGGTTTTTATTGTTACAGTTTCCATACAAATCCTTTGGTATTTTAGTATTTTAATTAGTTCGATTAATTGTGGAACTATTTTCGTTTGCTAAAAAAAAAATATTACTTGGAGTGAAATAATTCTAATTAAAAAAGTAGTCAGATGTGTAGTTTGACTGTAATGGATGGTCAGATGTGGTCGATTAAGCCTGGACTTATTTGTATTAAAAATTTGTATCTCTTACCTGGCCATACAAACAATTCCTCAGATAGAGCAATTATAATAAGTAATTTATTGTAATTAAGCATGTAAATTATTATATTAAAACTTACAGGCCCATCAAGTGGCCGAGTGGTCTAAAGCACTGTCCGTTACAGATCACTGCCATCTCACCTCTGTCTGCGTGGGTTCGAATCTAGGATTCAGCAAATGTGGATATGTGAGAAAACCTGCCAGTAGCTTCCCATGGGTTGGTGGTTCTTGTGATTTCCTGGTTTCTTTCTCCACCGTTAATACTGGCCCTCGTGTACAGCCTATCATATGCTGAAAAATGGCATTAAACCCCACAACAACAACAACAACAACAGGCCCATCAAAATAATCAGCTTGGTGACAGTTTATCTTAAGCTTGGTATCAGTTGATCTTAAAATACAGTCAGCTCTATTCTAGTGTGTGAGGATATGATTTAAGGTGACAGTACTCACCCCGTTTGCATAAACTTAATTTAGAATGAATGGATCTGCTTCATTAGGGGATAGAGTAAGCTGTGAAGTTAGCAACATATTGAATAGAACTACTTTGTTATTGGATAAGAATAAGAATTTAGCATCATATTGAATAGAACTATTTTATCAGTGACTTAGTTTTCTGAATGGCAGTTCAGATAGTTTCCACAGCATTGTATGGTATATAGCTAGTTGTCAACTCTCAATCTGGTGACAAAATATATATATCTCATTGTTGGGATTATTAACAACATGCAAACAGAATCTTGTCAAAATTCTGAATGATCCATTTAGCCTTAACTTCATGAACCATATTTATATTAGGCTGTCATCACTTCCCATATTTTCTTAAAAAATGAAAAATGTAGGTTTTTGTTTGTATGAATATGTATTTTAATTTTGTTTCTTCATAGTATTCTTACGTTTATTTGGTGTTTTTATTTTGATCTTTGGTGTGCTAGTAACAGGTTGTTGAATATGCTTGGTTTTCTTTTTTTTAGATTATCTGATCATTACATGTCACCATGTCATTCATTTTGCATGTGTTTGTTCTTTTTGTCCCCTGCAGTCACACAAGTCTGTAGATTCCTCCATACCTAGGACACGTAAAACCTCTGGTGCCTCGAGTAATGAGGCTAATAAAATCCAAGTAGAAAAGTCAAAGGAAAGAATTGTTTCTGAAGATGGTGACCAAGAGTCATACGAAAATCAGGTGAGATAAATTTTTTCAGTGGAAGGGAGATTTTTATTGGATGATGTTTGTGGGAATACTCATATTGTTAGTTTTTACCAGTATCCTGTTTTTGAAATGTTAGCCTGTTTTCATGATTTTTTTTCAAGATTTGTAACTATATTAAAATAATCACCATCATGAAACTGCTTAGAATATATAATAAAATAAAATAACTCCATCATTGTGATCTAACTATGGGCTGTAGTGACATTGGTTGTACTTCAGTAATTGGTTCTGGTTCATATTTTCATTGTTCCTCAGTGCTATTGTTCAAACAAATTGCTTAGGAATGCATGTGTGTGTGTATTGTACACTTTTATTATCTTCCACACTGACCACCCTCCCTTCTCCTCCCAGCTCCCGTTAATGAGATCTTAAAAAGGATACGCTCTTGATTGTTGTGAGGTCATGTTTTAAAACTGTTATAAGACTGAGGTGACATGTAGCAATGTTCTATAATAGAATCTGCAGTTCATGTTCATTTGACATGGCATTTATGAAACTCCATCATTAATACAGTAATTGTTTCATAAATTTTCAATAATAGAGATCTTGTGTGATCTTTTCATTGTGATGCTTTGACATGTTTTGAATTGTACAGCACCTTGCTCTCTTCTCCATTTTTGTTCTGCATATTTTGCAGTGGTGAATCATCAGTATCATTTTGTCGATGCCCTTGTTGTCATTATTGTGATTTGTTTTGTCATTTTTGTCAGTGCTAAGCTGAACTGCCTTTAGCTCAATTTTACTAACATTTTTGCTTATAATAATAATAATTTTTAAGTCACTTCCTTAAGATGACAGGTTTTTTTCACAAAGTGACCAGACTGTTGTGGTTGTAACTTTTCCTTATCAGACAATGAGGCCTAAATATCACTTATAGTGGTGACATTGGTGGGAGCAATTACAGTAATTTGGTGGCAGCAATCACTGGTGGCAGCAATCACAGTAATTTGGTTGAAATTGACCTCTTGGTGACAGTAAGAGAGATCTGATTGATGCCAGTCAATCTCCATAATCTGTTTGAAATTTACTGCTTGGTGAGAGAGATCTGACAGATGCCAGTCAATCTCAGTAATCAGTTTCAATTGACTTCTCAGTGATATAACAGGGATCTGACCAGTCTCAGTAATTTGCTTGAAATTGACCTCTTGGTGACCTAATGGAAGTCGGACAGATACTAATCAATCTCATTAGCATAATGAGCTCTGTTAAGAAGTTTTCGTTAATTTTTGGAAGTTGTATACATAAAAGTGTTTATATTTGGAAGTTGTATACATCATAGTGTTTATATTTGGAAGTTGTATACATCATAGTGTTTATATTTGGAAGTTGTATACATCATAGTGTTTATATTTGGAAGTTGTATACATCATAGTGTTTATATTTGGAAGTTGTATACATCATAGTGTTTATATTTGGAAGTTGTATACATTAGAGTGTTTATATTTGGAAGTTGTATACATCATAGTGTTTATATTTGGAAGTTTTATACATCATAGTGTTTATATTTGGAAGTCATGAACATCGTAGTGTTTATATTTGGAAGTCGTATACATCATAGTGTTTATATTTGGAAGTCGAATGCATTTTAAGTGTTTATTTTTGGAAGTCTTATACATGGTGTTTATATATGGAATTCATATACATCATAGTGTTTATATTTGGAAGTTGAATACATCATAGTGTTTATATTTGGAAGTCATATACATCATAGTGTTTACATTTGGAAGTTTTATACATCATAGTGTTTATATTTGGGAGTCGTATAATAATAGTGTTTATACATTTGGAAGTTGTATATATCATAGTGTTTATATTTGGAAGTTGTATACATCATAGCGTTTATTTTTGGAAGTCATATACATCATAGTGTTTATTTTTGGAAGTCATATACATCATAGAATTTATATTTGGAAGTCATATACATCATAGTGTTTATATTTGGATGTCATATACATTATAGTTTGTATTTTTGAAAGTCATATACATATTGTTTCTAGTTGGAAGTCTATACATCATAGTGTTTATATTTTAAAGTTTACATCATAGTGCTTATATTTGGAAGTTGTATACATCATAGTGTTTATATTTGGAAGTTGTATACATCATGGTGTTTATATTTGGAAGTTGTATACATCATAGTGTTTATATTTGGAAGTTGTATATATCATGGTGTTTTATATTTGGAAGTCATATACATCATGGTGTTTATATTTGGAAGTCGTATACATCATAGTGTTTATATTTGAAAATCGTATACATCATAATGTTTATATTTGGAAGTTGTATATATGCATCATGGTGTTTATATTTGGAAGTTGTATACATCATAGTGTTTATATTTGGAAGTTGTATATATCATTGTGTTTATATTTGGAAATCGTATACATCATAGTGTTTATATTTGGAAGTTGTATACATCATAGTGTTTATATTGGGAAGTTGTATACATCATAGTGTTTATTTTTGGAAGCCGTATACATCATAGTGTTTATATTTGGAAGTTGTATACATCATAGTGTTTATATTTGGAAGTTGTATACATCATAGTGTTTATATTTGGAAGTTGTATACATTAAAGTGTTTATATTTGGAAGTTGTATACATCATAGTGTTTATATTTGGAAGTTTTATACATCATAGTGTTTATATTTGGAAGTCATGAACATCGTAGTGTTTATATTTGGAAGTCGTATACATCATAGTGTTTATATTTGGAAGTCGAATGCATTTTAAGTGTTTATTTTTGGAAGTCTTATACATGGTGTTTATATATGGAATTCATATACATCATAGTGTTTATATTTGGAAGTTGAATACATCATAGTGTTTATATTTGGAAGTCATATACATCATAGTGTTTACATTTGGAAGTTTTATACATCATAGTGTTTATATTTGGGAGTCGTATACATAATAGTGTTTATACATTTGGAAGTTGTATATATCATAGTGTTTATATTTGGAAGTTGTATACATCATAGCGTTTATTTTTGGAAGTCATATACATCATAGTGTTTATTTTTGGAAGTCATATACATCATAGAATTTATATTTGGAAGTCATATACATCATAGTGTTTATATTTGGATGTCATATACATTATAGTTTGTATTTTTGAAAGTCATATACATATTGTTTCTAGTTGGAAGTCTATACATCATAGTGTTTATATTTTAAAGTTTACATCATAGTGCTTATATTTGGAAGTTGTATACATCATAGTGTTTATATTTGGAAGTTGTATACATCATGGTGTTTATATTTGGAAGTTGTATACATCATAGTGTTTATATTTGGAAGTTGTATATATCATGGTGTTTTATATTTGGAAGTCATATACATCATGGTGTTTATATTTGGAAGTCGTATACATCATAGTGTTTATATTTGAAAATCGTATACATCATAATGTTTATATTTGGAAGTTGTATATATGCATCATGGTGTTTATATTTGGAAGTTGTATACATCATAGTGTTTATATTTGGAAGTTGTATATATCATTGTGTTTATATTTGGAAATCGTATACATCATAGTGTTTATATTTGGAAGTTGTATACATCATAGTGTTTATATTGGGAAGTTGTATACATCATAGTGTTTATTTTTGGAAGCCGTATACATCATAGTGTTTATATTTGGAAGTCGTATACATCATAGTGTTTATATTTGGAAGCCGTATACATCATAGTGTTTATATTTGGAAGTTGTATCCATCATAGTGTTTATTTTTGGAAGTCGTATAAATCATAGTGTTTATATTTGGATGTCATGTACATCATAGTATTTTTGGAAGTCGTATACATCATTGTGTTTATTTTTGGAAGTCGTATACATCATAGTGTTTATATTTGGAAGTCGTATACATCATAGTTGTTTATATTTGGAAGTTGTATACATCATAGTGTTTATTTTTCGAAGTTGTATACATCTTGCTTATTTGGAGGTGCATTTGACCTTGTAACCCTTGTGAATCAACCACAAGTTTTTTTTAAATTGCCCTCAAATTATGGACTTAGAAGCTGTAATTGCATCAATGTTTTAGGTTCAGTTTAGTAGATATCATGTGTTGATTTGAGTATTATGGTGGAAGAGGTGAAATTAAATGAACCCCCTAAGTAAACAAGGATTGTGTCATGTGGAAAGAATTTGCAGACAGCCATTAGGCCAAGAGATCCATACGGTCTAAGCATATTTTATCAAATGTTCAGGAGTCAGGATTTCAGGTGAGTTGTTCACAGGATGACACAGAATTGAACATTGCTTGAATTTTGGTGGTTACTTTGATGAAATTTAAATTTTAGGTTGGCTCAAAAAAATTTAGAATCAAACACATTTAATTGAAAACATTAATTTTCTTAAATAAATTAATATAATGAAACGAGTAAAAAGATCCATAAAAATTTAGAAGAAAAGAATCTGTTTTGAAATTTTAATCATAGGTCACTTACATATTTCACTATGACTTCCCACTGAGTTGCTTACATGCTTATTGGTACTCAGTTGCTATTTGGTGTTGTTACCTCCTCATGGTGTAAATTCATGCTGTGCTGACGTCATATGCACTGATTTAAAAAATGTCAGTTGAGAACTGCATTGGTATGCATGTTTTCAAACAGTAAGCTTCTAGTGACTAACGAATCTGTTTTTTGGGTGGAAAAATATTGGATCTGTTGTAACTTACGACATTTTTATACTAATCGCACTGATGGTAGGAAGATTGCCACCAACCTATGTACCATTTACAGTAAGCAAAAAAAAGTCTTAAAAACATGATTTCTGCATCTGTAAACTTTAAATTACTTTTTTTATTTTCTTAAAATCAATAAAGAAATACCATAGAACTAACACCAAGTGCAAAATTGCCATAATCTGAGAACCCTGCTGAAAATGATGATGCATTTGACCATCGTCAGTATAACTATTGACTTGTTGAGTTAAAGTAACATCATTTAAATGTTTGTGTAAAAGTGCTTTGACGTCTCATTGACAATGGGATTGAATTTAGAATATTTTTGGTTTAAAACATGAAAAACACAAGAATAAGTTCAAAAATGGCAAATAAGACTGCAAATTCCACAACTGATTTACAGTCGAACCCGGTTATGTCACTGGCCTAGGGGTTTGCCAAAAAGCATCGAGATAACCAATGATCGAGATAAATGAAAACCAGTATGTCGTCAATATAATAACATATGCTTGAAAGTTCATTATATATATGATGTGCGTTAATAAATGAGAATGTACATGCGGTATTTTTGGAAGTTTTTTTACACAACAGCGTTGCCGCGATTTATTTGATGAAGCGATCTGAATGCCATAAAGATACACATAAATGTTTGTTATCAATAAAAGACATATGTGCACAAACTAACAGCAGAGATTTACCAGTATACAATACAAACCACCATCGATTCTCGATACAAACCTTTATTATATTCTCCAACATTGCAAACGCAAAGATTGCTTACAAAATCACAACAAAAAAACGTGCAGGGTGTAGTTCGTTTTTACAAAAAGCTGACCAGTGTCAAAAAGAAATTCGAGAGTCATTTCGCTCTGACAACTCTGAAAAGTATCGTAAACAGAATAGCTACAACATGTTTGCCTTCAGACAAGATCAACAAGTGTGAGTGAACTGTCATTGGAGTGAATGACCATATGGACCGTGATCATGTGCTACGTGTGCTACGTGAACTCAGCACATGTGCAGTTAACCAAGTACGATCATTTTATTGGCAAGTCCTACGATAGCATAAACGTAACCAGTCGCAAGAAGTACATGTAAATTAAAAAATCGAGAGACCGTATTCTTACAAATCAGTATCTCCATTCCCACAAATGAAACTTGCACGTGTCAACACCTGGCAGTATTGGACTATATATATTACTGTAGTTAACACCCAATATAAGGATTCTTTCACTCCTGTATTTCGAGAAATAATTTTTAATTATACAAAAGTTATTTATTTGTTGTTTGCTATTTCTTCTTGCTGAGCTTAAGTGTCTGTAACAACCAACAAACAGAAGGATTAGCCATTCCATTAATTTTATCTGTTCTATTCTCATCTTCAGAAGTCAGTCAGTTGTAGGTATAGTATGATAGCATAATTGACTGTCAAAACATACAGTACTTTGCCCTACATCAGCATAAGCAGATTATGATGTAACAATGCACTGCTAAGATGGGGTTGTTGATACAAACAAAGGATCATTTGTATACTGATTGATTCCAATGCATTACTTGATTAAGTTTGTAGCTTCCTTCCGTTCTCCTTTTTATTTATCCAGTCAGATTGTTTGAACAAATTAAATAACCAAAAAGTCTGTCTCCAGATGGGACATTTTTGTCACCAATAAGGGGAAAAAATTGCCAGCGATTGGTCATGGGGATCCAGATAACCAACGTTAATTGGCAAATTTGGCACTCTTTTGTGATATTAGGTTTCGGCAACATAAAAGAATCAACATAACCGATGAGAAAATGCTAAGACAAAACTTTAGAAATTGGCGGTTCCACTTAAAAACCGTTGACTTAATAGGGTTGGCGAGGTAACCAAGGTCGAGATAAGTGGGTTCCACTGTACTTGTTTGAAATTTCAGTATAAAATGAAGTCCTATTTACATGAGCACTTTGTATTTCCAGAGAAGAAGCACTTTAATTAAATAATTTAAGGAAATAAATTCCAACCCAAATTTATTACTGGATTCTGCCAAGATCTTGAAGCATGACTGATTAATTTTTCTAATACCAGTATTACATAGTCTTTTATCTTACCTCTTGTCACAATTAACATTTTTTTAAAAACACATTATCTATTTGAAAATAACCTTTTGGAAAGTTCATAATGTTTACATGATAACATCTTGGTTGTAATTAGATAAACATGTATACTACCAAAACCAAAATTAATAAGTCCGGTCAGGTAGAAAATGGACTTGATTTTGGACAAAGTCGAGTTCAGCATACAATCTCACCTTGTCAGTAGCATATAATGAAATTTTAAAAAAATCTTAACGTATATTAAATATATATAACAGTAGAACAATTTATTATTTCTTTTGACACTTCCTCTTTGTCTCCATTTTTAATGCTGCTTGCTTATTATGCAAAGCATGTACAGCAACTGTACTGTTTCAAGTGAGTGTCGGTGCCAAGCATATTTTCGGTGGCTCTTACTTTAAGTGTTGAAAATGCAACAGTGATCAGGACAATCATCCGCCAAAAATTCAAGGCCAGGTTGATGTTCGAGCCATTGTCATAAACTTTTGCAATATTTTTTGAACTGGTATATGCCATTCATTTTCAGCATCCTCCAAGTGGAGACTGATGTTTTCACCAGTGACGCTTGGGCGATTCCCCTGTCTGAAAACTTGCTGATTCCAGCTATCAGTTGGGGTTTATCCAATGAGCTGTCACGTACATTCATGCAATATTCTTTATGGACGTCCACGTATCAGTTGTGAATGGAACATACCCTGAGTTTGCCAACTGGAGATTTAATTTCATAACCTCATGTGCATTAAGTTCATCAATCAATGCTATAGTAGTTATTCGGCATTTAACTTCATAATCTAGCTCAAAAAATTTGATAAAACTGAGAACAATGTTGATTGGCCTGCAGTCCTGTGCTGTAAATGCAGTGATTTTCTGGCCAATTTCGATTTTTCTTGTTTTTGATATTTTTGGCTTTAGAGGCCAGAAAAAAAGCTGGAATGCTTGGTGTGCTGTTGCTGTTAATGTTGTCTTTGTTGTAGGTTCCTACGAAATGGTGGTGCAGGGTACTCGTATTACCACCTTTAGCAGACAGCTTAATTTCACACATTTTGCTTTGACCGCTATTTTCATTCAGTTGCTTAGCATATTCCGACACTTTTGATGCTTTACCTATTTTTAATTTTTTAAAAAGTTATTGCTTTTAAATTGCTCCATTCTCCATTATCTAAATATGATACTGTGTGATGATGAACTAATAATACAAAATGCCAGATGCTTACTCACTTAATTTTCTCAACCAGTGACGTTTTCTTTACTCTAGCTGGCAGAAATGTCGGATCATTTAAAAAAAAAACAACTGGCATGAGCAAAAATGAAAAGAAATGCCACCTAACTACATTAACTTACTGCTGAAGGTAGTCATATTTTTGGGAAGGGAGAGATCGTTGTAAATAGTTAGAATCCTCATTGTTGGGTCCAATAATTTTTTTTTACATGATCTCTTTTTGGGAGGCCCCGAGTGGTCTAAAGCACTCTCTGTTACGGATCACTGCCATCTCACCTCTTCGTAAGTTCGAGTCCAGACTCGACTAACGTGAGTAATCGAGAAAGCCTGCCAGTAGCTTCTTGTGGGTCGGTGGTTCTTCCAGGGGTTTTCCAGGGTTCTTCCTCCACCATTAATACTGGCCGCCATGTTGTTGTTGTTGTTGGGCTTAACGCCATTTTTCAGCACACGATAGGCTATTCATGGCGGCCAGTATTAATGGTGGAGGAAGAAATCGGGAAATCACCGGAAAGAACCACTGACCCACGAGAAGCTACTGGCAAACTTTCTCACATATCCACATTCGCCGAATCTTAGATTCGAACCCACACAGACTATAGAACCTTGTCAAAAAGTATAATATTTCTGGATATCCTACTGTCTCTAAAATACCAGCTAAATTGGTTGAGTTTTAAGCCAGTGTTAGTGAAGATGGTGACAGTTCTAGCAAAGAAATTAATAAAATTTGGATATTTTATTCCCAGGTTTGGAATTAATTGTGTTTGGGGATTTTTTTTAGATGTTCAATTAAGTATTTTGTGAACTTTGCACAGTATGATGCCATTTTGGAGTCTTGATAATTAAGGTGTTTAATTATGCCATTTGGAACATGTTCTGAGTGCATTCAGTTGTGTTGCTCATTTTGAGTCCTTTCCCTTGCTGAACAAGCACAGTCCTTTCAAACAAGGAACACCCAATATTTTTCACTGCTCTATGTAATTTGTTTTGATTAAATAAATGCACATCCATAAAATATGGACTATGCTACATCATTACAGTGGCAACTTTGGACTGTATGCTTAAAATTAAATTGTCTTCATAAATTGAGTAGAATTTTTTGGGGGGTCAAATTGTTTGCATAAAATATGTTGCTTGGAACTCTGGGTAATATTGTAATGTAATTTTGTTTTCTTGCAGGAAGGTGAAACCAAACCTACAAAACCTAAAATAAAGAGAGATTCTTTTCTCCGAAAGGTGAGGAAAAAATCCTTTTTTTTAAGTAGGTGATGTTGTAGATAGAAAAGTTGAGATCTTTTCCAAATATGAATGTTAGAATGTCATTTGGTTTTCCAAGATTAGTTGTGTGCTTGTTAGACCCATATGAATTATACAGTCATAGTATGCAAGGAATCAAAGATAACTTTTCTCTGAAAATATTGTACTATATGTACTCACTTATAAGTTGAGTTCACTGCAAACTGTATTGTCCCAGATCTGCCATTGCAGTGTTTTGGCAGATTTGTATCTGTGCAGTTCGTAAAGAGTAATCAGTAAAACAACATAGCCTCTGATCTTCTGGCACATAATGCAGTAACAGATTGGGCCCATGTTTTTTGCCATTTGACTTGACTTGTAATCGAGTATATATGGTATTTACTGTAGTCTAGGAAGATACAGTTTGGGGGCTGGAAACAAATTGTAATGTATTGTCCAGCTGTTTTGAATGTTTTAATTATATTATAACCCATTAAAAATCCAGGACAAATATTTTTTGGTGATCAAAATTTTCAAATTGGTTTGCCTGATAAAAGATTTTTGTCATACTTTTTGCAAGAAATGTATCACTTATCAGTTCATCAGTGTGCAATTGCAATATTTTATGCAGTTACATATTTGCTGTTTCAGTATGTTTTATTGATAGAGTATCTCAGTTCTTTGTGTTACAATTCATTGATATATAGTATTACCTACCACCCACCCCCAATCTAAACGTTACTCCCTAACTTTTCGCATTTCTGACCAAAATAGGAGTTTTTCATTTTCCAGTTCTTAGGAAAGTCAATTTTCAGTAAAATGGGTAATATTTTTGGGACAGCATATACATAGAAGCTAAAAACTATTTTGCACGCATCCAATGTTTGCAACATCTAATTATATTTCTCAAAATTTAAAGTACAAGTGAATTAAATTTTCCACAAATGAGTTAAAAGGGATGCAACTTCCCGACTTATGAAATTATTCAGGTCTTATTGAAGACAATGAACTACATCAGGAAAAAAGTCATGCCCGTGGAAATATGGTTGCCAAGTTTGTTAAGAAACTCACATTTGTTTGCAAATACAAACAGTGAAACATTATTGGAATTAATTTTGTTATAAGTGATAATGAATGAAACTTGAAAGTTTTGTGGAGATTTGAAAATATTGTTGTGGTTTTTCATTTTCAAAATTGGTAGGAGCATATAAACTATCCTGGAGTTGGGTGGGTGGGATGCTTTAGTATGCGAGAGATAGTTCATGAGATTAAAATTGAGAAAAGAATTTTATCTTTCTTCGTTGTGTATTACTATCCATGTGCCTTAGTTATCAAACTACTTGGCAAGAAAAACCACCTGTCGGAGTGATCAAATATTACGATTATTAGTTTGAAAAAATGGTGCTAATCTTACATCGCTATCTAATTTGAAAAAATGGTGCCAATCTGACTTCGCTATAAAGTTTGGAAAAATGGTGCCAATCTGACATCGCTATAAAGTTTGAAAAAATGGTGCCAATCTGACATCGCTATCTAATTTGAAAAAAATGGTACCAATCTGACATCGCAATAAAGTTTGAAAAAATGGTACCAATATGACATCGCTATAAAGTTTGAAAAAATGGTACCAATCTGACATCACTATAAAGTTTGAAAATCTTGTTGGTCCTAATAAATGTGCAGCTATGATGATGGTTATGATGATGATGATGATGATGGTTATTGCTGAAATATGTTAGAGATGGTTTCAACATTCAGAATCATTGTATGATTGTACGTTCCTGGACAGTAAAGTGTTGGCCCCATTGAAGGATTCTTGTTTTATTTAAAGTATAGTAGTTTCTTTTTTGTGTTAAAATAATACGGCAAGTGTATTTTAGGTTGGGACCTGTAGTCTAGCGTCACTGTCTTTAAGAAATAAATAAATTAGGACTTTCTGGCGTGATACATATTGTATCATAACTGCTGTATCACAATATGTATTTTAACACCAGCATGTATAAGTATGGTATCAGAGTCAAGTAGATGATGCACAGCTTTGACTTTTGTGGTGTTGATGGCAATTGTAACGGTTTGTTTTAGGTTATTCTTTAATATTATATATTGTCTACATACGTTCTGTATACTAATAACTTTTGTTTAATATTACTTTTCCAATATACTTTGTCTTGCATGTGAAAGCAGAAAGCTCCTTAATCATAGCAATATGACTAATTTGTGGAACACTTTTTATTGATGGTATATATAGTGTTCAGTGGGCCATATTTAAAGAGCTTTGATAATTGTATCGGATGAAGGGGTTTTGTGTTGTTTGTGTATGTAGTGCAATTATCCACAGCCCTTTTGTAAATCCACCTGGTTTGTCTGTTTCTACTGTTGTATTTAGGTAAGATTATTTCACAGCGGTAGATAATTTGTGTTTCAAGCACACGTCTCATTGCTGCTGTTCCTCAAATGAAGTTGCAGTGTCTCGATGTGCAGCATGAAATTAAAAAAGATCAGTCTGAGAACTGTGTAGCTCACTTGGTAGAGCATTGGACTTGTAATTCAAGGGTTATATGCTAGATACTTGCCCAGCCAACCCAGATTGACTGCCTTTGTTTTACCTTGGGATAGGCACTTATCTCTAATTTCCCCAGCATAATATAGTTTAAAGTGCAGCAGTCAAACCAACTTATAGTTCAAGGCTTCTGAGTGTCCAGTCAGAAAACTAAAGTAGTGAAGAGTCAGAAATTTTTGTTTGACAATGTTTTCTGCCTAATTTTTAAACAAAAATATTGACAGCATATAGCTTCTTCTAAGGATGAGAAAGTTGTATATGTTTAATCTGATACCAGTACAGGTAAGGTTTTTGTGTTGTGGACAAAAATCTTCCAAGAACTTTGTCTCATTTATTTAATGAATTTGCCTGCTGCTAGCCTTTAAAGACAACAATGCATTATTTTAATTTAATTTAATTTTATTACAGACACCCATGAAACGGCCCTCACCACTCTCACCTTCCCAGAAGATAGTTAAGAAAGCCAGAGCTGTAGCCAAAGTGGCTGCCTCTCCAAGTATGTTTCATCACAAGTCCCCAGTACATTCAACACCCATTAGGTCTCCTGACAAACCTAATGAAGAAGAATTGGTATCTGCCACCAAAATCAAGTCCAGAATCATACCAGAACTGAAGGTAAGAATATACGGCTAATAAGTTTGTTTGCAAAATTCAAACGTTTGGCAGAACATGATGAAAGAGTTTAAGTCAGAAGGTCTAAAAGCTCTGCTTGCAGTATCATGGTCATTCTCGGTTTTAGCCTCCATGACTTCTCAGCTAGAAAATTGTGCCAAGCTGAAAATTTTGCCACATAACAAGTGATGGATGTTCTATAACGCTATTTTTTTAAATGTGTACCACAGAACAAAGCACATTATCCTATGATGTCATGTGCCACTTTCATTTTCCATACAATAATCTGAGTTAACAACCATCAACAGTTACAAAGCTTTGTGGATGGCTTACACTTGAAATAGGGAAGAACCCTATCATTTTTGGTACAAAACTGTAAGGTCAGTGTCATTGACTAAAAGAAGTAAAATGGTTTCTACAATAGAGCATTAGTTCTCTGCTATATACAGTTACCAAACTTTCTGGATGGCTTATGAATGGGGTAAGGAGGAACCTTCTTGATATTTTAGGGTCAAAGGTCAAGGTTACTTTGAAAGAAGACAAATGGTTTTGGTGCAAAACTTTTAGTTACTAAATCTATCCAAATTCATAGAAGACTTGCATTTGCAATAAGGAAAGCCCAGTTAATTGAAGGATACTTATACTTAAGTTTTCCATCATCTACAGTTATGAATCTTTGTGGATGGCTTCCACTTGGGATTGGTTTTGTGGATTTAATACCATTTTTCAGTGCATGGTGTACATGGCGATCAGCTTTGGACAAAAAAACCCATTGATTTTGGTCAAAAATCAGTATTGTTTTTTCCACAAAAGGTTCGATTTATCTATTGAAAGGACTATTAATTATGTGGTTGGCATATAATGTGTCATTCACACTATTTTTGAGCAATACCCCCTCTCCTAAATTGTTAGGTCTCTCCTAATTCAACTTGCCATATTTTGTGCTATGATTTTTTATGTATGCCCAAAAATATGCCCATTTTTTCACCTCAGAACTAGTAATGTTAAATTGGAAATTGATGTGAACTAACAAGAGCTGGGTAATGATTAAAAATGAGTACTGACCTTTCTACCCAATATTTTTGAGTACTGACCTTTCTACCCAATATTTTTGAGTACTGACCTTTCTACCCAATATTTTTGAGTACTGACCTTTCTACCCAATATTTTGCACTTCACTCAAAATGCCTGTTATGGCATTTCACTCAAAATGCCTATTATGGCACTTCACTCAAAATACTTATTATGGCACTTCACTCAAAATGCCTATTGTGGCACTTCACTCAAAATATTTATTATGGCACTTCACTCAAAATGCCTATTGTGGCACTAAACTCAAAATGCCTATTGTGGCACTTCACTCAAAATACTTATTATAGCACTTCACTCAAAATGCCTATTATGGCACTTCACTCAAAATACCTATTGTGGCACTTCTCTCAAAATGCCTATTATGGCACTTCACTCAAAATGCCTATTATGGCACTTCACTCAAAATACTTATTATGGCACTTCACTCAAAATACTTATTATGGCACTTCTCTCAAAATGCCTATTGTGGCACTTCACTCAAAATGCCTATTGTGGAACTTCACTCAAAATGCCTATTATGGCACTTCACTCAAAATGCCTATTATGGCACTTCACTCAAAATGCCTATTGTGTCACTTCACTCAAAATGCCTATTATGGCACTTCACTCAAAATACTTATTATGGCACTTCACTTAAAATGCCTATTATGGAACTTCACTCAAGATGCCTATTGTGGCACTTCACTCAAAATGCCTATTATGACACTTCACTTAAAATGCCTATTATGGCACTTCACTCAAAATGCCTAATATGGCACTTCACTCAAAATGCCTATTGTGGCACTTCACTCAAGATGCCTATTGTGGCACTTCACTCAAAATGCCTATTATGGCACTTCACTCAAAATACTTATTGTGGCACTTCACTTAAAATGCCTATTATGGCACTTCCCTCAAAATACTTATTATGGCACTTCACTTAAAATGCCTATTATGGCACTTCACTCAAAATGCCTCTTATGGTGCTGCACTCAAAGTGACAGCTTAATATGATGTGTGCTGAGTCTGTATTATCCCAGTTCTCAAAGATCTTTTTGGTTCTCCATGAAGCATTGATCAAAACTAATTTTTTTAAATCATTTTTTTTATTATTAAAAAATTCTACAAAATATTACTTTTAGGCCCCAAAATACCTTTTATACAGTTTTGGTCTGTACTTCATTGGAGATTTATACATGATTCATATAATGGGGTGTCCAGTTGGACCTCCAGCTGGACAGAACTGTGTCTGAAGCTATTCAGCCCTTTGGAATATATCTTTGTTAGACTATTAATGTTGTCGATCTGTTTGTCAAAGGTATGAACTGTTTGTGCTTAAAATATGAGACAATCTGTTGGATCTTAAATCTTTAATTATTTTATAGTGACTCAGACACACCAAAAAATTTAAGTTGTTGTGACATAATTTTCAAACTAGTGACTTCAGATATGCACTCATAAAAATTGGTACGCCTGCTTAAAAGGGTAGTGGGCAGTACAGGAGTTGGTCCCATTTTTTTCGCTAATAAATGCCAAAAGAGTTTGCCCTTGTTGGAATGAAGAAAATTGCAATCATAATTGGTAAAAAAATTCTGGTTATGTGTCCAGGTATTGATTGAGCATCACAAAACTCAACTAATATGAAAAAGTCCTATATTTTGTTACATTTTCTTTACAAAAAAAAATCTTAATACACTGTAAATAACAATATATTTGATAAAGTTTTTTGAGTGAAAAAGTTGCTAATGCCTACTAGTGGCAACACTTGAAGAAAAAAATTGCAATGAAAGTTTTATCAAGTGAAATTTATGCTCTTGTATATTATAATTCTGTCTTGGTGTAATCATCATGACTGTAAAATGCCCTATTGTGTTCAAATGTGAAAAATCTCAAGCTAACATTCTAGCTGGGGAAATTTCTGTGAGAGCCTAATTATCTGCTCTTTTGATCGCCAATTTGTGGACATATTTGTTGTACTGTGACACTCGTTTAAAAGCCGATCAATTATCAGATAAAATACATCTTTTTGTATCAAATCAAATAAAGGGAATAGAGTAAATAAAAAAGTTTAAAGGCATGTAAATCATGCATTATCGGTCTTTGGTATGTGTCACATCAACTCATTTCAGTTGATCACTCAAACTATTTATAATTATTATTATGTAATTAATGATGTGGGACATCAGCTGGTTATCATCCCAATTGATATTTTTGGATGACACTGAAGGCAAGTCGGTCCCTCATCCACAATGCTTTTTGATTTTATTTCACATCGTGGGTCTTTTGTTATGTGGTAAGTGTTTGTTATTTGAATAACCAAAAGTATTAATTCATGCCTGAAATGAAATGTGTTATGCTAAAGTGTTGGCAAAAGTGTTGGCCTATGATTTCTAAAATAAGGAATGTCGAAATGAATGGATATACGCCATAATGTCTGGCAGAGTAGGATTTAAAAAGTGGTCACCACCAGGCAAATTTAGTTACATTTACAAGCAGCATTCTACTGAAGACAATTACATAACAGTAACCTGTCATCAGGTTTATGTATTTCCTTTTTAATGATAATTTTTTTTTATCTTGGTATTTGTATTCTACAAGTTATCACCATAAGCATAAAGTAGTGGTCTAAATTGATGACGGTTATGGATCACTGTCATCTCACCTCTGTCTGCGTGAGTTCGAGTCCAGTGAGAAAGTCTGCCAGTAGCAACAACAATAAGAACATGAAGTAGTGAGTATAATGGGTATAGTGCTAAAAAGAATAATAACAATAGCAAAAACAAACATTAATATGTGCAGTTATGACAAAAAAATACTGGGATTATTTGCGACAATAAGGATCATAATCATCATGATCTTCTTTTATTAGTAGCATTATTATTATTATTATTATTATTATTGTTGTTATTATTGTTATTATTATTATTATTGTTGTTATTATTATTATTGTTATTATTATTATTATTGTTATTATTATTATTATTGTTGTTATTATTATTATTATTTTTATTATTATTATTATTATTATTATTATTTTTATTATTGTTATTATTATTATTATTATTATTATTATTATTATTATTATTATTATTATTAGTATTATTATTATTATTACCATTATTATTGTCACTACAAAAAAGATAATAGAAGGACTGGAACAGTATCAACAACAGCAATAATAATAACAAAAATAATAAATTGTGCTTATTGTAAATTATAACATCAACATGGTGATATGTATTTAGCACAAAACAGTACAAGAATGCAATTACAAATTATGCAAGTCAACATATGTAAAGTGAAATCTTGTTTGTATGATGAATGTCTACATGCAGACAGGAAGATAAACCAACAGTTTTGTTATTTATGATGCTTTGCACACAAAAGAGCATTAAAATTCCAAGACACAAAATGCACGATACAAGAAATTTTACTTAATGATCATAGTCGAGAAAACATAAACACACTAACTCTGGGCAAGCTGTTATACCAACATATATGAACAAATTTAAATACCACTTTCATACTGTGATCAGTAATGGAAATGTATGTAATATAGGTAACTTGATTTTTTATTGAGGCACGACAGGCGTGATTAGAAAGATATCAGTATCAGTTGAACAGAGATGAAGTAATCCGGAATTGCAAGGGACCAGTATTTTACAAAAAATTTTAAAATTTAAAAAATTCAAACTTCAACTTTGATAGGTTTTGCACAAAACAAATGTCTACATTTTAAATAAAACAATATTGTTCTGTAGTGCAAAAAGCAGTTATATAATATGCAGTGTTTTTCAGGTACATGTGTCACACCAGTATGTGATATGTTTTAGGTACATGTGTCACACCTATATATGACATGTTGAAAGCTCTTGTATTTGTTTTGTGTGATTGGTTATCTTAAAGATAAAGGTATTTTAAACCTTAAGTAAACAGATTTATTAGAAAAAGTTGTTTATTGACAATTATTCTGAACAGTTATCAAATGAGTATTTAGCCATTAAATAGTGCTACTTCCCTCTCCCACCACATTTATTTTGATGTCTAGCTGTGATGGCAGCCTCTTCATTTTCACCGGGGCCGGCCCCGAGTGGCCGAGTGGTCTAAAGCACTGTCCGTTATGGATCACTGCCATCTCACCTCTGTCTCCGTGAGTTCGAGTCTAGGATTTGGCGAATGAGGATATTCGAGAAAGCTTGCCAGTAGCTTCTCGTGGGTCATGGTTCTTTCTGGTGATTTCCTGGTTTCTTCCTCCACCATTAATACTGGCCACCATGTATAGCCTATCGCGTGCTGAAAAATGGCGTTAAGCCCCACAACAACAACATCATTTTCATAGGTCCCATGGCAACTCGTGCTTTCACTTATAGTCTGGTATAAGTTTTTGTACCTTTTTGTGTGCACATTTTGAAGGGAATGGATGCATCTCTAGAATAACTTTGCCATACCAAAATGATGTGACATATTTTCCAAAAGGATATCTTCCCAATTTTTTTGGCAGTTTCCTAAAAATGGAGCTTAACAGTTTCTGGTGGTTTTGCAGGGGTGGGGGTGGAATATCTCTTTCAGAAGCCAGTCACCCCACCCACAGCAAATAGAGTCATCTCCAGCTGAGTTATCTATAAAGAAGCTGGCACACATACCTTGGGGGGACTGGAGATGGTCTAAGCACCTCCTCCGGTGCCTATTTTTAGGTATCATGATAAGGTAATATAGTTTAAGAACAAACTATTTCTTTCCCTCATAATATAAGTTTCTTAAATAAGACGTGTTTGATCATAATACACTTATACCTTCCCAGCAATCCTGTGCAGTTATATTTAGATAGAGAGCATTCACTCTGCTCCAGTTATAACTAAAGTTCTCACAGGAATTGGTGTCTATCCATGTATCAAGGGGAAATCACTCTAACTGCCACCATTATGGGCATGTAGCCTTTATAGTAGCTGAATAGTTTTAGCTCTCAGAGCTGGATTTGTGCGGTAGTAGTAGTTCTCCAATGGTATTATGATCAGGAAAATCATATTGAAGAAACATATTTTGCTTTGAAGTTGATTCTTTCCAGATGAACATTTTTTGTACTTGTCTTAATTGGCAAGTGGAATTAGTTGATTCTGTGCAGGTAAACATTTTTAGTAATTGCCTGGATGAACAAGTGGATTTGTGGAGTTGATTTTGTGCAGGTAAACATTTTTAATGTTTTAATTGTCTTAATTGACAAGTGGAATTTTAGAGTTGATTCTCTATAGGTGAACATTTTTAATACTTGCCTGAATGGGCAAGTGAAATTTCAAGGTTGATTCTGTACCAGTAAACAATTTTAGTACTTGACTGAATGGGCAAGTGAAAGTTTGAAGTTTTTTCAGTGCAAGTGAACTTTCTTGAAAGGGCAATTGGATTTATAGAGTTGATTCTGTGCTTGTAAACTTTTTTGTACTTGCCTGAATGGGCAAGTTAAATTTCAGGGTTCATTCTGTACCAGTAAACATTTTTGTACTTGCCTGAATGGGCAAGTGAAATTTCAGGGTTCATTCTGTACCATTAAACATTTTTAGTACTTGCCTGAATGGGTAAGTGGATTTTTAGAGTTGATTCTGTGCAGGTAAACATTTTTAGTAATTGCCTGACTGGGCAAGTGGATTTTTAGAGAGTTATCAATATGTGCAGTCTGTATATTGCAAACATCTTGTGATACAGTTGGTATTGTATGTCAGATGTTTTGCTAAACAGAAAAACCTGATCTTTATTTGGCCAGTAAGTGGATTGGTACAATCAGCACTTTGCATTGTTTGTACATCGGAATTAGAACTGGTAATATTAATGATTAACTACAGATAATAGTTCAACAAAGAAACTGAACCAGGGAAGAATCTCATAGAACAGGTGTTCCAAAACTTAATCATGGAAAATATTCTTATTGAATTGTAAAGTCCCAAAACTTAGAGTCCATTAAAAAATGAATTAAACAATTTACAGTGTTGCAACTTTTGCTTTGCCAAGACAAATATGATAAATCTGGTACATGTGTTATTTAGCCTGGGTGACTTCTTGTTCAAATGCGTTGTGACATGCAGTTCAAAAATTGAAATTTTTGGTGAGAAATTCCCTGTTCATTTGAAAATAAATGGGTAATTTTTCTAAATGCAGTAGAGGCGCTGTTTGATATTGAGATCTTGCCTAAATTACATATGCTCTCGACATCAATCATACTCACAATATGAAAATGTGAAAATGTGAAAAACACGATTTAACAATATATGTTTGTTGATTATGGTTATGGCATTTGTTAGCAGATAGACTTAGTTTCAGTACATTCCTATTTTCGAATTGAGTTGGAGAACTTTTACTTTAAATGGGTCCATTATTTTAAGGCTGCCATAAGTCTATCATTTAGTCATAACCAAAATTAATATGACAACCATGCTCGATCTTTTGTGATAATGCTAGTATTTTTTAGTGATGATGTCCTTCATTGTTCATTTGTCTTCAGGTGTTACCACATGAAAAACCAGTTTTATCCTTCACTTTAATACTGTCACTAATTAATTTTCAAAATTGAAAATACCACTATTATTTGTCATTACTTTGACAGAATTGGAAAACGAATGTGTAATTAACATTCAGCTTTTAGTGAACTTTTGCTGTTATCAATAATAAAATTTGCCATAATTGTTTCTTTTTGAACACCATTCTTAAGTTAGGCATATCATGTTATAGTGTTGTCTCGCCTTCCATTAATATTCCAGCCCATATTTGGAGATAATTTTTTAAAACTTAGTCCAAAATATATATATATTAAGTAGGTGTTGCATAACTTAGCCAGTGTCCAGCATTAAGGTCAAGGTCATGGCCAGGAATATGTAGTTCTTTGACATTAACTTTTGTTTGGAGCAGAATATTTGATCCACTCAAGATGTTTTAATGAAACTTTGCCTATGTAATCATTACTAGTCATTACTGGTGGCCGAATGGTCTAAAGTGCTCACCATTCTGGATCACTGCCATCTCACGTCTGTCTGTCTGTCTGTCTGTCTGTGTGCTGAAAAGTGGCATTAAACCCTACAACAACAGCATGAACTAGTAATGCCATTTGCTTTAAGATCAAGGTCACAGCAAGGGAAAATTGCATTTATTTTTGTGACTAGCATCTTTGTCTGGGGTATAACTTTTGAATCACAGGAAATTCTTTAATGAAGCTTAAGCTAACTGCAGTGAATTAATTAATTTTAATGTTTGCTTTGCATAAAAAAAAAGATATTTTATGGGTACTTAAATGAAAGGTCTATTATTTCCACAGGAAAATCATTATTCATTGTGTCTTTATATTTGTCTTTTGTGGCATCCATGAAGTTGATGAAAATCAGTATCTCCTGAGACATTGGTATCCCATGAAGCATTGATATCCCATGAAGCATTAGTATCCCATGTGACTTTGCTATCCCATGAAACATTGGTATCAGATAAACCATTGCTATCCCATGAAGCATTAGTATCCCATGAGACATTGACATCCCATGAAGCATTGCTATTCCATGAATCATTGCTATCCCATAAAACATTGGTATCCCATGAAGCATTGCTATCCCATGAGACATTGGTATCCCATGAAGCATTGCTATCTCATGAAACATTGGTATCCCATGAAGCATTGCTATCCCATGAGACATTGGTATCCCATGAAGCATTGCTATCCCATAAAACATTGGTATCCCATGAAGCATTGCTATCCCATGAGACATTTGTATCCCATGAAGCATTGCTATCTCATGAAACATTGGTATCCCATGAAGCATTGGTGGTCCCATATTTGTATCCCAAGACAAATAGTGAATTCACAGTAAGTACCATGTTTAAATGAAGTACCATAAACATGCCCTCTCCCACAAGGCAAGGGTGACAGCAGAGTATAATGTGTATCCATACCAAGAGTTTTGAAAAAGATATTTTGAAAAATTTACCACTTGTACATATATATCATGATTAGACTGTCAGATAACATAGCAATGCCATCTACCTCAAGGGTGGGTCAAAGCATCAAAGACCTCACTTTATGTATAGGTATATTTTTTGGACCAATGAAGATATCTTGATGAAACTTTAGCCTATTATACATCTCAACACAACAAAAGATATTGTAGTCGGTGACCTGTGTCCTTATAGACTTTTACTTTTTAACCCCTACAAACTTACACTAATTATAGTCAAGTCCTGGATCAAAGCTACCCTATGATGATTTTTACATTGGATTCTTATGCTTAGAAAATATCATAGACTAAGTGGGTTTGCCAGTTATCAAGGCATGAATTGTGAAGGGAGTGGTGTATTCACAAGGGCCAGTCCCCTTCAAACAGAAATGGTAGTGAATTGCTCTCTCCAGGATGCACAATTACACTAGTTCAGGCTAAATTGAATGAATTCTCCATGCCACTTTAAAAATGAGCAAGCATATGAAAATGACACATTCAGTTTGCCATGAATGTAAAAAAAACTTGTAACTTTTATAAGCGTCCATAAACAAATACTTAGTGACATTTTGATATTGAACAATGAGATGCTTTAATTAATTTTACATTTTTTAAAAGCATTTTACCTGGCAAGATTGCACTTTGGCGGACATGTCTTAGTATTTGGTTATAATGTTTCTGCTGATTCATTTGGTTCTAATCATATCATTTGGTTGTAATGTTTTTTTCTATTACATCCACTAATCCAATTCATGTAGTATCCTTGTCGTAATATAACTGCCACTAAGCCAATAAGAAAGAAAAACCCTAAGTGCTGATCACATTCATTAAAAATTATTTATCACACGGATATTTGTTCAAACATTCTGTAGGGAATTTGTTTTCATAGATCTGTTCTGAAATAAAATATGTTGTCATGTAAACATTTAAAAATCACCCTACCCTACCCATTCTCATGAAAATGCCAGTGTGGAAATAACATCATCTTTAACATATGATATGTTAACCCTATTTACATCAGATGTTTTAGTGTTTTGTCCTCGAAACAACATTTGGATTGCCTCATTTAGTATAACTGAACAATAGCATGTAATAGCGGTGTATTTTACATCACCTGAATGTGGTGGAGGCCAACAACTTAAAATGGATAATGTTTTAAGTTTAAAATGGATACTGTTTTAAGTTTAAAATGGATACTGTTTTAAGTTTAAAATGGATGCTGTTTTAAGTTTAAAATGGATGCTGTTTTAAGTTTAAAATGGATGCTGTTTTAAGTTTAACATCGAAAGTATTACTAAGTACCAGAAATAAACTATTTGATGGAAAGGATGTATTTGTGTAAACATGGAAAATTTATTTATGCTCCAATCCAGTTGTGTTGTTGCATTGTAATAATTGTGCAGGAACAGTCTTCAAGTTTGAACAACTTGATTTTGATTGGATGCAGTGGCACGCTGCCACATCCAATGAAATTTAAAAACCCAAAGCACTGAAGTATTGATTGGTCCAAAAAAGGTGTAGAGAGGTTAACATATTGGAACATTTTCTAGCAAAGATGAAATAACTCCTGTATGTGAAACTTCAGTATAAATCACTGGTGGTGCAATAATGTTTTGTGTATGATGGGATGAGATATGTCACATGAGGAGTGCAATTACTCTTGCACACCATCACATTCTTAAAATTGTTCCAGTGGGAGTGATCCTTCGTTTTCCAGTCATATTGTTTAAAACATTTCCAGGTGGGTTTTTTTATCCTAGACTTCTCAATTTTTATACCCGATTTCATGGTGGTTACCTTTCACATATACCGATATGTTTATAGGTTCCACCATTTTGATATGACATCAGGTGCTGTAAATGATGTGTCGTAAACGATGATGTCATAAATATTTGAGTAGAGTGACTAACTCTCCACAACACTGCTAGGAGAGTTGTTCACAGCATTTTACAAATCACAGCCCTGTGCATCATTGGAGTAAACCCTGAGAAGAGTTTAAACTGACAAGTTATGTTTGTTTAGAAAATTGGTATTCCAGAAAGTGCAATTCACATTTTCTTTTATTTAAACTTAACAGAGAACACATATTAATGAAGACCTACTTTCTTGTTTACGACAAGGAATTATTCTACATTATCTTTCACATTAGATAGATAAAATTACATAACCAGCACATGAAAGAGAACTACCATACTTTTTTGGCAAGGGAGGCAACTCCAATTTATTTACCATACACAACTGATCATTTGTGCTTGCTATCTTTTTGTTGAAATTGTTTCTCAGCTGTGATGCTTTTTTATATCATTTATCGTGTATAACTCCTATTCTTCTGTGTCAGAATAGATTTGTTTGGACCTTTGTCAGTGTATTCATGTTAGGTACAATAGTGAACAGAAAAATGAGATGGTAGGCAAATAAATAAATCAATACCATCAGTTAAACAATCAATTACAGATGTTTGTTGGAGATAGGGAAATTCATATCCTCTAGATAAACTGTTGCCTTTATGCCACATGAGCTTAAGGTATGACCTGCTGCATCTGCCCATTATTAGTTACCTCTCAATAGGTCATAGTTGTCTATTACTACTTAATAGGTCATAGTTGTCTATTACCACTCAATAGGTCATAGTTGTCTATTACCACTCAATAGGTCATAGTTGTCTATTGCCACTCAATAGGTCATAGTTGTCTATTACCACTCAATAGGTCTTAGTTGACTATTACCACTGTATTTCATATTTCTGATCCAATTTTGATCAAACTTTGAATGTGGGTTTGTATGATCAAGACCTCTGACAATATGAGCAAATTCATGCATACTATTGAGGTGATCTGTTTGGTTGAACTTTTTAAAAATCTTGAGGCCATATTTCTGATGATCAGACTTGGAATATAATCCTTTATGATCAAGGTCTTTGGACAAAGTTGCTAATCGATAGTATCCATCATGCATATTAATGTTGTGTTTTGCATCCGATTAGCAGTTTGTTTTCACCCGTGATATCATATTTCTGATCCAGTTTTGATATAACTTGAGATATTTGCTGATATCATTAGCAGCTCAGCATCGCAGACAAGTTTTATATTGAGTGAGATATGCTCATATTGATCAGGTGATCTTCCATCTGATTGGTTGAACTTGCTACTTTTCTGAACTTCTTGCTATGGAATAAACTTTATTTTTGAGCCAATTATGATGAAACTAAAAAATTAACCTAATAAGATCCAGATATTTGAGGAGTTCTATTTTGAGGATTTTTATCAAACTTGGTAAATAGGCTTGTATTATTATATAATTAGTAAGATTCATGCAAAAATATGTAAATCTGATTGGCAGAACTTGTTACCTCACTAGAAACAGATTTGCATCAGTTATTGATCAATTTGGTTAATTGGTTTTACAGAATCAAAATTTTGGATGGCTTTGAGTATGATCCAGGCAAAATAATTATACCTTTAAAAACTAATATCATACAAAGGTACAGTTTTTTTCAGTACTATATAAGCATGCTTAGTGAAATGATAAACGTATATAAACAGAGGAGCAATATCATATCCACTAGGGCCTCTTGTTATTTGATCAATTCATTAAGAACTTTGTAATGTTAAAGGTACATGTATGATTATGTACTCTAATAACTTGTGTTGGGATCATTTTTATGCAGCTTTCAACATCTTTCCTAAAGTGTCCAATATTTGTAATTCCTCCCAATAAATATTTATCAAAGACTTGCCAGTTAAAAGAAGAATTTTGTCCACTATAAAACTAAATATATGAAATTATAACATAAATGTTGTCTTGTAGCAAAATATGAATTTAAATATCTTCCAAGTAAGGAAATGAATTTGTTAAGGTGTAAAAGATGAGTAAAAGTTGGAAACAAATTGTCTTGCAATCAAATTTCCTTCACCATTACTACAAATGAAATGTAAAGTTACGCAATAGGAAGTCTGAAACATCCACTGGCTAATACCCCAAGCTCAATCTGTCTACCATCTGCTGCCAGTTATTGTTGATTAAAATTCCAGTGGACCACTAACTGTTACACAACACAGTGGGTGCTAAGCTGGTCTAATAGCATCTAATAGCAATGCACTCAGCTTTTGCTCTAAAATAGTTCATTATCTTGTGATAGCTTTATTAATTTGATTCCAGTATTCCTAAAATTCTCTCTCTCTCTCTCTCTCTCTCTCTCTCTCTCTCTCTCTCTCTCTCTCTCTCTCTCTCTCTCTCTGTCTCTCTCTCTCTCTCTCTCTCTCTCTCTCTCTCTCTCTCTCTCTCTCTCCCACTCACTCACTCACTCTCTCTCTCTCTTTCTCTCTCTCTCTCCCTCCCAATCACTCACTCTCTCTGTCTCTGTCTCTGTCTCTCTCTCTCTCTCTCTGTCTCTCTCTCTCTCTCTCTCTCTCTGTCTGTCTGTCTCTCTCTCTCTTTCTCTCTCTCTCTCTCTCTCTCTCTCTCTCTCTCTCTCTGTCTGTCTGTCTCTCTCTCTCTCTCTCTCTCTCTCTCTCTCTCTCTCTCTCTCTCTCTCTCTCTCTCTCTCTCTCTCTCTCTCTCTCTCTCTCTCTCTCTCTCTCTCTCTCTCTCTCTCTCTCTCTCAAGTTTTAAATCTTAAAATGGTAAGTCATGATTTCAGGCAGATTTAAAGAAAGAAAATTACAAATTACTGTTTTACTCAGACATTTTTTAGTCATGTAATCATTTCATTCTCCAGATATAAAGTTTTTAAAATGTAAGAGTCCAATATTGATATCTCAGTACATTTTAATATACTTTTACCATATATGCTTGCATATAAGAAGATTCAAACTGCATAATGCATCTGAAGATCTACTGCACAAATCTGCTGGTACATTATTCAATGGCACATATGGGTCTGTGCAGTTTGCAGTTGAACATGACTTATGAGCAAGTATATATGGTATCTGGGTGATATTAACGCTTATTTTTTTTTTTTAATGTTTGTTTCTTGGAGGACTTTTTTCAAGATGATTCTCCACAATAGTAGTGACTTATTTTTGAGAAAATTGCAATTGATTTGTTTGACGGAAAAATCCTCACATCTTCAAGGTTCATGAGTATGAATCAAATTTATTTATCTTATCCAGATATAGTGGCAGGTGGTGTGTAAGGTCAATATTGATAAATAATCAAATGTATGTTAATGGAATTTTATCATATAGCTGGCCAAACAACACCTCAGGAAAAGATTATATTCAGAGAATTTTAAAACTAGGAGTTAGGACTCTTAATTAGGTAAAAGGACTCTAACAGTGCATTGTTATATCATAATCCACTTATGGAGATGCTATCTGTCCTTGATACAGTATGCTGTAATATAATCAAAATAGCCTTGCAACTGACTAATTACAATCAATCACCTTTGATGGTGGGAATGTGAAATGACTACAGTCACCACAGGACCTCATGACCGAAATTAAAAAAAAAAAAAACCAGGAAGAAAAGTTGTCCTGCAACTTCAATGAAAACTGATTACCTCTGAAGCACTGGTGTATACTTAGGAAATGTTTTTAAAAAAAATGTCTCAATGTCTGACATGAAATCACCTTCTCGGTATTAAATTATTATAATACTGTTAAGGTGATTTCATGTCAAATTTTGTGCTTTATTGGTAAAACTGCAGACTTATGTGGTTAATCTCGAACAGAGGCAAGATGGCAGTGATCCGTAATCAGTAATCATCATGAGCTCTTTAGACCACTCTGCCACTGTACATGAAGACAAAACCAGTAAAAGTCACCTGTATATTGACAAATTACAGTTTGGTTAACTTTGTGTAATAAAATCCACAATAAAATATTGCATCTGTCACATCCTGATATGAAAAGCATTACACTATTTAATGTTGGCATTATCAGTTATTTACATGCTTCAGGTACATGTGCTTGTACTTAAATTGGCCTAGATTTTGGTCAGTCTGTTCCCATCTTATTGAGGCTACCAAAAGGATAGGGCTATTCAACAAGGAAATGAAAACCGTCAAGATGATTTAAATGAGGAAATGAAAACCCCGTCAACAAGTTGATTTAAACAGTATTTTTATTTAGCTACAGAATTCATGTGAAAAATACATAAAAGCGAGGGACAAGAGATATGCGGCTGATTAATGAAGGCATACTATTGTATACATTGACACATACTAACGAGGTATTAAAAGAAAATGATTATTACAACACAATATTGTAACAATGTCAGCTCAATACATTTAAAATTTTTTACAGACATCATTGTAAATTTAATCTGCGTTTATGCTGCCGTTGGTAGTGATTGTAAATAAAAATTAAGTTAAAAAGGAAACTTTCTCAGCACAATAAACCTGATTTAATCACTGATCACTTTGGAAAATGCACAAATCAGATTTCATTGTTTTTATTTAAATCACTGTGAGACACCAACTTTATAGGACCAAAAAAAAGCCTGTTTTGTGACTGTGACATTAAAGCCTGCAGGCAAGATCAACTAATTGTTGAATAAAATGCATGTCGGAGGAACTGGTTGCTTGCGGACATAAATGATGTGGTAAAATTAAAGTCTAAGGGCAAGATTATTTAATTATTGAACAAAGAATGGGTAGGAACTGGCTTCTTGTCCACATAAATGATAAGACAGCAAAGGATTTGTTCAAGCTGGGACCAAGGGATTCTGTCGACATATACATATACGTTTTTTATCTGACTTCTACATAAGCATGACAAATAATAGACCAGCATGACAAAATAATAGACCAAATAATAGACCAAGGGACTGGGCCGATGGTCAACTTAAGTGATGTTGACATAAGTGGGTAGGACTGTTGTGGCAAATTGGCTTGTGTTCGTTGCTAGGGAATGACCTCCGCGGTTTACCCAGTGTGGATAGATAGAAAGAAGAATGCTGATCACTGAATGAATATATTGAAGAAATAACAATATGAGCTCCCTTTCAATGAACAAATATAAAATTTAATCAGTTTATCAACAGAATTTAAAATGAAAAGAAATCAATGACTTAGTTACAAAAGAAGGAAAAATGGTACTAACATGTACTCAAATAAAAAAGACAATACAAATTTCTTTAAATGTAAAATTGCTTTCAACGTTAATTGCTATCCTCATTGCCAATGAGATGTGACCTTTGAGTGTAACAATGAGAGACTTCATCACCTAATTTATGCAGACATCAAGACTTCCGTTTGTCCCTGCTCTGTCGATCTTTGTCTAGCTTTTTGGTCTTGGACTCTTGTCCGTCGAACTCTGACTTAACAATCGTCTCTGGACTTAGATTTCTGCGTCAATCTTGTTTATGTTTCCACGAACCTCACATATAGTCCGTCTCCTAACTGAGAGAACTATTTGGCCCCTTACTCAATAACGACAACGTACTATCTACGAATTTCGGAGAAGACGAGTAAAGAATTTTCCTAAAGTAAAACCTTAAATTTCTTACAGAGTTACGCCCATAATCCATATTAACCAATCGGAATAGACAGTTTTCAAAATTCGACACATCACAGCTGTACTTGACTCCCACTTACAACATGCAGACAGTACAGGAGAACTGAGGCTGTGTTCCCACACACAACATCCAGACAGTAATTAGACTGTACTTCCATACAGAACACCCAGACAACTTACAAACAATACTCAGACTATGTTCCCACATACAGCACAGCATCCAAACAATACTCGGATTGTACTCCAGCACAACATCCAGAGAATAGTAAAAATGTACTCCAACACAACATCCAGAAAATACTCACAGTACTCTCGGATACATTGTTGAATAACATGCATCTTTTATTCTTCACTTATTCTATTCTCTTATTTAATTAGGATTTTATGTAACTGAAATGATTACATGCACAAATAACATAAAATGTACAGCAAACAACACTATACATTAGGATTTGTCTTGACAAATTTATACAGTATGCTGCAATTAACTGCATAGATTAGGCTTTGTCTTGACAAATTTATGCAGTATAGAGCAAATGAGAAGTATACATAGGCTTTGTCACAACAGATTATACTGTATACAATAAATAACATTTGGCAATGTCTCATCTAATTAATACAATATTAAGCAAATAACAGCATACATCAGGCTTTGTCATGACTAATTTATAAATTATTTGGCAGATTGCACATTTAAATGTCTTGTCATATTTATACAGCAAATAGCAATATACATTAGATTTTGTATTGATTAATTTTTTTTTCTAACCTTACTGTGCTACATCAGTGGCACAAAATTGATGCATGCTAGTTTGGTTGTTTGTTTTTTTTTTTAAATTTTAAGTCAGATTGTTCAGTCAACATATTACAGTATTACATGCAATTACTTCAAAATTACTAAATGGTCAGTTATTTTCCTTCATTATTTTTTCAAGTTATTGTGGGTAAATTCTGGTAAGGCAATGTGGGAAAAAAATATGGTACCAAGTTGTTCTTATTTAGCTTATTATATCCATGAAAAATCTTTCAAAAGATAACTCAGTACCAGTCATACTCAAATTACCTTGCAGAAAATTACCCATAATGCCTTGCATAAATGTCACTGATAGCACAGGAATTTGTGCATGTCATCTGTAACAAGTTATGCTTCAAACTAAGGCTGTAACAATTATCTGGATAGCCAATGATAGTTCAGGTATTAGTTTTAACTGGTTATAAAAAATGGTAACCAGTTAACTGACCTCCCCTCCCCCATCCTTGCCTTGTAACAATGTCTCTAATCCACCCTTATCATGAAAAGAAACTTGAAACATAAATTGAAACATTGCAATACATCACACCGGATTCAGCCAAATATTATATACATGTATTTTGATCTGCTATTCTAAGATATACAGAATAATTTTAATATAATCTTCACTCATACTTTATGGAAAGACATGCACACATTCACAAACACAAACCCTATTTTCTTCTTTTTAGTTCTGTTGTCTTATGATGTTGTGTCGAGATTATTTTAAAGTTTGGGATACACAAGTTTTACGAATTACTATTGACTGATCTAATTACTAATTGAAATAACGTCAAATATGACAATTCTTAAAGGTGTAATGTATGCTTAGAGCTCATCTGAAAGCCAGTGGGGAAAATCTTTGTGTCAATAAATGTAACATGAAAGTTTCACTATATACAAGGGGGATTTTCAACTGCAATTCCACTTAATGGTTCAGTTAATGTATTACGGGTAACAGCAGGTTAAGAATTATATTTCCACCCTACTTTTAATCCAAATTGAAATATTCAGTTTTCGTGAATTTTGGTCTTAGTTGTCAATTTTAATTGGCTGACATTTTTGTTTTCGAAATCTGGAAGGAGGAACCTACTTGGTTCTGTTGAACTTGACTTTTGCAGATTGACATCAAACAAATCTTAATGTTACAGCCAAGGAAAGATTCTGTTTAAAGTCATGTAATTTAAAGGCTGCTAAGATTAAATAATAATATTAGTAATTAGCAATATTAATATTAGTAATTAATGTAATGAATAAGTAATAAACATATTAAGTTGAAATTTTCTTGAAATATTACTATATGCCATGAGTAAAGATTACTATATGCCATGAGTTAATATTACTATATGCCATGAGTAAATATTACTATATGCCATGAGTAAATACTACTATATGCCATGAGTAAATACTACTATATGCCATGAATAAATATTACACTATGCCGTGAGTAAATATGATACTGTCAAAGCATTTTTTTTCTTCTTGTGTATGAATTTTATGCTCTGCAAAAATTTGTATTTTCTTCAATATTTATATTTCTGGATTGAGGAAGGAGTCCTGTTGGTTCTGCAAAATTGATCTTTATTTCTGTGGTGTGTTAATATAAATGTGTTCACAGAATTAAAGAATGCCAGTTCTACTTGTATAAATAGATATCAACAGTGGCACAGTGAAAAGCAATATAGTGAATTCCGTGTATTAAAGGATGCCAGTTCTACTTGTATAAATAGATACCAACAGTGACAGTGGCAAGCAATATAGTGAATTTAGTGTATTAAAGGATTCCAGTTATGCCTTTGCAAATAGATAGCAACAATGTCAGTAGTAATGAATATAGTGTGTTCACTGTACTAAAGGATGCCAGTTCTGCCAGTGGTAGATGGCAATAGTTGCATTGGTAAGCAATAGAATGTATTCATAGCAGTGGTAAGCAATAGAATGTATTCATGGCAGTGGCAAGCAATAAAATGTATTCATGGCAGTGGCAAGCAATAGAATGTATTTATGGCAGTGGCAAGCAATAGAATGTATTCATGGCAGTGGCAAGCAATAGAATGTATTCATGGCAGTGGCAAGCAATAGAATGTATTCATGGCAGTGGCAAGCAATAGAATGTATTCATGGCAGTGGCAAGCAATAGAATGTATTAATGGCAGTGGCAAGCAATAAAATGTATTCATGGCAGTGGCAAGCAATAAAATGTATTCACAGTATTAAAGAATGCCTGTCCTGCATGTATATAGAGATAGCAACAGCATCATGGTGCCAGTGGTAATGGTGTGATGGTGTGGGAAAAAAAAGGATAGGAATGTCAGTAATTTCACTGCCCCTTTTTTAATTTTTGCATTCATGATCAAATGTTCTATGGTCAGACCATTAAAATAATTTAGGTCAGGTTACTGGACCACACATATTTTTTTTAATTTGGCCTTAGCAATGCAACGTGTTTCTTAGATTCATTATGTTACATATTTGTACAAATTTGTCTTTTAGGTGTCAGAGGGTGAGGTGACAAATGATGACATGCCCGTAACTTCAGCAGCGACGCAGATTGAGGAGTCACTATTGATCAAACCAGTGATGAAGAGTGTTATCCCAACCCCATCAAGGATTGGCTTTCTGGGGCTGGGTATTATGGGACAGGGTATGGTCATGAACCTGCTGAGGTCAGGTCATGAGGTTACAGTGTGGAACAGAACCATTTTAAAGGTAGATTGACTTTCATATTTTGCTTGAAATTTCATCAAGTGGCAGAATAGTTGATGATAATAGAAATTATGCAATTTTTGCATTATATTTCCTTTTTTAAAAAATGCATGCAGAGGTGTCATCATCAGCAAATACTGCAAGTTTAAAATGATAGTACAGTAGAACCTGTTTTTAGACCACCCCTTATGCCAAAATGGTCTCAAGAAAGGTCGTCTCTCAAAACAGGGCATCACACTACATAGTCAATAAATCTGTGCATGGTCTCTGCATTGTCTCTGAAAACAGATGGTCTCTCAAGACAGGTTTTTCTGTACAGGTATTAGGCTGAAAGATTTTACTGTACAGGTATTAGGCTGACAGGTTTTAACTGTACAGGTATTAGGCTGTAGTTTAACCAGCATCAGAATAATTCCAAAATCAATCCAAATGACTGCTCTTTAACTTGTTCAGGTTGGGATACACTTACAGATTCATTTGCACAATTGAGGACATCTTTTTACAGATACATATTGAGCTACATTAGAACAGACTTCTCCATAATTTAGCACCCATCGCAAATTATTGCTTTGAATTTTAATGTTCAGTTGTGACTTTAGCATTACACTGAATCCATCTACCAGCTTTTTTTATCCCACTGTCTGAAGGTTCAATGATCTAAAGCAACAGCAGTGTCTATCTGTCTCTTCATGCGTAGATAGTTTCTGCAGTATAACTTCAGTTTTCTGTTGTCTTTTTCTTACACCATTTATGTGGCTTTGCATGCTGATCTTCAAACCGCTAGACCAGAGCAACTGCTAGTGTGATTTTTCATTTCTTCATAAGTGAAGTTTCCTTGGTCAGATTTCATCGGACGTAAGCCAGCATCACTTGGACGGGTAAAGCTCCCTGTTAATTCTCAAGCCAAGAGGAGAAATATCAAGGCCACTAGAACCAACATTAAAATATTTTTTCACTCGATACATCAAATTTCATGATCAAGTTTTCATTTAAGTTCACTGGGTGTCTACACTTGGACAGATGCATATCCCTGTTGATTTCAGTCCAGAGGTCATACATTTCAAGGTCACATGGGCTAATATGATCTTTATAAGTTTCACATGAGAAGTCTATTTTCTTTAAGTTTACAGCACCTGCTTTTTAAAATCAATTTCATAGTAGCATCATATTTGAGGAATGGTCACTCTGTTTGGAGTCTACTATTAGATATCACAGGGTCATTCTGCTTGAAGTCTACTATCAGGATATCATGGGGACAAGTAAATAGACACAAAGTCACAAAATTATATTTATTTTGCATATATAATAGCTACAGTTAATTTTTTATGTTGAGAATCAGCAATTCATCTGATGGTTTATTTTTATTTCTTCATTTTCACACACATGCACATACACACAGTAGGTGAAGAAGAAAAAAAGCACTGCATGCAAAATTTTATACTGACATTCCATTTTTCATCACCAGAATTGAAATATGAGTGGATATAGTAATGGCAGTGTTCATCTGTGTGTCTGTAAACAGTGTGGTTTCTGCAGCTCAACTGTTGCTTGAGACTCTGGTCTTTATTCCTCAAATCTCATGTGGGCCTTACCGATATTATTCATTTCGGGGCTGCTATATTCAAAGTAAAGATCTTGGCTGAAATTTTTTTTTCCTTGCGTGATATGTAACGTTTCCTTGGTCGATTTTCATCAAACATCTTTGGTAGACTGCATTTGGACAGGGGCCCTGAGTGGCAGAGTAGTCTAAAGTGCTCTCTGTTATGGATCACTGCCATCTCACCTCTCTGCTTGGGTTCGATTCTAAGATTCGTCGAATGTGGATATGTGAAAAAGCTTGCCAGTAGCTTCTCGTGGGTTGTGTTTTTTTTTCTGCGAAATTCCCGGTTTCTTCCTCCACCATTAATACTGGCCACCATATATAGCTTATTGTGTGCTGAAAAATGGTGATAAGCCCCAAAAACAACAAAATTTGGACAAGGGTAGCTCCCTTGGTTCTGAGGCAGAGAGGTTTAAGGTCCAGGTGACTTAAGCCTACTGATTCAGTTCTCATTATATTTAGTTGGTTTCTAAATGTTGCTGATCTGATCATCAGTAGGCTTGCCATGGTAGCTATCTTGAAACTTGTTATAGATAAGTCTCCTGAAAAAAATGGATTAATAATACAAGCATATGGTTTTCATTAAAAGGCTTTTTAAAATCACATATGGTGCAGTGTGTTATGTTATCATGTTGTCTGTCTGTCTGTTTCCAATTTTATTTCCACACAGTGACTTAAGCTGTCCCTGTTGGCAGTTACTAAATATTATGGTTTATGGCTGGCTGACTCTTATGGTAGGGATGAACCCTGGGCTTGAAAGTAAAAAAGTTAAAGTGGCTTGCTGATATCAGAAAAATAGTGTACAATCATTTCATTGTTTTGATAAATAGGATTTCTTTCTGTATTAGAATGATGTTGATCCAGCCTCCAGAATGATTGCCCTGACAGCCATCCTGAAAAATCTTTATTGGCTTAACTTCAGAACAGATGGTCAAATTTATATTGGGTTTTCATTAAAATGCTGCAGATGTTGGAATCATACTGACCACCTGCAAAGTCTTGTTATCTCCCCTCATTGGTTTTCATTAAATCACATTGTTGCAATATTTAATTGGTTAAGAATGAAAATGGTGCATATCTTGCCACCACAATATCCAATTCTCTGTGAAGGATTTGGGTCCAGATCTAGTTGACCTTCGTATCGTATCAGAGGTCTTTGCTTGCATATTTGTACTTCGTTGGGCTTATGATCACAGGGACTTGTTCATATGCAAATAAATATAACCAGATTTTTTAAGTAGTTGCATTCCAATATACAAATCACTCGGTTTTTAATGTCAAAGCCTTGACTTGGATTGTTGGCTCAGCTGGCTTGCGAGCATATTTAATAACAAACAAAAATCTTAGGACGTGGATATATCATGATTTTGTTTGAGACAAGTTCAGGGATCTTCTTTTTGATTAGAGGTCAAAGGACATGACAGAGAATTTTGTGTTTCACTTTATATGTATCTTGTGAACTGGTCAACTCAAAAACATGTAAGAAAATATTTTGCTTGCCAATTTAATTCAGAGTTCTAATTGGGGTTTTGGAGATGAAATGAGAAAAGAAAGGAGGTGAACATAATAAATTTTGGTGAATTGTCCTTTTATGCACAGTGATTGTACCAGATGTTGAGTTTGATTAAATGAAAAATTGGTGGTTTCAGATTTCCTTTTTGAGTGATTCATTTTGTATGTGCTGTTGGTTATAGCCCGAAAGAGATTTATAGCATGGTCTGTTATCTGTCATCAGTCCATTCAGTAGCCTAAATTTGTTATCATTAATCCTTCTGAACTACTTGAAGGAGTGCCATGAAACTTAAATGTTCAGTCCATGATCTAATTAGTCCTAAATGAAAACGATGATACTCAGACATCCAATATGGCCACAGAAGTAGCCATCTTGAAAATTTATTAGGTCCAGAAATGGATAGGTATTTCAACATAGGCTTTTCACCCAAACGTGTTATTGTGTCTTGTTGGTTTAAAATGCAAATGATGCTGATTGGCTGTCCACTATGGCTGAAATTGCAGCATCTTGAAAATATTGTTATCACTACACTTTCATAATGGAGTCATATTAACATGAGACTTTAACCAGAATATGAAAGGAAAACAGTGCCAGCCTGAGGACAGCCATAGTCCATATTTAAAGTAAAGTTACATTGGATAGTTTCTGTTAGAGCACCGATCAGATATAAACAAGCCCGAGACAAACCACTTAACTTCTTGTCCAAGGAAAACTTGACTGCTTACTTATGTACTCAGTTCTTTACCTTCTGCAAGTACTCACTTATTGCCTCTAGGCTGAACTTGTTTGAGAACCTGTGCTAATCAGAGCTTGTCAAAATGGTGCAGATCAATATGGTCCAGATTAAAAAATTGCAAAATTTTGTAGGCATGAAAGCAGTTGCATATTGAGAAACTCTGGTTTCCCTCCCCCACTTAATTACAAACCCTTCTTGCCCCTAAAAAGTTGATTGATGGGAATTTGAGTCACCTTGGTTCTGCACACCTCCCATATCCAACCCCCCACAGTTGCAGGGATTGCTACAACAGAGTGAAAGTTACAGCAATTTGCAAGACTAAAATAATTTGGAGGTGTAACTTTGTATACTGTATTCAACATAATACCTCTGTGCTCTTTAAAAGCTCATTATTTGTGTATATTTTATGTGCTTTATGATAAGCACATACTGATGTGTGTTCATACTAGATGAGTAATCTCCCTTTGGTTCTTTGTGAGCTCATCTTTTTGGAGATGCATTCTCTTTCCCAATATTCCTAAGGGGCCCCGAGCACTGTCCGTTATGGATCACTGCCATCTCACCTCTGTCTGCGTGGGTTCGAGTCTAGGATTCATCAATTGTGGATATGTGAGAAAGCTTGCCAGTAGCTTCTCGTGGGTCGGTGGTTCTTTCCGGTGATTTCCCGGTTTCTTCCTCCACCATTAATACTGGTCGCCATGAATAGCCTATCGTGTGCTGAAAAATGGCGTTAAGCCCAACAACAACAACAACAATATCCCTAAGATTTAAGGTGTAAGGAGCTTCAAATCATGGATGGTAATAAGTTAGGGAAAATTATGGTTTTCTAGTTTGTTTTCTTTACATGTGACATATAGGGATTGAAACATGTGCTTTACAAATAGATATTTTTAAGGAAGAGAGGCTTTATAAAGTATGTTGTCTATTACATCCAATATGGTGAACGCTCTTTGTTAGCTTTTCATAAAATTTGCTATTTTTCCAACTTTTCAGTACTGATGATGATAGATGGTCTATTTATATCATACAACTTTATTTTGAGTAAATTTCATGCAGAACTGCCTCTCTCCAGAACAAGAACCTGCATTAAATAGTATTTCTAATAACCAATATTGCTACCATAATCTCATATGGTAGATATTGCCAACATATTCATGTTTGGTACATATTGCCACCATAATTGCATATGGTATATGTTGCTGGGATTATCTTACATGATATATATTGTTACTGTAATCTCATGTATATATTGCCACTGCAATCTCTCATGGTACATATTGCTACCATAATCTCACATGAATCATACTGCCACTGTAACCTCACATGATACACATTGCTACCATAATCACACATGGTACATATTGCTACCATAATTGCACATGATACATATTGCTACCATAATCTCACATGGTACATATTGCTACCAGTATGGTATATATTGCTACCACAATCTCACATTGTACATATTAGCTTTGTTGTTATTTGCATCAATCAGATAATGAATTTGTCTTTTTAGTCAAGTTTAGAAAAGAAAAATGTATAGTCACAATTAAACAGTTTTGTGTTTTGATGTTAATATGGTAGAAGACTGTACATGCAAAACAGTTGGATATTGATTTCCAATGCACAAGAAAAGAAAACAGTTTGATATTGATTTTCAATACACAAAAAAGAAAAACGACTGCTTTCACATTCTTTGCTAGAACTTTACATCAATGCCACATTAATGCCAATTCAGATGAAGATTTGTCATTTCACTAAATGAATTGCCAGTGATGATAAATCTTGCATGGAAAGTAACCATCTGGTTCCGCATTGAGAACATACATTTGGATTAGATTAAGTACCTTTGAAAGAATGGGATTGGAAAGTTTCATTTGAGATACAGTTTGGCTCTTTTTTTGTATTGCAGTGTTCCACATAATTGATTGATTTTTTTTTGTTGTTTAAAATGGCCAATTAAACATTTTTTTGTGATTGATTTTGGTACCATTCCATGTTTGGACTTTGGCTGTGTGAAAGATATCCCAAATTTTGACATGACATTTATATAGACAAATTGATGAATTATTATTATTCAGTTACTGATAGATTTGCAGTTCTGAATTTGATTCAGTTCCTAACACTTATATATTTGCATTTTCTCTTTTGGTCCTTCATGTTTGCATGTATTTGCAAGGGTTTATCTGCCTACGGCTATTCTTCATTTTTATATTTTTGGAACTTTTCATTGGCACCATTTGGCCATTCTTGTGCTGATATGCCATCAAACTCAAATCCATAATAAAGTCATTGCGTGCCCATAAACAAGACAGACACAACAACTTAATTAAAACCAGATGCAAATGGTTACTAATGTAGACCAGGTAATAGGGGTGGGTGACCTGTGATGAACTGGCAACCCATTCAGAGGAGTCATATATTCTCAACTGATTCTTGCGATTGAAGCTTTTTGGCAACAAAACTCATTTCATATCCCATAAAATTAAGTAAGAAAGTTTTTAATCACTATAATCGACTATATGCATTTTTAAAAAAGTTAACTTTACTCATTGTAATGAAATAGCTTTACCTATTCTTTAGTTACTCTCACGTGAACATGGACATATTTTGACAGCATTTGCTATTCCTTAATGACTTCCACATAAAACTTTGACATATTTTGACAGCATTTGCTATTCCTTAATGACTTCCACATAAAACTTTGACATATTATGACAGCATAATTTACCTATTCCTTGGTGACTTAGACAAAAACTGATGCATTTTGATATCATTACTTGATCCATTATGTATGAGTCAATTACATTGTCGTTACTTTTCAAACTGTGTTAGAATAGGAGTAAGTACTGTTTTCAAATTTGAAAATGTTATTCTGTGATGTATATATCATAGTGATGTTATGGTTTTATATCTTTTATTTTCCACCAAAGTCCAATGCATTGATAATAAAACTTAAGCATGCAACATTCTAACCACTGCAGTACATGTAGTAGTTAGCCTGTTGAGTAACATTTCTGAGAATGTAGACTGACGTATTGGTCTGGAATGGAAGCTGAATCCCAATATAGTGTTTATCATTGTGGCCATGTAGGTACATTTATAGATCTTCAATAAAATATTAATTGGTGTTCAAAAATTTACTACTCAGTTTTAGACAAAGCCTGTTTATTCCAGATTTATTGAATGTTCTGCACCTTTGCTGTCATCACACAACTTCCAGACAAAATTATTGATTGCTATGGATTCTTACAGTTGTGGCCACACTCTTAACTTTGTAAAGACAAGAAGTATGGTCCAGATATTAACAATGCAGTATACTGTCCATATTTTCCAATGCTGCAATTCATTTTGGTTTATACTGGAACATACATCTTACTTAACTGCATCCCAAAATGTTCATGTACTTTAACATTGAATTTGACATTTGTGCATTTATAGTATGGTCTTCCAGGTAATATTGATTGATGAGGAATGAAATAAACTGGTAGTTTTAATTGAAGACAAGTGTAATCAGTCTTAAAATGGAAAACCATTTTAGTTGAATTAGTGTCTTGAATGCCTACATGACCTGTGCTTTAATATTAGGCTGAATGCCTACATGACCTGTACAACTTGTGCTTTAATATCAGGTTGAATGCCAAAATGACCTTTATGACTTGTGCTTTAATATTAGGCTGAATGCCTACATGACCTGTACAACTTGTGCTTTAATGTTAGGTTGAATGCCTACATGACCTGTATGACTTGTGCTATAATATTAGGCTGAATGCCTACATGACCTGTATGACTTGTGCTATAATATCAGGTTGAATGCCTACATGACCTGTATGACTTGTGCTATAATATCAGGCTGAATGCCTACATGACCTGTACAACTTGTGCTGTAACTATTAGGCTCAGTGCACAGTGCTTGTGTTCGTAGGCCGTAGGAACCAGAGATCTCCGAAACGCTTATTTACTCATATTTGGGTGCAAAGTTTTTATTTGGGACACAGAAAATCACCCCCACAGGAGTCCTCTGTACACGTTTTTGTTGCAAGGAGGAAGCTTTTGTAGCAAAATAAATATGTACCAATCACTATGAAAACTGAATGCTTTTATTTTAGTTTGTTGCTGACTTCTTTGATCAAAGGTCACCGGCTTGCTTTGATGAAGGTGCATGTGTTATTGAAGGTGCCGATAAAGGCTCCATTTTATGGACAAAACAAACACCCATTTGTGGCAACATGGAATGAATTGTAGAACATTGACACAATTTTTAAAAAATTTTCTCAGTATATATCGTGCTTCAGATGTAATCAGTTTTCACTGAAGTTACAACAAAACTATTTTTTCTGGGTTTTTTTAATGCTTTTTTAAAATTGCTGTCGTGTGGTCGCCTGTAGTTCGATTGTAGCTAGTCAGTTATATGGCTAGTTTGATCTTATTACAGCATACAAGTATCAAGGCCAGATATCAGCATAAACTGATTATGACATAACAGTTAACTGTTAGGGTGGTTTGTCAATATGAAATAAGGATTTGTTTATGTAACATATGATTTCAGTGCATTTTTATATCCAAGTTTGCTGCTTCCTGTCAGGGTGCCTTTGAATTTCTCTACTACAAACTCAAGACTGTATAATATTGTTTTTATTGGCCAAAAATGTTTTTGCCAAAAATATTGCCAGAAAAGTATATTTTGTCGCCAAAATGTAAAACATAATTGCAATTTGCGACATTGGCGAAGCCCAGCACAATCACTGTTATTGATTTCATTTCCGGTTGTTGCCAAATAAATATTGCCTGTGAGCTCAAAATCAAGAGACTTGGACAAAATGCTGTTTGCAAATTTAGACAACTGTTTTGTAGTTAAACGAAAAAAATGATTTCAGTGAGATTCAGGACTGCTAAAGTTGCTATAACTGATTGTTCGATGCGACCATAGCCATGTGAAAGAAAGTACGATTTCTGGCTTATTTCGGACTGCAACTTTTGCTGGTGGGACTCCTGTTTTACCAAAGTCAGAATCCTGGACTCCTTGTTTTAAAATCCTGGCGAGACCTCTGGGAGCTGTGCCTCAACTACCCGCTACATATATGCGGACATTCCTATATAATCTTGTATTCTTGTGAAGTGTAGATTCGAGTTTAAATAATTTTTTCTGTTAAATTTAAATGCCAAAACAATTCTTACACAGCCGACTTTAAGCTGACTGCCATTGTGTATGCTGAAGTGCATGGCAATAGAGCCACAGGCAGAAAATTTGATATTGATGAGAGTGTAATCCGAGGTTGGAGAAAAGAAAAAAGAGCGTTGGAAAAGATGAATTTACGAAAACGTGCTCATCGTGGACCTAAAGCAAAATGGTTTCACATTGAAGCTGAGTCAGCAAACTTTAATTTACTCTTCTTATAAGATATGATAGATACTGATACATGTAAAGAATAAAAGGGGAAGGCAACTGACATATATTCATGGTTGTTGAAGATTAAATGTAACTTTTAATAGGTAAATTGGTTGGTATCCATGTGTATCGAAACAGGAAAACTATTGATGAATGTTTTCACCTCTGTAGAATTGTGTGACAGTATACATACTGCTGCGGCAGTACTTCTGGCAGAGTCGACTAGAGGAGTGAGGACAAATGGGGATATACCCCTGGGCCTGGAAGGAGGGCCAGACCGAACAACACCTTTTAATTTTATAAAAGAAAAATTTTGTTTAAACAAGAACTCTATGGCCCCAAATCTGGGAACAGATATAAAGGAGAATTACTCCAAAAAAAGATATCATCACATAAAAAGGGTTTAACTGTTCTCATTTTTTTTTGCTGTATCCTCACTAGTTTATCAACATTAAACTCTATGAAATATGAATAATAACAGTTGAAAATGTGTTTTATTTCTTCAATAAAATATTATTGTGCACAAAACAGTGTATGTATATACGAGTCTAAATAAAGTAAAGCTAGACAACTTGATTTCAAAGACGCTAGTTGTTTGATTCAGTCAATAACTGACCTATGGCCAGTGTAGTGCTTACTATGCAAACTTGTTAGTATACTATATACTAGCATCATACTAAATAATATAAAAAAAAATTATCTTGTTTGAACAATTCACAAAGTACATATATGGACTGAAAATGATGTAAAAATGATGAAGTTGTGCCCATGTGATATCGTACATATTATATCGTGCTATCAGCTTGGTGATGGACTTCATACCAGAGTATCTACCATTTTACCTGTAATAGCATAATGTCAAATATCTTTTCTATTGATCTTATTTTTCAGCAGCCCATGGGTATTCGAACATGTTTTATTAACACATAACTTTATTAAAGCAATACTAGTACTAGCGGCTGCTTCGTTTGGTGCTTAGCTTTAAGAGGTTAGTGTTAGGACTGGTTGGCCTGGTGTCAGGATAATGCGACTGGGTGGGACATCATGCTAAATGCCTTCGGCATGATGTCCCAGTGCTGAATATCACTAAAAACTGTCACACTGCAGACATCGTAGCATTATGACTGAAAATGTTACAGCTACATTAAAAATCTAAATCACATCACATATTAAAGCAATAAATAGTAACTATCATTTCTAAAATGAAACATAATTGCAGAAATAGAGTTCATACTCGCTTTCAAGATAAATTCAACTGTAAACAATATAGACCCTGATCTGCCATTGCAAATTTTACCGGCTGATGTGGATCTGTATTGCTTGTTCTGCTGATTACTACTTTAAGAATCCACAATCTGCCAGGACTTTACGCAATTGCAAATCTAGGTCTGTACTGGTTGCAGCTGCACTAAACTTTTATGCAAGTATTAATGGTGACAAACATCATTCATTTGACAAAAAAAGACTCCCAGAAAGCCCAAAATATCATGTTTAAACTGCTTTATGTTACCTATGGAACATTAGTAAGATGCAAAAGTTTATATTATACTCGGTACACAAAAGATTTTAATGCCCTGAAATGGGTGTGTGTAGGGAAGACATTAGCTTGAGAATGGGCAAAGTGGGCTTTGCCATTTCTCTGTCTGGAGGCAAAAATGACTGGCACTGGGGTGACCGTTTATTCTGAATTGCCTTTCAGCTTGGACTAATTTGACATGTAGCTCTAAAGGTATCATGCTATAGTAAAAGGGTCTCAAACTCAAACCACCCTGAGGGCCGCATGAAGGCATTTTCCATGTTTTTGATGGCCCATTCACCATACCACATTTGTCATCCCTCATGACACCTTGTGACACATCATTTTTCTGGCCGAAGGATATGGCTTGGAGGGCTGCAGGTGGCCCACAGGCCACATGTTTGAGACCCCAGCTATATAGTAGAATCATGTATTGCAATAATTGCCAATAGACAATATTTTGCGGTACTAAAGCTTAAAAGTTCATCTGAGAAGAAAATGGACTTTATAAAAATCAACTAGCTTTATCTGGAACAAATTCATTCAATTTTGAAAAAAAAAAATTGATTTAATAACATTTAGTCTGTTATAAACAGGAACTATTTCAAAGCAATGTTTATTATAGACTAAACTTAATATTTAATAAAATTCTTAGTGTCCATTCTCAAGTGTAGCAAGTTGCACTGTGTTTCACCAGATTTGTATAAGTAGTGTAAACAAGCATCCCAATATGGATGCCTGTGAAAAACTACATTGATAAATCAATATTTAAAGCTTTCCAGTTAAATATTTAGCTCTTTCTGAAGTATGAATAGGTCATTGGCAAAAGTCCAAGATTAGTGTTCTGTAACTAGATGTCACTCAACATTGTGCTTCAGAAACAGCCTTCCATGTATATGTAGGCTAAATGAGAATGGCTTTTTTCTTTTTTCTCCTTTTTTTGTATTTGTTTGTTAATTCGTGATTACTTTTAAGATCTTGAGATGAATTTTACCCTCAAAATCAATGTCTGGAGTTGATGATTCTGCCTGCAAAGTAGGTGCAGCTATTTGCATGACAGGAAAATGTCTGAAGTCACCTTATTTCTGACTGGCAATTTATGATTAAGTACACTAGCTAGTGCTATGACATAGAGACTTCTAGAATGGCAGTTTTGCCAAAATTAGCATCTGAAAATCGCTGATGGTACCAAGCTTCTTGCAGTCAGACCACTTTGTGACTTGTTTACAAAATTTTATCTTGGAAATACTTTGATGCAGTGATTCAGTGTAAAACTGAGGAAATTGCCAAAATATGGCCTTCATTTCCATTGCTAATCTTAAGATCATAATTCCATCTCCAACATTTGCATAAGTTTACAGGGTGACCTCCCTTGACTTAGCCATGGTATGCACTGTAGATAAAATTATTAGTCAATGATACGTTCTCATCTTCATCTACATTGCACATGAACAGCAAGTATACATCAGTTTCCATTCAAACTTCTACAAATTCTTTGATTTTTGGCATTACACTTCATGTAGTGTATTCATTCCATTTTTTTAATTTAAGACTGGTTGACTAGACAAATTTTTGTTTTTAAAAAAATACCATAACATTATGATAACATACCTAGCCACAACAAACCTCAGTTAATTTGATGTGGCTGAATGAATTTCAGTCTGGTTCAAAGTTTTATTTAGAAAACAACAGCCAATGGAGTAAAAATTACTGTAGAAATTGGTGCCAACTTTCAAATATCACTGTGGGTAAATTTCTGCAAGTTCTTGTGGCTACTAAAATTGGCAACTGGTTATGCTTTTAAGTTGTGTTCGTTTACATTAATTGCGAGCTTGTCATAGCATAACATCATGAAATCTTGCAGAACAATAAACACATTTCAAAACAATACAGAATACACAACTCTTCTACATCTAAATTAAACACACAAGAAAATTTCTCTCAATATTGAATAAATGCATCTCCATTGATCTGGAATATATCTTTACATTTTTTTTTATTACTGACTTCTGCATACACTGAGTCAATTATACATTGAAAGAGTTGTACAAGATTACTGTAACCACACCTTCTATACTCACAAATCCAACTGCAAATAACATAGACTCAGGTCTGCTGGCAAATCTGGATCTATGAAATTTGCATTTTGGATCAAACTTTACAAGCGACGCATACAGTAAATTTAAACCATTTTTAAAGCATCTTTTTGGAAATGGTGGATTAAATATATTGCAAATTACTTGGCACAAAGCTGATTGAATTAATTATTTATCACAACTCGGATCATTGTTATATTTCTATTATTCTATTAAAAATACATGTATTATTAATTTGGAAGGTGCAGATTATTTTTAAACCAAGACATTTTCATTTCTGCAATTATAATGCTGCAATAAAGACTTGTTAACATCCACAAAGAATATATATAGACCCAAGGGTTGTTTTTGGTTTGAAGCGATCCTTATTTGTTTTATCCCAACACACATTACAGTAACTCATTTATATAATCATTCAGATCCATTACAGAGGCTTACATAAAAATTTTAATTTTTTTAAAATGAATCGTGGGTTTTAATTACTTTCTTTGCTTTTACATTCATTCACACTTCTGTTTCCAAGTCTCCATTATCACAATACACAGAAGGAATAAAAAGCTGTATACTTGTATCATTGTTAGTTGTCTCCTCTTGGCACAACATATTTCTCCCCTCTGGAAAAAATGTTAAAAGCCTTGTCATAGTTGGTTGATCACCCGTGTCTGTCATTTGGTCATTGACGATTCGGCCTTGACCAGAATTCCGACTAGAATTATCATCATGGAAAGCACTATGGGTATATCCATCAGATATTCTCTGAATATGAACACTATCTGGTATAGACTCGTATAAAGACGGATAAGAATTTCTTTCAAACCTTTGAGAATTTCTGATCCAGAACACATGAAAATCGGCCTCACCACTACCAGAACCCTCAAGAGGCAGATGAGGATCATACGGTAGGTGAGAGACAACATTTGTTTGTGCTGTGAAACGCAAGTCTTCCTGACTAGATGCTTCTGAACCAGAGGCTGTCATGTACTCAGAGTCACTAACACTTGTTGAGTCGATTGGGCTATGTATTGGCACATCATCTTCATCATATAATTTAGACTCCAAAATTATTGACTCTGTTCTAACACACTCTGATTCAAAGACAGTGCGACAATTGTCCAAGTTCATCGTCTCCAATAGTTTTATAACATGTTGTTGTTTAAGCTTGTATTTTTCATGAATTCGCCCAAATTGTAGGGAACCATAATCTTTGATTTTTAAAATTTGATTGTTGTATCTCTCCCTGATTTGTATCAGTTGGTTGGAACTGTAGCCTTTCAGTTTTCCAATTTGATTATTATAGTTTTCTCGTAACTTATCCATTTTTAGAGAGGCACCTTCTCGGAGACGGCCCATTGTGTGAGCCTTGGTTGTGTAATGTTCACGAATTCGACCCAGACTGTAATGGTACTGATCTCTGATTTTACCCACCTGGCCATGGTAATTTTCTTTAATGCGACTGATTTGGACATTTTTGTATTGTTCTATATTCTCAATTATTTGTCGCACCCTTTCTCTTCGTCTCAGGCTGATACATTTGCGAGCAGCAGCGGTTGCCAAGGAGTATATCAAATTTAAGAGAAAAAATGATGCAGCGCTGGTTAGGCCCATGACTATACTCCAAATTTTCACTTCATTCAGAATCATGTAGTCAAGCTTGAAATTTATTTCAACTGAAGTCATGTTTCTAGGATTTTCAGCAATGCACTGATAAGGTCCCGCATCGGATCGGAGCACGTAGTCAATGTACAGAGATCCATCTTCAAGAACTACTATTCTGTCATCTTGGGTTTCTATAAAATAATTATATGATGCTTCATTGTGCCAGTAATGGGAAAAGTGGAATACTGAGTGTTCTTTGTCTATATCAAGAAGAGAAACGTGGTCTGTATTTGCATAGGGATGAAAGTTGTGATAGGTTAGGACCCTTTTTCTTGGCGTTTTCCAAATGATCATGGGACTTGGGTTACTTATGGCTTGACAATGTAAAATTGCACTAGATCCAATTTTGAAGATAGCATTTTTTGTGTAATTAACAATAACAACATCACTACAGTGCAGATCTTTGTGGTCCAAGTCTTTCAAAGAAATACTGGATTTATTAAACATTAGAATGCATTCTAGAAGTTCGGATGCTTCAATAATGCTGACGTTGGTTTTGATATTTTGTAACAACCAATCGATATCACAATCACACACAAACGGATTTCCTCTCAGATCTAATGATGTCAGGTGAGTATTTGCATGGAATGTTGTGTTGAGCAATTTGGTAAAGTTGTTGTGACTAATATCCAGCCTTTGTACAGAATTCAGAGGTGTGAATATATCAGTATATAGAAATTCCAGTTTGGAATTATGGCTCATGTTCAACATCACCAATTGTTTCAGTCCTTGAAACACAACTCGACTCAAAGCATGTAAGGAATTCATTTGGCACATTGATAGATTTCTTAGACTAGATAGGCTTTGGAATATTGGAGAGTGAATATTTTGCACAGGATTCCCATCAAGTGTTATGCTTTCCAGTTGAGAAGAGTTTGCAAGGGAATTAACTGTAAATTCACTAATATTATTCCAACTGAGATCAAGCCATTTTAGCAAGTTCCCTTTGCTTATGATGAAGTCAAAGGCTTTAAGTTTGTTGAAAGACAAATCTAGCAAGGAAAGAGATGCTGGAAAAGCTGAATGGCCAATATGCTCAATTTCATTATGTTGCAGATTTAATTTCTCAAGACTTTTCAAATGCAGCAAAAGTCCATCATTGATCACTGAAATTTGGTTAAAACTCAAGTCCAGAGATACAAGATATTCTAAATCCTGGAATGTGATCCATGTAAGATTTGAAAGTTTGTTAGCCTTTAGCTGCAATATTTGAAAACTACAGAGGCCATCAAATATATTATTTGGAAGTGAAGTTAGCACGTTATACCTCAGGTCTAGCTCTTGCAAACTGATTAAAGCCTGAAATGAATTATTATGAATCTCGCTGATATTGTTATGACCCAAATTAAGGAATGTTAGGTTCTTTTGATTTTTAAAGTCCTCTTCCCGAATAATTGGTATATTGTTATAACTTAGAATAATTGTTCTCAGTTTTGTTAAGTTTTGAAAGAGAGAGTTCAGACTAGAAAAATTGTTATTCTTGAAATCAAGGGAGGTAACTTCTGTGGGGATCTGAAATGGCAGGTTTGTTAATGATTGGTCTGTGCATGTGATGCTGTCATTTTGCATGTTGCACTGACAGTCTTGTGGACAAGTCTCAATCCCCCTCATACAAAGCAGGGAAATGGTGGTCATGAGACAAAGCCATTGCATATGATTTTTCAGGGTTAAAGCCTCTGCCATTCTGCAGCAAATGATATGAGAGGTTGGTTGGCCCACTGATGCTAGGTAGACTGGAGTCTTCACCAATGTATCCTGCTAAATTCAGACACAAACTGCTGCCACATCACAAATTTCATTCCTCACCTGAAGTGATAATAACAACAGTAATAATATATATTTCAACAATAACAATGATATTACAATTGCTAGTTTTCAAGATGACGCTGATGATTAAAGCATAAACATTAATGACAACACCATAACTGCCCCAACTTGATAGAAAAACCAGGCAATAAGAGTCTGGCAGTTTGTATGATTTTTCACATATACAGCTTGTCACCTTGATCTTTGGTTACTTACACAAAGCAGTGTTCTGGAGTTCTTATATAGTTTTGGAGTACTTATACTAAAAAGTGTTTTGGAGTGCTTTATTTAGTTTTCAAGTTTTTAATATACTAAGCAGTATTTTGGAGTACTTTTTAAAGTTTTGATTACTTAATATAGTTTTGGAGTATTTAATATACTAAGTAGTGTTTTGGAGTATTTAATATAGCTTTTAGAGTACTTAATATACTAAGTAGTGTTTTGGAGTACCTAATATAGTTTTAGACTTTTTAATATACTAAGTAATATTTGGAGTACTTTATATACTAAGTGGTGTTTTGGAATATTTATTATACTGGCAGTGTTATGTAGTACTTATTATACCAAATTAGTGGTTTGGAATACTTGATAATTATACTAAGCAGTTTTTTGGAGTACTTAATTTACTGAGCAGTGCTTTGGAATATTTTAATATAGTTTTTGGAGTATTTCACATACTAAATAATTTTTTGAAGTACTTTAATATAGTTTTGGAGTACTTGGTATACTAAGTAGTGTTTTAGAGTACTTTATATACTAAGCAGTGCATTGGAGTACTTGATATTCTAGCAGTACTTTAGAGTATATAATTTACCATATTAGTAGTTTGAACCACTCCATTGGCCTAGTGGTTAGAGCATCCACCTCAGATGTGAAAGGTCGTGGGTTCGATCCCCGGTTGAATCATACCAAAGACTTACAAAAATGGTACTAACAGCTGCCTCGCTTGATGCTCAGCATTAAGAGGCTAGTGTTAGGACTGGTCGGCCTGGTGTCAGGATAATGTGACTGGGTGGGACATCATGCTACATGTCTGCGGCATGATGCCCCAGTGCTAGACATCACTATAAACTGCCACACTGCAGACAGTGTAGCAATAATACTGAAAAACTTAAAGCTACATTAAAAATAATCACATCACATTAGTGGTTTGGAGCACTTGATAATTATACTAAGCAGTGTTTTGGAGTACTTAATATACTGAGCAGTGATTTTGATATTCCTCAAAACTGACTGGTACAGTTTTAGCTATACAATATCCGTGACTTCATTCAGAGGGGAGACCTTTTGTTTTTTATTACTTCAGGTAGAGAATTCATGCTTTGTTTATACACTTAAATTCCAGTTAATTAGCATGAAATTGCAGCTTTGTCCATGTTGTTGTAGGGTTTACTGCCATTTTTTCAGAACAAGATAGGCTATACATAGCAGCCAGTATAAATGGTGGAGGAAGAGCCCAGGAAAACCCCAGAAAAAAACAAGAAGTTACTGGCAAGCTTTCTCACATACCTACATTGGCCAAACCAGAGACTCGAACCCATGCAAAGAGAGGTGAGATGGCAATGATAAGTGACAGTGAGCACTTTAGACCACTTGGCCATTTGGGGCTACCATGAACATTGTAGCTTGGCTGCAGATAATAGTGTATGCATAGTTTAATGTATTCCAATATCAACCAAATAGACATGGTTAACAGATGAAGATAGATAAATAATAATAAAGATTACACAGATATGTGTGCATAAAACACATTAATTGTATTAGAAACAAATTATTAACTTTAATGGCAGGTCTTCAGTATGGCTGCCTCATACCTGAAACATGCAATTTCAGGCTATATTAGCACATCTTCTGTATGAATGCCTTGGTTTTATTCCACATTTATTTTTTGTTTCTAAACACAACAAAATGTGTATCATTACAGTCTGGATGGATATGGTTCAGTCTGCGATGCATCTTTTGCCTCCAATGTTTTCAATAAAAGAGAAAAATAGCAGCTCAGTCAGGTACTTCACTCTTTGCCTACCAGACTATCATTGTTTTGTTTGTGGCATGGAGAATGCCAAGGGTTACAAATGACATCACAACCAGACATTACCAGTATCTTTATACAACATTAAAGCTATTTTGGGATACTGGTTTAGTATGCAAGGTTGGACATGCTTGATGCAAAGCCAAAATGCCAGTCATGTACACATGTACATATGCAAGAATAACACAACTAGTGATACTGGATAGTCTGCATTTGTTTGCCATAATTTGAAATTTTGGTTTTGAACTTTACATATCTACCCTTTTTCCAGTAGTTTCTAATGTATGTGTTGACATAAACTCAGATTTATTCAGTGAATGTTACTTCTTCTTGGCACTGGTATATTTTTATAATTCAAGATATAAAGAATGCTTACTCCTGTTAGTACCAAAACATTAGGCTTTTGGCAGTGAAGGAATTCTGTAGCAGGAATTGATTTTCAGATAGTCTGTCAGGCTTAGAAGCTAATAGATGTTGCTTGTAAATGGTTGTTGATTTCCAGGAGAACATACTGATCCTGGAATAAGACAGATTTTCTAAATGCAGGGAAATTCATCAACTGACTTCCAGTGGAACAAGTCAGCCCTGGTTTGGAAGCAATGTATAAATACAGTATCTGATTGTTGGTGGATGTAAACAATGATCTTCAGCAGCAGTAGGGGTCTTTTGGAGAGGGGTTAGGGAACTGAGTCAAAATCTTAGAAGCACTAGGGGGCTTTTGGAGAGGGGGTAAGGAACAGAGTCACAGTCTCAGTAGCAGATCAATATTCAATATAATGTTGGGAGGTTTTTTCATAAACTAAAACAAATGTGGTTTTTTTTGAATAAACTAAAACATACTTTGTTATAAGTGTGAATGGATTCAATAAGAATCACATTATCTATTTGCAAGAAGAGTATCATGTTTACTCAGTTATAAGTCAAGTCCAACTGTAAACTGCACAGACCCAGATCTGCCAGCACATAATATACTGGCAGATCTGGGTCTGTGCAGACTGTTATAGGAGTAATTAGTAGATCAAATAATGCAGAACCTGATCTGCAGGCCTATTATGTTCAGACATTTTTGTAGCTTGACTTGAATTATAAGGGAGTACATGTGATATGATATCACCAGTAAGAATTCATACAAAGTGAATTGCAAGACACTGATGTGTATACTGGCATTTTAAAATCAATAAATGTGTTTTATTATATATATATATATATATATATATATATATATATATATATATATATATATATATATATATATATATATATAATCTTTTAAAGCTAAAATTAAGTCATATTGGTTATACTTAAGATTTGGTCTGAAACTGTAATTCCTTAGCAAGCAGCAAGGCTTTGTGTACAGTTGGAACAAGATTTTATCTTAAAAAGTTTCTCTTTTTTTTGTAAATTTGATTTCTGTACATTTTTTTTATCAGAATATGAAAGACAGTCACAAAAAAAAATTATAATCAAAAACAACTTTTGGGAGAAAATTACCACTTTCATTTAACAAACAAAAAAGAAAAGAATTTTCCAAATGCAGGAAAGATTTAGTATTATAAAAAATATGGCTTGAAAGTGTGATGTGCAGTCTTAATCCATTCAGTTGATTTTTCATTGCAATTCTCAAATATTTAGCAATAGACACTTAATACTAAGTGTAAATAAATATTACATTTATATTTGTACATAAGTATTTCCAACTGAATAGGTAAAACATTAAAAAGTGCATGAGACTTATTCCTAAGCCAATCCACAGTCCAACCATATTCAAAATCTTTTTATTGCTACTCAGTCTGAAATGGAAGGTCATATTCCCATTGGGTTTTGGTACAAGAAGTTAAGCAGGTTCATGATAGGCATATGATGGTGTCCTTTGCAATCTACAATTACAATAAATCCCAGTAGTTGACAAGAAAACTTGAAAATTTCTACAATTACAATAAATCCCAGTAGTTGACAAGAAAACTTGAAAATGTCTACAATTACAATAAATCCCAGTAGTTGACAAGAAAACTTGAAAATTTCTACAATTACAATAAATCCCAGTAGTTGACAAGAAAACTTGAAAATTTCTACAATTACAATAAATCCCAGTAGTTGACAAGAAAACTTGAAAATTTCTACAATTACAATAAATCCCAGTAGTTGACAAGAAAACTTGAAAATTTCTACAATTACAATAAATCCCAGTAGTTGACAAGAAAACTTGAAAATTTCTACAATTACAATAAATCCCAGTAGTTGACAAGAAAACTTGAAAATTTCTACAATTACAATAAATCCCAGTAGTTGACAAGAAAACTTGAAAATTTCTACAATTACAATAAATCCCAGTAGTTGACAAGAAAACTTGAAAATTTCTACAATTACAATAAATCCCAGTAGTTGACAAGAAAACTTGAAAATTTCTACAATTACAATAAATCCCAGTAGTTGACAAGAAAACTTGAAAATTTCTACAATTACAATAAATCCCAGTAGTTGACAAGAAAACTTGAAAATTTCTACAATTACAATAAATCCCAGTAGTTGACAAGAAAACTTGAAAATTTCTACAATTACAATAAATCCCAGTAGTTGACAAGAAAACTTGAAAATTTCTACAATTACAATAAATCCCAGTAGTTGACAAGAAAACTTGAAAATTTCTACAATTACAATATATCCCAGTAGTTGACAAGAAAACTTGAAAATTTCTACAATTACAATAAATCCCAGTAGTTGACAAGAAAACTTGAAAATTTCTACAATTACAATATATCCCAGTAGTTGACAAGAAAACTTGAAAATTTCTACAATTACAATATATCCCAGTAGTTGACAAGAAAACTTGAAAATTTCTACAATTACAATATATCCCAGTAGTTGACAAGAAAACTTGAAAATTTCTACAATTACAATATATCCCAGTAGTTGACAAGAAAACTTGAAAATTTCTACAATTACAATAAATCCCAGTAGTTGACAAGAAAGCTTGAAAATTTCTACAGTTGCAATATAACCCAGTAGTTGACAAGAAAACTTGAAAATTTTCAAGTTTAGACATTGTCCTGCAGATAAGCCAACCTCCCTTCTTCCAGATTTTTATTTTTTTGTTTTAAAATTATTCTGTTTAAGACACAAGTATATAAGGCAATTAAAAGTAAGCAATAAATACCAATGTCAATAAATACTAAATAAAATAAAAGACGAAATACCAAATAAAAAGAAACATTAAATACTAGTGTCAATAAATACTAGATAAAAATTAAACACTAAATACCAATGTCAATTATTATTATAAAAGAAGTACACACTAAACACCAATGTCAATTAATACTATAAAAAAGTACACACTAATTACCAGTGTCAATAAATACTAAATAAAAAGTACACACTAAATACTAGTGTAAATTAATAATAAATAAAAAACACTAAAGACACTAATACAAATGTCAATAAATACTAAATAAAAAAAAATCCACTAAATGCCAGTGTCAATAAATACTAAAAAAACACTAAATACCAATGTCAATAAATATTAAATAAAAAGACGTTAAATTCTTACTAAGTCAAATTACTAATTAAATGTAGATGTTAATTACCAAATATTAATTAAATGTGGATGTTAATTACCAAATATTAATTAAATGTAGATGAGTAATTAAATACTGCTCAATAACCCTAATGAATAGATAAAGGAAAAGGTTATTTTGATTTAACAGCATAATTGTGGATAATGTAAATGCTGCAGACTAGGCAATTGCAACCTAAATTTCTTTTAAAAGGGTGGAGATTTGTTGCTTGTGCTTGGTAATGGAATTTCATTAGATTTCAAAATGAAGGGTGAATTGTCAACAGGTATATAATTATATACCCCCAACAGGTATATAATTTTTTTTTATCAAGTAGCCAGGTGCAAGGTAAATCATCCAGGTCCTACCTGACATGTAAACAGACTACTTGGATAAAAAAAAAAGTCAGCAGTTATTGTTCCAGTATTTGACCAAAACTTGAGGATAATACTATTAAAACTTGGATAAAATACTACTCATAAATGGTTGGAGTTGTTCACTCACTTTACTTTCACTGATTAAATCTTGGAGTTTTCTGCAGAATGCAATGTGTGTATGTGTGTGTGTGTGTGTGTATATATATATATACATCATCATTTACAGCTCAGTCTCAGAAGACCATCTGAGTAGCACCCTCTGTATGTGTGTGTATGTATATATATATATATATATATATATATATATATATATATATATATATATATATATATAAATTTGACCAGTTTCAAGCATTAGATATGTTAAGGGTACCTGTATTTGTTTTATTTATTTCATATACATTTTCCAGTTTTAACATTTATATATTTTATATTGTTCTTCCTTGTGTTTAAATTTATTTGGTTTGGAAGAGTTTGTCTTAATTTTTGTGCTGTTTAATTTTTCATTTTTTAAAACTTTACATGTAGTTTGGTCCATATAGCCACTATTGTGTTGATGTGTTGTAAAACTCTACTACTATAGGTCATATCCAACATTTCTTTAAGTCCCAGATGGGATTTTAAAGTGGGTCGGATTATAGGAGAATTAAGGTAATGTAAAATGTTGTGTAGGACATTAGCATAAAGCTGGACTTGACTTATTCAGGTTGCACTAGGCACAAGCTATTGTAATCTAGCCTTTTAATTACTTGTCACAAGCAGAGGTGACATTTCCTCCAAGGAAAAGCTGGAAACATGTCAGCACATGTACTTATATACCTAGTTGTGTAATTATCTAATAACTTCAATGGAAGCAACTACTTCAAGAACCTGAGTGATCATGACTATTATTGGGGGAGATGGTACCATCATATTTTTAAAAAAAATGTGTTAGGAAAATTGAGATCCACTTACAAAGAAAGAAGAAAGTATGTTTGTTGTTATTGAGGGTAAAGTTCTGTGTTCTGTGTATTTTACTAGCTGTCATTTGCAAGCAGTGCAATATGGCCAGAAAATTTGAAGGGATTCAAGAGATTCAGGTGATAGTTTTTATGATTTATTAAGGCTTAATTAAATCTTTCATCCTCATGTTTCAGCTTTTATGAATAGGAAATAAATGGGTGTAGTTTTGAGAGGTGATGAATGGAATTTATATATTTACCCTACCCCACCCTAGTGTTGCATACCATATATACTTGCATACAAATCCACCCTATACTTTGACCTGGCAAATCAGGGTCTACCTTGTTTTGTTGTTATGCTGATTAGCATAAAAAAAAATACTGTATAGACCCGGATCTGCCCTTGCATTATGTGACAGCAAATCGGGTTTCGTGTTTGGAGTTAGATCCAAGTTGCTCAAATGTTCATATTAGGAGGAAGCTTTGTTATCATCCATTAGTGAATGGTTTTAGTTTAACATCTCACCCGTCTACACAGAGTTGCTATTCTAACATCCATGTAGAATGGAATTCTGATTACAGGTACCATGTTTCATAGTGCATGAAAGAGATTGTTGTGTAAGACACTGGGAAAGTTGTGGGTTCAAGCCCCAGCAGTGATACCAAAGACATAAAAATGGTACTAGCAGCTGTCTCACTTGGCACTCAGCATTCAGAGGTTAATGTTAGGACTGGTCAGTCTGGTGTCAGGATAATGTGAGGGGGGAAACATCATGCTGCATGTCTGCAGCATGATGCTCTAATGTTATAAAACTGGCACACTGCATTTTTTTAAAATCCAATCCAATCTGATATATGTGTGTATATATATATATATATATATATATATATATATATATATATATATATATATATATATATATATATATATATATATCCACATATACATAGATATACATACTCACAAAAAAGTATCACTGTACTATGGTGAACCTAGCTAATTTGTTTCTACTTGATAAAGTTACAAAGGGCATCCTCTAACTTCATAGCAGTCAGTACAGAGAGGTAAATGTGCATAGCCATTTGGCTTGACACTTACTATATGAAAATTGTATTTACAGGCAATTGTTCATTGCACATATACACAAAGACTGGTACTACTCTGCCTTGTGCTCTTTTTGTATTTTTTATGCACTCATAAAATTATAAAATCAGTCAAAATCATTGTCATTTTCATTAGTTTTAGTGTCAACTTTTGGATTACACCAGGTCTGTTAGACAAACATGCAAAGTCCTTTCCTTTCAACCAGGAACAAAGGAAAAAATAGCCTTGGTCCAGATGAGTTCTTGGTTGTTGTGTTTTTAATGCCATCTGTAGCTGTGGTGTTCATAGTGGCCAGTACAATTTTTGATGGCAAACTCCCCCCCCCTGGGAAAACCTCAGAAACCTACTGGCAAGCTTTCTTACATACTCATGTTGGTAAGTTGAGGTTTTGAACCCACATGGTTAGAGGTACTTATGGCAAGTTCATTACTGTATGTAACCTGGCTATCTGGGGTCCCTGATGGGCAAGTAAAATTGTGTGCCCAGACTTTTATATTCATGATGAAGGAAATATTAAGATATTTTTGGCTATTTCCGCTAAAAAAAAATTTCAAGGATAGTTTTAAGATTTTTCCAGCATTTTTTCACATGCTCATGCTAGATGTTGTTGTTGGGCTTAACGCCATTTTTCAGCACACACACACAGGATAGGCTATTCATGATAGGCTATTCATGGCAGCCAGTATTAATGGTGGAGGAAGAAACACCAACCCGACCCAGACCCACCACCGACCCGACCCAGACCCCACCCGACCCAGACCCAACCGACCCAGACCCCACCGACCAGGTTGAGAAGCTAACTGGCAAGCTTTCTCACATCTCTACATTAGCTGAATCCTAGCAGACAGAGGTGAGATGGCAGTGATCAATACCGTATTGCCCTAGATACAGATAAATGTACACCAAGACTGAAGTAGACAATTAGATAGACAGACAATAGATAGGTTATTTTGTTTGAATTTTATTGAGCTTAATCAGAGAAGAAAGAAAGGAAACATGTTGATAGAGGCACAGATTAATTTCCTTCTAATTTAGTGGCTTTGACTGATGGAAAGCAAAGTTCATGTTTGATCAGATAACAGAGATCATTGTACCACTTAAGTGTTGGTACACACAGATAACAAGGTCATTTATCTTGTTTTGATGTTTGTTTACTAGGGTGGTAAGTTGGGCACATTGGTTTTACCACATTTATCTATATTGGATAATGACAAAATTAGTTATTTCTCCAAACCATGAAGGCCACCAAAATCTACAAGAATAAGTTTTCAGCAAGTGCTTTTATGAATTCAAAATGTATCCACACTCTCTCTTACATGTATTATAATTCAGTTATAGAAAATTGACCAATTCAGGTATTATGGCAGTGAGAGTTATGCAACAGTCAGTTTGGTTTAGTTGGATTTAGTTTGACATTTCTGAGTTGGCAAAAAAAAAAAAAACATGTTTGACCAGTCGTAGGGATAGGTCAGTTGGTCAATCTGAGACATGTCATACACTTTCAAAATGATTGCTTGTCCCAAACCATTAATGTATTTTTGTATTTATTACATAGCTCCATTTTAACCTTTTCCTAATATTTTTAGCCTTACTGTATGAATGGAATTTAATTTATGAAAATTTGATTTACTGTGTCTGAAATTTTATATATATATATATATATATATATATATATATATATATATATATATATATATATATATATATATATATATATATATACACACACACACACACACACACACACACACACACACACAAAGGCATTAAAGTAGTTCTAATCTGGGTGTGAGCTGATGTGGAAATGCAGTTTCAACAGTTGTACTGACTGCCATATCAAGCATGCAAGATTAAAAGGTTAAGTAACATTTTATTTTGGCTCAGCAACACAAAAAATTGTTATTAGACCCAGAGGTAAGGTGATTTGCCTAAGTAGCCATGGTAACCAACAGGGTTGATTCTATGATGTGATTCTGACCCACACCATTTATGATGGTGCATTTCACATGCATATTTAAAATATTTGATGTTTTGAATTTTTCATAATAAGTATACTCCACTGAAGTTTTTATACTGGTATTGAAGTTAAGGTCACTAACAAATTTGCCAATACTTGGATTAAACAAATTTTGAACAGGAGGTTGCATCAAAGCAGTCAGGCATATAAATATAATAGGTTTTTTATTCATGGGTCTTTTTCACCTTTGCTGTCAGAAAATTGACAACGAACAGTTAATCCTATTTTTATACTTCAGCCCTATCTTTAAACTAATAAAAGTTTTTCTACAATTGGTGCTACCAGCCCCATAGGGTTAAAAAAAAGAATTCATGCATGTCAGCTTATAAAACACTACATCAAAGACAGTCCCTTTAAAAATGGTTCAAGCAGTTGAACTCTTGACCCAAGTAGATATTGACCATGAGAACTGTGCATGGTCTGGTTAGGGGCAGGGAGGTTAGAACATTGCCCTAATCAGGTCTGTCACTAATAATGTTTGTGCTGGAAGGTAAAAATGATAAAGAATTTTATATTTGGTGATACAAGCCACCACTTAGGCACCAAAGATCTATGCATAATATAAACTATAGTACCTCTCTGAAAATGCTAGTCAAGAATTTAAATTTTCAAAATTTTGTCTTTATATTGAAAGAATAACTTGGTTCATAATTTATAGTGGTTAAGAAAGCAATATTTTCACATATGAATGGCTTCATTTAGTTTCATGCTTGTAAAGATTTACAAAATATGTAACAATGTAAACAATGATGCCTATGGGTTTTGTTGACATTGACTAGACATCTATATAAAATTGTAGTTTTTCATATCTTGGCTTAGGAGGATTGTTCAGTGGGTTTTTCTGTTATTTCTTTTTTAAAAGTAATCTACAATGTTCACATTGCTAGTGGGAAAAAATAAGTTAAAAAGAATTGGTTTTATCTTACATTACCAACGTAATACATTATATTGATTATTGATAGTATTTATACAGTTTATTTTGACTGCAGTTTTAATTAAAAAATAGATGTCCCTTATCATAATCTCTGAATAAAATTTTATTTTAGAGAAAATAGTTTTATGTTTGTAAACTGCTGCAGGGTTTGTAGAACATTATGAATGTGGCAAAAGATTCCCATGTACATGTTCAGTCAGTAAAAGATATGCAGCAGATGAAACCACTACAAATTGAGCAAGGTGGCTTGAACATTGCGGTTGCAACACCTCCACCTTGCACTTTGCCTACACCTTGTATGCAATTTGGATATTTAACATAGCTTTGGCAATTTTTTTTTTCAGTCATATGCTATAATGCCAGCATTGTGGCAGTGGAACATCATGCCACAGACATGTAGCATGATGTCCCACCCAGTCATATTATCATGACACAAGGTGTACCAGTCCTAACACTAACCTTTTAATGCTGACAGTCAAGGGAGGCAGCTGTTAGTACCATTTTTAAAAGTCTTTGGTATGACTCGGCCAGGGATCAAACCCACAATCTCTCGCAGCCAAGGCAGATGCTCTAGCCACTAAAGCTGTCCCTAAACCTTCCTGATAAATAAATAACTTCCAACTTTCTGCCTAATGTGCTAATTGGTGGAAAGGTCGAATTCCACAAGGGATAAATTAAATATCATTTGGATTATTTATTTTATTAGGATCTTAAAATCCTTTTTATTTTTTTTTTCCATTTTTTTTCTTTATTTTTCTTTTCTGATAATTGTGATAGTGATGATCCCCCCATTTATAACAAGATAGTATGTCAACAGCTTAAGTTTAAAAATTCCAGTTAGATAATGTAAATATAGTAACACCATGCTTCAGAGAGCCTCTTTTAGAAATTGTCTTGACAATAGCCCATAAGTTATAAATTTGATCAGTCAAGTAAACATTTCTGTTATGTGTACTTGTATGGCATCTATTTACACAGTGTGATGGGGAAACATTTTTTTAATTCAATCCCAGAAAATCCAAATGTGAGCAAGTAGATGAACCCATTTTCCATGCTTTGATAACTATTGTGGACAAAAAATTTGATACTCATATTTCTGTAGATTTATATATTAGAGTATCAAATTTTTTGTCCACAATGGTTATATATTCCACTAGACATAATATGTACACCCAGTTTTAGGGTCACATTTCCCATCATGTACTTTTTATTGAAGGTGATGCAATTTGTAATTACATTGTCAGCTGAACCAACAGGAAGAAGCCTTATATGTGTAACAATGGAATTGAATACCCACTAATCAGAATATAAACCTTCATTTTAGGAACATTTTGTATTCTATAAATGATAGCCAAATCCAACTTCTGACTAAACCAATATTAAGTAATACTGCTTTTAACTAGGCCAGTATTAACTAAAGTGATTGTTGACTATGCCAGGATTAACCAAATCTGCCTGCTGACTACCAACATTTGCCAACCTCAAGCTGGAGAAGTTAGATATGTAAAACAATGGATGCTCACTTTCTACCACAATAAAGTATGTCAGTCAAATGACAAACTGTCTTGTAAATCAGTTTTAGCTCACATGTATGTTGTGGTTTGTGGTAAAAGAAATGTACATCTTTCTACCTGTTTCTACCAAATGCACATGTCCTTTGTTTAGAGCCCTACCTGGTTATCAACTGTCAGCCTGCCGTATAACAGTATTCAGACAAGTAAGCTTGCAACCTAAACATAAATGAAGACCAAAATCAATCAGCACTCAGAGCTGATACCTGAGAAGTCTAGATCATCATGGATGTAGATATTGATTTTTCTTTGTCCCCTTAAGAGCCTGAAAAGCAAGAAATACAATCTATCATGATTTCTGGAGTATTAATCTGCAGACTGTTGACTCATCTGCTGTGGCCTGTTGACTTGTGCCTTGCCAGTGCAACATGCAGTGGCAAATGAGGATCCATGTTGCTTGCAGTTGAACCCACCTTGTACAAGGTGTATTAATTTCTTGTTTTCATATGAATGCAAACAAATTTTGATGTTTTTTTTTACTTAGTCCAATCAAAGTATTGCTCAGTTGTAAATTTCTCTAATATATGATGGTTTATATATTCACCTAGAGCAGGACAAAATACAAGTTTTCATCTTTGATACAATTTTAGATAAAGGCATGCAAATTTACGTTATATTTATCTTATCTTTAATTTCAAAACCTTTTTTTAAAAAATGCAAGCTGATGGGATACACGTCTGAATCTAGTAATCAAGAATATCAGTAGTCACCATACTGAGAAGCTCCCCCCCACATGCACACACAATATATTCTAACAAGTGAATGCCAATGGCAGTTTTTTTTGGGGGGGAGAGGTCAAATATTGTACTTTTTGTCATTCATAAATGTGTTTACTTTGTTAAGATGTTAATTTGAAACAAAACCCCAGATCGCGCTTTCGTTATTTTGATTCAGTACAAAAGTGACCTTGGTGAATTAAGGTGAGATTGTACCTTAGTACCAAATATCAAAGTCTGGTAGGAATTAATTCTGGTGAATCTTGAATTAGCACCATCCATGCTGTGAATTTACCACTCATAGTAGCTGTTGCTTTCGGTAAAAGAAATAAATTAACATTTAAGAAATATACATTTAATTGGAACTTGGTCACGTCACCCTTCATATATATATATATATATATATATATATATATATATATATATATATATATATATATATATATTGTAAAGGACAAGTAGATAAATAATCTATGTTGATAATTTTTAAAGCAAATTTGAAAAACAAAATAATGCACAGCTGTAAAAGTTTTTGTGTGTTGTTTTGTTTGACTTGCTTGGTACTTCAACCGTCATTTGTTGTACGCTTTACGGCTTGAGTAACATGCTTGTTATGAAAATGGAAAGGGGGGGTAATAAATACCACTTAACGGGCTTCCTTTGTTGTCAATTGTAAATATTATACTTGACACATTTCCATTGCCATGCACCGGGCATGTGCTTTAATTAAATATTGAAACTGACATTAAATCCTTCTCAGCGACTGGTGGGCATACATGTATGCACATACTACGGAGCTCAGGGAGGTTGCCCGTTTTCATGCAGAACTGGCATTCAAAAGAAATATATGCGATGAGTACAAACTGTTCACTCACGCACAGAAGCTGACCTCAACCATGATTGGCATCTAACTTAATTGCCTTGCTCGAGTATGGCATTTATGTTAAGTTATTTGTAGACTTACCTTTTGATGAATAAATTAGAAAATCAGTGAAATAAATGCCACTTTGTCATCTCCATTTTTGTAATCAGTCGTCCGTGTTTAACATCCCATATGGCATTAATTTGCTAGCACAGCCTATCGATGTACCCAACATTCAATGTTGCAGGAATAGCGAAAACAGCGGCAGCTAGTCACATGATCTGCCAACCACACTGTTACAGAAAGAGGTGGGGCAGATGTAGTCATGTGATTGACAGAGATGAAGGTCAGAGGTTAAAGTTTACTCTAAGCTTGGCTGGATTTTGAAAGGCCAGTAGAGAAATTTAATTAATTCATTGAGAACATATATATGTTTATAAAAACAGTCCTTGTAGAATATTTTTGAAATATAATTAATGTCTGGAGCATATGCTAACTTATGTACACATTTCAGTTTACTTATTACTTAATAATAAAAATATTAATAGTACTACTACTACTAATAGCAAACATACTACTACTACTACTACTACTACTACTACTACTACTACTAAAAATAATAACAATAATAATAATAATAATAGCAACAAAACTACTACTAATAATGATAATAATAATAATAATAATAATAATAATAATAATAGCAACAAAACTACTACTAATAATGATAATAATAATAATAATAATAATAATAATAATAATAATAAGTATTATTATTATTATAATTCAGAGGATATGCACTATTCTTCATTGCTGTCCTGTTAAAACCAAGAGTGTGTGCATTTTCCCATTCATCCAACTTCTGTTTGAATGTTCTATTAGATCTCACCCTCATCCACATGAAATTAAATTTTCAGAGTGAAAAACACAGGTGTGAACAGGTAATTATAATATACTTTATGGGGTTTTACTCCTCATCTGTGTTTCACTCTTAGCAACACAGGAGTACATTCTTCTACCCCAATCAGCAAGTGACCTATACATTAAAAAAATCCCCATATTGGTATCAGTGTAGGAGGACAGAGGTTCATACATTATTCCCATGACAGCTCAACCAAGTGCATCTCTCTCTCTCTCTCTCTCTCTCTCTCTCTCTCTCTCTCTCTCTCTCTCTCTCTCTCTCTCTCTCTCTCTCTCTCTCTCTCTCTCTCTTAAATGGACCTGTCATTTTGAAGGATGTTGCATGTTACAGTTTTCCTCTTCATCATGATGGAGAATTTAACCACCTAAATTTGTCTAATGTTGTTTTCAAGACATATACTTTATAAGCAATTATATTATGATTTATGATTTTGAAGCTTTTTGACCCATTACACATTAAGATAAACATAATGCCTAAAAAAGAGGAATATAAGCAGATGCATGTATTGAATCGAAAACTGCATTGAAAATTTTAGGGGAAGAAAGCTATTGTATGCCAAACAATACCCTCAAGGGAAATGAATCTCCTACAAATTTACATTAAGCTATTGTGAAAAGAGTTTATTGGGGTCAGCAATTTTTGTAGTTCTTCCTTTTTGCAAATTAGATGTAAACCAGAAAACTAAACATTCATTTATAAGGTTAGCTCTCTATTCAGTCGATTTAGATGATCAATGTCAAATAGAAGCCTATTACCTTATTCATATTTTAAAGATCAATGTCAGATAGAAGCCTATTACCTCATTCATATTTCAAAGATCAATTTCAGATAGAAGCCTATTACCTCATTCATATTTCAAAGATCAATGTCAGATAGAAGACTATTACCTCATTCATATTTCAAAAATCAATGTCAAATAGAAGACTATTACCTCATTCATATTTTAACTGTTCCTTTACTATGATATTGATTTCAGACAGAAGTTACAATATCTTTCTGCCTGTAATACTAGATTGATTGATTCATACAGTTGATATACACTCAATGCTGTAAATTTTGTGGAAAAAAATAATTAAAAAGCTTAGTTTCAATCAGTGGAAATTGTACTATGGCTGCTGAAGATGTATTGTTTCCAGTAATCTGTTGACAGTGTCTTTGTTTATGTTAGGGTTCACTGTTGCAATATTCACCATTGTTTTTCATCTTTGGTGCAAGAAAAGGTGCATAAAAATAATTTGTGTGGTTAAAGAGGTTCTACTGCATAAATTTAAAACAAATTAACTTTACTTTCATTTTCTGAATTTGATTTGAAATTTCCAAAAAGTTTGAAATTAAGCGCACATGTTCAAGCTAATCTTTGATGTTTGACTTGGACTATCTATGCCTGTCCAAATATTTGACATGTACTTTTTATAGGGTCAACACTTCTTTTGAGTTTCTGGAATTTTATATTTTATTTATTTTTTTAATAACTGCTCCAGTGGCCTAGTGGTTAGTGCATCTGCCTCGGATGTGGGAGGTCATTGGTTTAATCACTGGTTGAGTCATACTAAAGATTTACAAAAATGGTACTAACAGCTGCCTCGCTTGGCACTCAGTATTAAGAGGTTAGTGTTAGGACTGGTCGACCTGGTGACAGGATATTGTGACTGGGTGGGACATCATGCTACATATCTTCGGCATGATGCCTCAATGCTAGACATCACTATAAACTGCCACACAGCAGACATAGCGATATGACTGAAAAATTGATAAAGCTACATTAAAAATCATAATCACATCACATATTTTTCATATTGTGCAGTACTGCTTCTTTAATTTCACACAGACTGTATTGAGCTTACATGAGCTGATGTCCTGAATAGATTGTTTGCTTCACCAAGCAAATAGGAGACAATTATTTTCTCTGGCTGTCAGGAATATTTGACTGATTTTCATTAGCTTGTGCACCAATATTTACCTCCCAATAAAGTCACTTGCAGATGATATTCGCCCGTTTTACCTCGATGATGGGTAACCTGGCAGTTTCTCTTATATTCAGCCACCAAAACTGACCATTTGAAAAAGAACAGACCGGAGAGAGCAAAATCAATTTATAAATTACAAATATAGATATCTACAAAAAGCCTGGTCTACATTCTGTTTATGTTTGTATTTTTTGTAGTTTTTTAACGGTACATGTATCTTGAGAAACAGTGAATTTATTTCAACTTCCAAACACTATATAAACTCAGTGGCAAATATGCCAGCATACCACAAATATGGCTGCTGATGACTTCATTCAGGAACTATCTGTAGAGAGAAGATAGTCAATGACCATGGATTTAAAAAAAATGAAGAAATTATAAAAACATAAATAAAAGTCATCCTGTATTTTGTTCCATATGTAAAGCAAAGAGTTCCCCAAAATTGCAAGATGGAGAGATTCATCAAGCTTGAGTAATTAAATTCCTTGTATGGAAGGCTAGTGGCAGAGATAGCTTCAGTTGAAATAACGTGTTTGAATTTTCTTGAATAAATAAGAACTGATGATGATATTTAAGACCCTTGTTGGTTTTTTTTTGGTTTGTTTGTTCTTCAGGATGACCCAAACATTTTGAAATCCTGGGTCCCACATTTTTGGTTCATGGAATAAACACTGTATAGTAATGGGGTTATATAGTAATGGGGTTATATAGTAATATTGTTTCCTGTTTAATGGCATTTCTTAGCTTAAGATAAGCTTATATGGCAGCCAGTATAACTGGTGGAGGAAGAATCTGAGAAAACCCTAGGAAGAACCACTGACCCATGGAAAGCTACTGGCAAGTTTCTTCTCATACCCATGCAGAGAGAAGTGAGATGAGATAGCAGTGATCAATAGGCATATACTTTAGACCTCTCGGCCAGTCGGGGACTCTACACATAATAATAGTTGTTTGGTATGATGGGAAGCCATGTTCCAGTTTTCATTTTTGTCAATGTCTAACCTTGTTGGTTTTCTCTTGTTTTAGTGTCGTGAGTTTGTGAAGGCAGGTGCCTTGAAAGGGAACTCTCCAGCAGAAGTGGTCCAGTCATGTGACATCACCTTTTCTTGTGTTTCTGACTCCTCAGCTGTCAAAGACGTAAGTTGTCATGTTACCAAGCTTTGAAGTATAAAAGTGAAACTTTACTAATATTAGAATGCAGTTTCCTGATTGTGTATATTAGAAAGTTATGTGGGATCTTCCTATTAGTATATTTGCACACAATTGTCAGCAAAAAATTAATGTCAACCATAAAAAAGAAGTAGATATTAAATTGAGCCTTTCTCTTTTCACATCCTTTCATCTGTCCATTCTTCTATAACACTTTTGTTTGTGCTCAGATTCCCTATATGTTTTGCATTTCAAGCAGATTTGGTTTTCATTTTGATATTGATGTAGATGTGACCTTGGCCAAGTTCACTTGTCAGCTTGATATTGATGTGACCTTGGCCAAGTTCACTTGTCAGCTTGATATTGATGTGACCTTGGCCAAGTTCACTTGTCAGTTTGATATTGATGTGACCTTGGCCAAGTTCACTTGTCAGCTTGATACTGATGTGACTTTGACCAAGTTCACTTGTCAGTATTCTGCAGTGTCTTATGTGGATATACAGCCCCTGATTGTCAGACCTATCCACTTTCTTCTGTGCAAGGTAGCTCCCTTTATTACTGTCATAAAAATTATTTTGAATTGTGATTGGTTGGACAGGTCACACTTGCTCTTTAGTAACATAATGTATTCCTTTCTTCATGATGATTTCAGCTCCACAGTTCAGTACATTGTTTTATTGAGCTGTGAAACACAGTTGTTGGCATCTGCTTCACATCAGCCAATATATTCCACTGCTAAGTAAAACAGTGTATTGAACTCAACAATACCCTGTAATTGTATGGAACTATTGGATCTCTGCCCATTTTTATTGGCAGCATGATATTGGCAGAATTATCAGCTTTTTGTATTATTATTTTGCAGAGTTCTAACCACTTACAGGCCAAGTCACTTTTATATGTGCATAATAACTCTGATATTAATGGCTTTAACCATTTGTTATGCAGCTTCATACTGGTAAGACTATAATAGAGTCAGATCATTGCATCCTGCTTCATCCTTTAGCTGAACTATGGTCCTTGTCATTCCCACTAATTTTTTGTTTCCGCATAATAACTTGCTTTATATTGCAGTTCAAACAAATTTAGTTGGAAGCTTACACTAATTTAACCTTTACTGAGATTGGTTGGCAATATTACTGAGTTAGATTTTCAGTTTGCTTCGTCCTCTTTTAGAAGAGTTATAGCCCTTGATTATTTGATTTGCTGACATGTCATTAATCTCAGTTCATTCATGCATTCATGCATATCTTTCTGCACAATAACTTCCATAATTCCCATTGAATTTCAAGAAAGTCTGTTGTTGTGCATCTATTCCCTTGAAGCAACAAATAAAGCAGTTTTGCTGACTGCTTCGGTGGCTTAGTGGTTAGAGTGTCCACCTTGGATGCGGTCTATTGTGGGTTTGAAGCCAAGCTGAGTCATACAAAAAATTTATTAAAATGGTACTAGCAGGTGCCTTGCTTGGCATTTAGCACTAAGTACTAGTATGTGCCTTGCTTGGCATTTAGTACTAAGTACTAGTATGTGCCTTGCTTGGCATTTAGCACTAAGTACTAGTAGGTGCCTTGCTTGGCATTTAGCACTAAGTACTAGTAGGTGCCTTGCTTGGCATTTAGCACTAAGTACTAGCAGGTGCCTTGCTTGGCATTTAGCACTAAGTACTAGCAGGTGCCTAGCTTGGCATTTAGCACTAAGTACTAGCAGGTGCCTAGCTTGGCATTTAGCACTAAGTACCAGCAGGTGCCTTGCTTTGCATTTACCACTAAGTACTAGTAGGTGCCTCGCTTGGCACTCAGCATTAACAGGTTAGTGTTAGGACTGGTAGGCCTGGTTTAGGATGCAGCAAGAGTAGATACAAAACATGTTTGCATCGGTGGTATTTAAATTTTTTTTTATTAAAGCATTCATTTTTCTTTCATCCTTTGATTAAAATTATTTTTATTAGATGAATCTTTTGATTAAAATTATTTTTATTAGAGGAAATGACAGAGCCATAGTTCTTTCTCTTGAATGCTCTTGGAATTTGAAATAATGTATTAGTGATATGTATGTCCAGTTCATGTTTTAAAAAACCCAGATAATGCAAAACATTACATAGGAATGCTATATAGAATGAGAAAATGATAGTTTAATGTAAAGCAATGGAATGGAAAACAAACATTTCAAATGCAAACAGATTAGAAATAAAATGCAGCTTTGGTTTTTAAAAACATGCTGCTTTAGGTTTGAAACCAGTGAAAACCATAAAAGAGAAGTAATTGTTTCTACATCCAATGCATCATTTGTTCACAATTAGCAATAGGAATACCTTGGTCTTAATTGCTTGTCTTTATCAAATGCTGCCATATCACCTCTATTTGTATTGGTTTGAGTCTCATCTCTAACCAATGTGGTTTTATGAGAAAGCAGCCAGTAGCTTCCTGTGGGTTGGTGGTTCTTACCAGGGTTTTCCGAGGTTCTTCCTCAGCCAGGTGCTGCATATAGCCTATATTATACTGAGAACCAAAACAGCAACAACAGTAGCCTCAGATGCCTCCAGATCTAGCCGTCCCTGAAAGACAAAAACATGTTGTTCCAGCCAGATATTTGCCAGTTTAAACTTTTGCTTAAAATGTTGACAGTGCCTCCAAGAATTCATTGAAATTATCTGATTTTATTATCACTGATTTAGTAAGTCGAAAGGTATAATACATTTTTGTCTTTTCCAGTGGATTTATTCATATTTTTTTATGGTCATTGTTGTTATTGTTATTTATTATGCATTCCTTGTAGGTTTTCTGAGTAATGCATGTTTGCCTAAGTGAACATTTATAATGTCATATGTCATATGTCATTTCTTAGATATAAAACAAGTGCTAGAAATGAAAGAAGCTCAAAGTTGCAAAGGATAATATCTTATATATGGGTTGTCACCTAGTGGGGTAGGGGAGTTAATTTGTAAGAGTTATGTCCCTTTGTATGTGTGAGAGACATTACTTTTCAAATGTTAATGTGATTGAAAAGGTATTTTAAAGAAAGCACAATTTGATAACCATTTTTCTATTTTTGCCAGTCAATGTTTTCAAATTTGCTTAAATCAGTTGGTTTACTGAAAAGTTATTTCCCATATTACATGTTTAAATTATTCAAATGTTATTTCTTTGTTATATGTTAAAAGTACTTAGGTAGCACAACAGTTTCATATATAAAGAAACATCAACCCAAATGGATTAGCATAAAACAAAAATAAAGGTTAAGATTGGTTAATCCTTTACTGATTTAAATAAAATGATAAGTTTAGAAATTATTCTTTTATAAATGATATTCTTTTTGAATGCAAACTGACCTCAAATGCACACTTTTGATGACCAGTGCCAAACTTTGAAACTTGGCTGGGATTTTCCAGGAGAGGCTTGGTCTTAATGGACAGAAAATGTAGGCAATCTATTCATTGATGCTTTTGAATGGAAAGTAAATAGATATCATCCATATTGATTTTGCACCATCAAACACTGTGCAAAACTACCTTTCCGTCTCAAACTGATGTAGGTTTGCATTTCAGCCACAATCTGATATCTGCATATCTTCATTAGGTCACAGTACCATATTTTGTAGGGAATCATTAATGGCCCATGTCAATTATCTATGCCAAGTCCTGTTTCCTGCTTTGTGGAGGATCATTATTGACCCATTTCAGCTTCAGTTTGGTAACTACACCAGTTGCAGTATTCTGTTTTGTAGGGAATCATTAATGACCATTTCAGTTTGATCTCTCTGATGTTTTGCAGTACCATGATTTGTAGAGAATCATTTATGGCTCATGTTATCTACACCAAGTTGCAGTACATTGTTTTGAATGGAATCAATAATGGCCCATATCAGTTTTGCAAACAACTCCTTCATTAACTTTGGTCCACCAAGATAAATATCTGTCTTGATTACATTTATCTGCATAAAGCTTGAACAGGATAAATGTTACAAAACTCGTGTAATTAGTTTCTTCATGACATGTTGTCCTTGTCCAAAAAAAATTTCAGTGACTTAACATTAGTTGAATATACTGTTTTACATTAAAGTATTGGACATGCATTAAAAATATATATGTAAAAAGTCTTTCCACAAAGTTAATAATTTTCTTTAATGTTTAATGTGATTGCTGGTCTTTTCCAGCTGGTGTTTGGCAATGCTGGTGTGCTGCAGGGGATTTCCCCAGGTAAATGTTATGTAGAGATGTCTACAATAGATGAAGATACAGTCCAAGATGCGGCAGAGGTAATTAAAAATGTATGCTTATCAATTAGTCTAAAATGATGCAGATATTTCAGTATAACATCATTGATGCTATATCACATGTTGCCAAGGTGTATTGTAGTGTTTTGAACTCTGTACATAAACTGATATGATTGTCAAATAATGAAAATAAAAATGCTGATACGAAATCCTTTGAAAATTATAAAGTCAGCGAAAACTATACAAGACCTTGCAAATATTTAGTAATTTACAACCTTTGCATGATCATTTACTACAGTGTTCAGCGCATGAAGGAATTTTTTTGATATGGTAATTGTGTCTTGTGTTTAAAATTTCTTGAAGTTAATATTTATTCTAAATTCTAAAATACAGCTTGTGTGCAACCCTTTCCTTTGAGAATTTAAAACTGACATGTTTACTGTTTAATCCACCCTATCTTGTCTTTTATTTGACATGCCCTGTTGGCATGAACTTTTGTTTATTATCCTCTCCATCTTGAGTCATGAGTGACCTCTGTTGTGAGTGATCATTTGTGATTTCCATCCACAATCGTATTACAGGGGTCGATTTTATGATATAAATGCTCTGTTATGAGCAACCATCTGCTGAACGCTACCAGCAACCATGATGTCTTGGCAAAATATGTATTTTGACACATATGAATGACTGCATTGCAAAATGACGATAAACTCCACAGACCTTTATATAATCCCCATGAGAATGACCATTCATACCATTCTAAATTTTAAAAAATGTTTTAAAAAAGTAGGCTGGCTACCGATGTCCAAATATGTTAGCTATGCTTATAGTGTTTTATAGTTTCTGACGTGAACCAGACTAAAGTACATGTAGATTATTTCCTGGTTTGCTTCCCAGCTTTGTATGCTCCCTGCATTGTTCCCCACCATTTGCATAGGGGTGAGCAACGTAATGAGCATACAAAGGAGGGAACCAGACTAATTATTCCCGCACTTAGCCTGCATCCTGGCCTTAATCGCAGTGAACAAGACGGACATAACTGATCTATATGTAATCAATTGTTACAACGACCGCTTGATTAGTAATGATTGTTCTGATAACAAAATAAGGAAAAAAAGGAATATAAAAAAAAAAGGATTGTTGTCTCAGGTGATGGATGCTATAGTCTGTAAACCAGGCTAATGTATGTGTCACAAATTGCCGTTGTGGTGCCAAAGTTGACACAGTGGTCACATATATTTTTTGTCTTTAGGTTTAATCTGTATTGTGGGTGTCTATTAAACCAGCAAGAGAGAATCGTTTGTGGGATTCAATTGATAGTGTTTAAGACTTGTGATGTTTGTTGTCTCCTTCCCCCCATGTTAAGTGATTACAGCCCAATCACAGAGTTGTTGTTTATTCAATTTGGTGAGACCGGGTTACATGCTTAGCTTATAGAGTTACTCCTAGTATGTCATCTTTGAATGAAGCAGTTGACTTTTGTCTCTGAGTAAATGGTTCTGTTTCTGGATGAGATAATTGTTTATTTTTATTTCATTAATTGTTAGATATGCAATGCACATTTATAGATTTTCATATTTTCCCCACAGCCCATTGAAATCTGTCTTTACGTTTGATATTACAACCGAGCACTAATAATTTTAACACCTACAACCTTAATGACAGTGGATTAAGCTCCAACTTAAAAGAGACAAATTTTATGGCTGGAGAAAATAATGTAACTAAAAGAAATGAAAAAGAGCAGGCCACTGAAAAACAAAATTGCATTAAACATTGGTAAAACAAATTTAGGTTGTTATAAAGAAACACAAGTAATTCAAAAACGATTTCATATCCTACAATATGTGATCTTCAAATATAAATGTGATGTCGTGTTTAATGACAGATGTAGAGTGTGACCTGGTATAGCACGCCCCATTATAACAAAAATTCAGATATAACATGGTCTTGGTGTGGCTCCCGAAATTTCATATATATGTATTTTTCTCGTACACAAAAAAGATTCTTTCTTGAAAGTACAAAAGAAAACAAAAAATGTTTATAATCATTTTAGGGAGGGGATCGCATATGAAAAATACAAAATCATGGTGTGGCTCATAAAATTTTATATGTATTTTTCTCATGTACAAAAAAAAGTGTTTACTTCTTTAAAATAACATGTAAAAAGTTTATTCACAAATCGCACAGGGCTTTGCCAGTGTCGCTAATTGAGATTTTTTTTTCCCTTATTGGCAGCAAAATATACCATCTGGTGATTTTTTTTTTAATTGGCAACATTGTTGGCTGTTTAAACTTGTATATACAACCCTTGATTTGGAGTGGAAAAATTCAGAGGCCCCATAAAAGGAAGCCACAAACTTTATATAAAATGTATAGAAATTTATCTATTATTACATAAATAAATTCTTTGTCCATATTGACAAACCATTTTAAGTGTTTTGTTGTATCATAATCTGGTTATGTTGACATCTAGAATGAGTACTGTATGTTTTGAGATATCAATTTTTTTTCAGATTTACATTTCTGGTAGCGGAGTTCAACCGGACAAGGCATTATCTCATAATCTATCTTTCGTAGTATTTTTTAGCCGCTCGCTAGTAATTAATATATTTACATAGACTGTCAGTTGTATGTGTATGGTAAGAAAAATACCTCTTCTTTTCGCTTAGAAATCTTTAAGAACATTTGACATGTTCTGTAGTAATCCTTGTCATCAGACCAAAAGACATGTGTCTTTATCGTCGATTGACCCTTTCTTTAAATTTCTGATGCATGCGTGGAATACAGCATCACTCCACTACCACAAATGTAAAAGCAAAAACAAAAAAAACATAAAAGAAACAAGCTCTCACCTGTCTCATTAGGCAGGAAGGAATAGTAACTAAACTTGACCATATGACTACCAGTTCATTTTAAAAACAAATAAAATAAAAGATAAAATAGTCAAAATTTCATAGAACTGGAGTGCAGTAAATACGGTTGAAATATGAAACATTTCAGCATTGTTTTGTGAAATAGACATTTGTATATACCATGCCTTGCTCATCCAAAAATGTGGTTTAATTTGCTGCTGATATGTTCCAGTGACCAAAGAAGACAGGGTCAAACCACATTAAGAAACACATGGCCACTGACCACAGAAGAGATGACCATTGATTACATGATATTTATATAGGAAATTTGCAGGGTGAAATTAGAATGATCATGATTATTGTGACCACTGAACTTGGGTGACAGGTTTGACAGTATTATCAAAGTTCATACTGTGGAACATCACCCATTCTAATTCGGGAGTCTTTTTGGGTTTTTGTTTTCATTTTCTTACATTTGTATCCATTTATGCAGTGAGAAACAAAGTAACACATTGAAGTGAATTAAAATTCACCTATTTCAGGAAAATGCTTAAAGAAAGACATAGTGAGGTTTAATTCCTTAATTGTTTTTGTTTTTTGTAATTTCATGGTGTTTATTTATAGTAAATCTAAGTTTAGAGCTTCTGAAGATTAGAAGCTGTACTAAGTTCACATTATTATTATTATTATTATTATTATTATTATTATTATTATTATTATTATTGTATTAATATTGTATTTATTATTATCATCATCATCATCATCATCATCATTAGTGAAGCCCAGAAGAGTTGTGTCACATTTTATGCCCATGCCTTCTCTCTGGATGAGTGGCCTAGTGGTTAGAACATTTGCCTCAGATGCGGGAGGTCATGGGTTTGATCCCCGGTTGAGTCATGCCAAAACTTACAAAAATGGTACTAATTGCTTCCTCTCTTGGCGCTCAGCATTAAGAGGTTAGTGTTACGACTGTCTGCAGTATGATGCCCCAGTGCTAGACATCACTATAAACTGCCACACTGCAGACATCGTAGCGATATGACTGAAAAATTGTTAAAGCTCATAATCACATCATATCACATCTCTCTGGATGAGAGACATGTCATGCCATGTTTCTTTGTATCACTTCCTGCAAAATATATTTCTACTCAGCTACTTTTAAGGCCATTTTGGATTCAAGCCAAATTTTGTATGAGGCTTAAAATTCAGAAGAACTAGGTCAAGTTTGATTTTCATTACTTTTAAATTTAATTGAGTTATGGCCCCTGTTTGACTCTTAGGCCTGTGTCCAACAGTTTTGTTTCTGCTCATTAACTTTGATGGGATTGAAATAATTTTGGTACAAGACCTAAGGTGTTTCCAAATTTAGATTTTAATTTTTTTTACCAACCCACAGGAGCGCCAAAAAAAAAATTGATGATTCTCATTAAATTTCACTATCCAGAAGTTATTTATTAACATTATTTCAAAACATTAATTGTATTTGCCAACAAGGCTCAAAAATGAAGCACTGCATGCTTATTTTCATATTTCTCCAAATTATTGAGTGCAGAAAAAGCATGACAAAGCCTCCAGAATAATACTTCAGCCACTTCTGTTAATATTCCCGGCATTTCTGGTACTTTCATAAGTTTTTTGTCTCAAATAAATCTCTCTTGTCATCTGATTTGTCATTTTTATGGTACAAATACTTAACCTTCATTTTTATCGTTAATGACATTAAATTTTAACATATTTTTGAGCATCATTCAGGATAATTCATTGTGTCATTGAACATGACCATTTCTGCATGGGAGTATGCCAGGCTAGGATCAGACCATTTCTGATTGGTTAATTCTAGTCTGAGACACATTATTGTTTGTTATCATAGTAAAGAAATCAGTGCATAGGGGTATGCCAGGCTAAAATCAGACCATTTCTGATTGGTTAATTCTAGTCTGATACCCAATATTGTTTGTTGTCATTGTAAAGAAATCAGTGCATGGGGGTATGTCAGTAGATGGATCAGATCATTTCTGATTGGTTAATTCTAGTCTGAGACACATTATCGTTTATTATCATAGTAAAGAAATCAGTGCATGGGGGTATGCCAGGCTAGGATCAGACCATTTCTGATTGATTAATTCTAGTCTGAGACACATTATTGTTTGTTATCATGGTAAATAAATCAGTGCATGGGGTTATGCCAGACTAGGATCAGACCATTTCTGATTGATTAATTCTAGTCTGAGACACATTATCATTTGTCATCATAGTAAAGAAATCAGTGCATGGGGGTATGCCAGGCTAGGATCAGACCATTTCTGATTAATTCTAGTCTGAGACACACTATCGTTTATTATCATAGTAAATAAATCAGTGCATGGGGTTATGCCAGGCTAGGACCAGACCATTTCTGATTGGTTAATTCTAGTCTGATACCCAATATTGTTTGTTGTCATTGTAAAGAAATCAGTGCATGGGGGTATGCCAGTAGATGGATCAGATCATTTCTGATTGGTTAATTCTAGTCTGAGACACATTATCGTTTATTATCATAGTAAAGAAATCAGTGCATGGGGGTATGCCAGGCTAGGATCAGACCATTTCTGATTGATTAATTCTAGTCTGAGACACATTATTGTTTGTTGTCATTGTAAAGAAATCAGTGCATAGGGGTATGCCAGGCTAGGATCAGACCATTTCTGATTGATTAATTCTAGTCTGAGACACATTTTCATTTGTTATCATAGTAAAGAAATCAGTGCATGGGGGTATGCCAGGCTAAGATCAGACCATTTCTGATTAATTCTAGTCTGAGATACATTATTGTTTGTTATCCTAGCAAAGAAATCAGTGCATAGGGGTATGCCAGGCTAGGATCAGACCATTTCTGATTAATTCTAGTCTGAGACACATTATCATTTGTTATCATAGTAAAGAAATCAGTGCATGGGGGTATGCCAGGCTAGGATCAGACCATTTCTGATTGGTTAATTCTAGTCTAATACCCAATATTGTTTGTTATCATAGTAAAGAAATCAGTGCATGGGGGTATGCCAGTAGATGGATCAGATCATTTCTGATTGGTTAATTCTAGACTGAGACACATTATCGTTTATTATCATAGTAAAGAAATCAGTGCATGGGGGTATGCCAGGCTAGGATCAGACCATTTCTGATTGATTAATTCTAGTCTGAGACACATTATTGTTTGTTATCCTAGTAAAGAAATCAGTGCATGGGGGTATGCCAGGCTAAAATCAGACCATTTCTGATTAATTCTAGTCTGAGATACATTATTGTTTGTTATCCTAGTAAAGAAATCAGTGCATGGTGGTATGCCAGGCTAAAATCAGACCATTTCTGATTAATTCTAGTCTGAGATACATTATTGTTTGTTATCCTAGTAAAGAAATCAGTGCATGGGGGTATGCCAGGCTAGGACCAGACCATTTCTGATTGGTTAATTCTAGTCTGAGACACATTATCGTTTATTATCCTAGTAAAGAAATCAGTGCATGGGGGTATGCCAGGCTAGGACCAGACCATTTCTGATTAATTCTAGTCTGAGACTCACTATCGTTTATTATCATAGTAAATAAATCAGTGCATGGGGGTATGCCAGGCTAAGATCAGACCATTTCTGATTGATTAATTCTAGTCTGAGACACATTATCATTTGTTATCATAGTAAAGAAATCAGTGCATGGGGGTATGCCAGGCTAGGATCAGACCATTTCTGATTGATTAATTCTAGTCTGAGACACATTATCATTTGTTATCATAGTAAAGAAATCAGTGCATAGGGGTATGCCAGGCTAGGATCAGACCATTTCTGATTGGTTAATTCTAGTCTTTCACCCAATATTGTTTGTTATCATAGTAAAGAAATCAGTGCATGGGGGTATGCCAGTAGATGGATCAGATCATTTCGGATTGGTTAATTCTAGACTGAGACCCAATATTGTTTGTTATCATCATTAAAGAAATCAGTGCTTTGGGGTACACCAGGCTAGGTCCAAGACTGTATTGACAATAATGACTCATTTTCTTGAGTGGTTTAACATTACTGTGAGCTCCTCATCAAATGCCAGATGTTGGTAGATGCTCAATCAACACATTAAACAGATCAATTAACCAACAAACGGAATGCTGATTTGAACTTTTGTTATAGCAACCAGTGGTATTATCCAATGGATTAGTATGGATGGGTTTTAGTAATCCATTGGCAAAATCGCAAACAACAAGATTGCAGATTAGCATTCATTTTGAACTCTGGACAACGAGGGCAAGTTTGATTTTTTTTTCTCACTTTTTTTCCAGCACAATTTATGACTCAATTTTGACTTGTGATTTCCTGTTTAGAAAAAAATCAGGATATGAAGTAACAAAAGAAATTTCAATAAAAAATTAAGTTTCAAAGATTATATATTTTATTTTCCATTTTTAGGCAATAACAGCTCGTGGGGGAGTGTTTTTGGAAGCTCCAGTTGTTGGGAGTAGAGTACCCGCCCTGGAGGGGCAACTAGTCATTCTTGCGGCAGGTGACAGGAAACTTTATGATGACTGCTACTCCTGTTTTGAAGCTTTAGGAAAGAAGTCTCTGTATTTAGGTAAGAATTGTTCATCATAAAAGAGAAAATGTTGAGTGGAAAGGCAAAGTTTGTGGTCTTCTACTCCAATGTCACTGATTTACAAAATGCTGAATTTCATGGTGGGATTATGAGCCTTCCAGTCCTGTACTTGAGTGAAAAATCTTTTATTTCCGAAACAAAAGGATTTTAAAAAATAAAATAATTCCCCAGTTTTAAAAAAGGTTCTTGGTTAAATTTTTTAAAACTTCATTCAATTTTATGTAAATTATGACCTTCAAAGAAATGATTAATTGAGAGAGTACTGAAGTTGTAAATTGACAGGTAATATGGACATACAAAATGAGTGTATGTGAGAGACAGACAGACAGAACATGTCCCATATGATTATAAAATTATCTCATTAAGTGGTGTTGATTTGTATTGGGTCTGTGTCTATAAATCTTACATAAATTAATTTAAGGTCCATTTCTTTTATTATATTTGTATACAATATCATATGAATATTCTAATTTGAACCCATATTCAATTCCTTTGATGAATATGTTTTTTTGAGTTGATAAACATTTTCAAATTTACAAGAAAAAAAAATACCTTGGTTTCGCCTCTCATGACAAAGTTTAGGCTGTCTTTTTGTTGAGTTTTTTCATGTCTTGAACTCTGTAATTGTATTGTAAACCAGAATGCATTACTGCTGTTTCATTGTTGATCCAACATTAAAGTTAACTTTCAGAATCAAAGTTCATATGTAGTTTACTTTGAATAGCTTTGTTAGCCATATTTATTGCTTTTTTTTTCTTGTTTTTTTTCTTCAGTTCTGTAATATACTGTATGTTGCTAAAGCTATACGCTGTAACAAAAATATCGAAATCAATTGTGCTAAATGTGTTTGGTTTTAATGGTATATTAGTCACTTCTCAATCATTCATTTACTGCTTAATTCTTTTCTTTTATTAATCACTGCATTTTCAAGTAAAAGTCATTCTTGCTTACACTGACATGACAGAATGAAATACAAGCCCAATATTTCATTCTTGCTTACCCTGACATGACAGAATGAAATACAAGCCCAATATTTCATTCTTGCTTACCCTGACACGACAGAATGAAATACAAGCCCAATATTTGTCTCTTCAGGTTCGGATGTTGGAGCAGCCATGAGGATGAAGCTCATAATCAATATGATCATGGGAACAGTTATGGCAAGTCTGGCAGAGGGAATGGCCATGGCCGAGAAAGTTGGCCTAGACCAGGAAGATATTGCAGAAGTTTTGTCCCTTGGCTCACTCTCCTGTCCTACTGTTATTCACAAAAGTCAAGGTAGCCTGAAAAAAGCCAGCAGTATTTTACCATATTTGTTCTGATACAATGCATCATGAACTATGAGTGGTGGACCTTTATTGCCAACACATTAGTCTTCATTGTTCATTCTACTTATGATTTGTGCAACCTTGAAAAACCTTTTAGTGATTTCTCTCAAATTTTGATGCTGAATTTTCCTTATTGCATTGCGGGTGGGGTGGCGGATTTTCTGTGGGAGTGGGTGGATGGAGGTGCCGTCATATTTAATATGAGAACAGTTTTTCGGAATAGATCCCCAATAGTATGTTTAAACAAATGTGTGTTCCAAAAAGCTTTCAGTGAATAGCAATAAAATTTGTCTTTTATATTAGTTAACATGAGTATTAATGTGTATTAAAACTGCATGTAACAGCAGAGTCATTACCACAGAATACCAAAAACTGCATGTAATAGCAGAGACATAACCACTGAATATAAAAAATTGCATGTAATAGCAGATACATAACCACTGAATACCAAAACTTGCATGTAATAGCAAAGACATAACCACTGAATACCAAAAATTGCATGCAATAGCAGAGACATAACCACTGAATGCCAAATATTGCATGTAATAGCAAAGACATAACCACTGAATACCAAAAATTGCATGCAATAGCAGAGACATAACCACTGAATACCAAAAATTGCATGTAATAGCAAAGACATAACCACTGAATACCAAAAATTGCATGCAATAGCAAGAGACATAACCACTGAATGCCAAAAATTGCATGTAACAGTAGAGGCATTACCACAGAATACTCACAACTGCATGTCTGCCATTCAACAGCATTTCCATGTGTAGTCAGTAATGGCCTAATAATAAAAGAAAACATCACCTAGTTAAATTGGAAAAATAAATTAGCAAGTGCTTGATTATGGTGGCTAATCTCGAAATCAAGTGATCTGATTGAACTTTGGTAATGAATACTACAGGACTCGTTATCCTCATGGCATTTTAATGAATACTACAGGATTTATTATTCTCCTGGCATATTGAGTTTGTGTGATTTTTGTGGTGTTGCTTATTTTTCTGGAAAGGGGCTGGGGTATTCAATTTTGGGGACAATCACACAGGCATGTACCATGGAGAAAAAACTGTTATCTAACACATCCTTGATTTTTTAAAAGGTTGTTTCTATGTTTGAATTTATTGCAGCACTCCTTGAATTTACCTGATGGGGTATGCCAACTAAATAAAATGAATCACTTATTAAATTTAGGATTTCTGTTTATATTATGTCCAAAAGAAAGAAATAAAATGGGAACATCTACAGGACCAAATGACACACAACAGTGGTAGTTACAAAAGGTACATATGGAGAATGATAGACAAAATATGCCCTGAAAGAATTCTTTGAAAACTCTTTGAAAAAAATGCTCCAGAGCTGTATGAACCATGTTATAATATTAGTGAACAGCAGTTGTTTGATATATTGTTGTATGTTCACCAGGGTTTGCATACCTACCAAAACTTATGATTTCATTGCAAGTCTTACACAAATGACCCTTGAGATTCAGAGTTGTTAAGGAAATGACTTACAGAAGAATAAAATAAATTATTATATGCTCATTTTTTTTCTCCATTAACTTTACATTGTCAGAATCGTTCAATATCCAGCGATATTGAACACCTTCATATTGCACCCCCACGTGACTGATGTACATGAATAAAGATCTACTTTCTATAGTAAACAAACAATGGACGCAGACGCCAGTACTTTAGATTTATTGTGTTTGTCGGTGGATGAAGTAAACCAACTGTTTGAACCATTTGAAAGTAGAGATGCCAAAATTGAGAATTTGGATGAATTCATAGAATCACAGAAGAAAGTTTCAACGAAGCTGGCGACTGAACGTGATATCAGAAATGTTCAGCGATGGCTGTATGAAAACAAACGTGAGATGCGCTGCATTGAAAATTTCATTCCGGAACATTGTTGAAATCGAAATCACATTCCATAGTAGACTGTACGGAACTCCGCAAGAAATGAATCTGTTGTTCATAAAAAATAAACAATATTGAAACCAGCATCTTCTTAAGAATTTATGTTTAAAAACTTTCATTACGTATTTCCAAATACTGTTACACATCTGTGTACTATAATATGTAGGCCTATAAAATCCAGACTACATTGTTGAAATCGAAATCACATTCCATAGTAGACTGTACGGAATTCCGCAAGATATTATTGTTGCATTTAAATCTGGATACGGGCATAGCCATATTTGAATTGGATCCAGTTTTCTTATTAGATGTAGTGGGAGTTGGGTCAGGTTACAGAAGTACAACAAATGTTTTGAACTGCACATATTATTTTATAAAAGACATCTGCATGATCAAGCTATTACAAAATTTACTTACAAAATTTTCTTGAATGTTGCATCCAGCAAGTGATACAAAACAAAAGAGACCAAGAGACCATAACCCACTTAAAAAGTTTTAATTGTAGGGAAGAATAGAAAAGAATATTCAGATTTTTTGGTTGGGGGAGGAAGGACAGCAATTACATTCATTGCACATGAGTTGAGTATATCTAATAGTGGGAAATTTGATTGCCATCACCATGTGAAACTGATGGGGAAAAAAAGCCATAGATTGCAAAAAGTTGAATGATAGCAAGAATCCATTGAACTCCATAGCTTTTGGAACTGTAGTTCTTGAAACTATATTGGAGGTAGTAAAGAATTAGGTGTACTTTACAAACACTGCATCAGTGTTAAATCATACTTCTGAGCTTATAAATGCTCATTTTCCAATTTGACATTAGCGGTATATATTTTGTTACATCTTCAGACCTGCCAACCGTGAAGATGGCCCTTAAAAACGAATAAATGCAAAAACTATGGAAATATGGTTGTTGTAGTAAAATCTGGAAAATTGGCTCCTCTATGTTTGATTTAAATTTAGATTTAGTGGAGTTAGTCCAGAAACCAGATAAACTATACAGTAGTACCTCAGACACTTTAAACTGCACATAGTTTTTAATGCAAAACATCTGGCTGACTAAACTGTTTATTATAAAAAAATTTTAGCTGGTGTCCAGCAAGCAATGCATGTTGAAGATGAAAAGGAAAATTAAAACGCTTAAAAAGTTTAAAAAGTGTTAATAAGGAATGCTCATATTTTTGTGAATAAAAGCAAGAAGGGACGCAATTACAATTAGTGGACATCACATACGGGTCGATATGAGTATGTCTTGTGGTGGGAGATATTGTCATTGTCATTTAAAATGGAAAATCAATTACAATTACATCAAGTTGATAGATAGCAACAAGCCATTGAGCTGCATAGGGGTTGGAACTTTTCCTGCAACTGTATTAGTGGTAAATAAGGTCTACATATACTTTAAAATTGTTTCATTTGACCATAATGTTAACCGTCGCTGCGTGTTTAGAAAAAACTAAACTGTTAAAATGTTTTCCAAACATTTTAACAGTTGTATATTTTGTTACATCTTAATGAAAATCAGTCAAACTTGTTGAAAAAATCAGCTGCCTTACTGTGACGGTCTTGTTAGGGTTGACCGGTCTGCACATTACTAAAAATCAGTAAAAGCTATGGAAAAATAATCAACTGCCTTACTGAGAGGTCTTGTTTTAGGGTTGGCTGGTCTGGGTTTGTGCTGTTTATTGTTGTGCATGTCTTATGCACAGTTTAATAAATGTATGGACGACAAACTTCATGCACAGTTTTAATTTTGAGTGCTGATCCTTATGTTGGGTTGTTTTAGATGATGTAATAATGCTATTATGAACTTACATCTTTTACTCTTATTTTTATTAAATGTTCCATCAAGAATGTGGTAGAGGCGTATAGTGATATCACTGTCTTTATATCTTTGAGTCATTTTTGTTCCATCAAGAATGTGGTTGTGGCATATAGTGATATCACTGTCTTTATATCTTTTAGTCATTTTTGTTCCATCAAGAATGTGGTAGGGGCATATAGTGATATCACTGTCTTTATATCTTTGAGTCATTTTTGTTCCATCAAGAATGTGGTTGTGGCATATAGTGATATCACTGTCTTTATATCTTTTAGTCATTTTTGTTCCATCAAGAATGTGGTAGGGGCATATAGTGATATCACTGTCTTTATATCTTTGAGTCATTTTTGTTCCATCAAGAATGTGGTTGTGGCATATAGTGATATCACTGTCTTTATATCTTTTAGTCATTTTTGTTCCATCAAGAATGTGGTTGGGGCATATAGTGATATCACTGTCTTTATATCTTTTAGTCATTTTTGTTCCATCAAGAATGTGGTTGGGGCATATAGTGATATCACTGTCTTTATATCTTTTAGTCATTTTTGTTCCATCAAGAATGTGGTTGGGGTATACAGGTAATAGTGTTATCATGACAAGGCATGGTGTTGATTACAGGTGCTTGATTACAATTACAATTTGATTGGTACTGATGATTAAAATTATCAGGGAATAGTTAGGATTACAGTTGATTTGTATTTGCTTATTAACTTTTTTTTTGTTCTGGGAAGATAACATTGTGTAACTGAAAAAAAAATTTCCTTTTATAATAGCAGTCATGGTCTTTGTTTTTGAAAACTTTATTCCCCTTACAATATTACGAATATATATTAAGTGAATGAGCATTTATGGTTTGACTTGTGGTTGAAACTTCTTATACTTATAGTAGATAGTTTTTTTTTAAACTTAAAATCATGTCTGATCAGAAAATGGACAAATCAACACCTCTTTTCCTAATTTTTTTTATTTTGACCAACAGATCCAGATTTGTTGTAAAAGTAAACATGTACATTTGTAGCTACAATGCCTCAAAGATGTAGGGATAGTAATATTAGTACTAGTAATATATAGATTACACTTTTTTCACCCTATATTTGCACATATACCTCTCTCAGGTTTGGCATGTGATGTATGCATGTTTATATACATATGTAGAGGGCTTGATGTTTTTTCTTTGTGTTAGATTTTGATCCCAGATTTGTTTATATAATATTTTGGACATCGACTTTGTGATCTGTAGAGTACTCTGGACTATTGCAGACATAATTACAAATAATTCTAGGTTTTTTTTGCCTGATGTAGGATGTAACGTTTTATGTGATTTATTTATTTCCAGCTATTTTAAACCAGAAATATGATCCACATTTCCCATTACAACATCAGCAGAAAGATCTTCGCCTCGCACTACAGCTTGGAGATAAAGTGGAACAACCACTCTATGTGGCAGCAGCAGCTAATGAAGTAAGATTTTGCATACCATAGCTTGCCGTGTTTTGATGTAATCAGGCCTATTCTATGTGGAATAGCCTGCATTTTTCTTATAATCAGGCCTAATTAGATAATTTAATTTTTACGATATAAACCCATTTACCAAGTCTTGATGAAATCAAATTAAATTTATCCAATCCTTACGATATAAACCTATTTACTAATTCTGAATGAAATTAGATTAAATTTATCTAATCTTGACAATATAAACCCGTTTACGAAGTCTTATTGAAATCAAGTTAAGTTTATCCAATCCTTACGATATAACCCATTTACCAAGTCTTGATGAAATCAAATTAAATTTATCCAATCTTTACGATATAAACCCATTTACCAAGTCTTAATGATATCAAATTAAATTTATCCGATCTTGACAACATAAACCCATTTACCAAGTCTTAATGAAATTAGATTAAATTTATCCAATCTTGACAATATAAATTCTTTTACCAAGTCCTAATGAAATCAAATTAAATTTATCCGATCTTGACAACATAAACCCATTTACCAAGTCTTAATGAAATTAGATTAAATTTATCCAATCTTGACAATATAAATTCTTTTACCAAGTCTTAATGAAATCAAATTAAATTTATCCGATCTTGACAATATAAACCCACTTACCAACTGTTAATGAAATGAAAAATGTTATCGTTTGAGAAGTATCACACTTAGCCAGTAATATGAAAGATGACTTCATTAATATGCATATAGAGGTGAAATGATGCACCTGTGCCCCATAAGATGAATCTAGATACACATATCAGCGTAAAAATCTTACTCTGGGTAAAAGGTCATGGTGATATAAGTTTATTTACCAAGCTAGAGGAAAATCCAATCAAAATTAAGTTTCCTAAGTGGTATCAAGGTCATCCAATGATTTTCAAGATTACTTCATAAATGTTTAATTTTAATATGTATGGAAAAGTCAGGTCCGTAGGAAACTACGTCGGTGATGGGTCATATGGCAACCCTGTATCAGTTATGGACAGGCAGGAAAATTTGCCGGGTCTGGCTATTTCTGAGTACAGGAAAACCTGGTAGGGTTGCCAAGCCAGAAACCTGTACATCCCTAGTTTTGATGAAAATATAATCGTAAATATTGCCTCCAGAGTTTTAAAATGTGCAGCCAATCAAATGCAAGTTTACCTTGTTAATAAGCATTCATTTCATTCATTTTTTAACTACCTCTTAAATCGTGATGACATAAGCATCAGGTTTTATAATTTTGGAAGAAGTACTTCTGTTGTTTTCACAGAATGATACATTTTTTATTGAGTCTTGATATTTGTGTTTTTCTTGTAGCTACCATGATATCTAAAGATGGGTAATACATGATATCTAAAAATAGTGCATGAAATTTAATGGATAAAATCTAAAAATAGGTGATGCATGAACAATTGTGAATTGACTGGATTACATAATAGAAATTTACATGAATCACTTACCAACCAGTTCAACAGTTAGGTGTGATAAAGCACTGTCTCAAGTTTGGACAAGTTGTGTTTTGGTGGACACCTATGTTATTTTCACTATATAGTATACAAATTTAAGTCAGCTTCATTTTTGTTCAACTTAAAAAATATAATTCTTGTCATATGCTAAGTTTAAAGTTTTGTTCATAATGAGAAAAATTGAAGATTGTCATAACTGAACTAGTTTTGTCACTAGAGACATGATGATATGACCCTCCTGATCAGAGTACATGCCATGCTGAGTAATGTCTATTTCTTACATGTATAATTTGTAAATACATGTATAATTTGTAAATACATGTATAATTTGTAAATACATGTATAATTTGTAAATACATGTATAATTTGTAAATACATTGAAGGGATATCTTTTATGATATAACTTGAAGGAAAAAAAATTTGTATTTTACTGTGACAGAACGAACCTACAGAAACGTTGTTTTCAAGCCTGCCTTGGTGAAAGTTCCAAATCATGATCATCTGTATATTTCTCTTTGTGTTGGTTCATATGTCAATCCTTCCACACCCTGTATTATGGTCAATGTTAATGTATTTTAGATTAGGATTATGGTCAATGTTAATGTTTTTTAGATTAGGATTATGGTCAACGTTAATGTATTTTAGATTAGGATTATGGTCAACATCAATGTATTTTAGATTGAGCTGCAAGTTTGTTTTTTTCAAGGTAAGTAAAATGCATGCTTGAGAAAGTTAATCTTCTTTATTGAAAAAAGAAAGTATGCATTATGTAATGGATGTACCAAGATGCAGGATTAAATATTTTCTTGATTTTGTCATTTACACATGACTTAATGAGTCAGTTACTTTGTTTTGAAAGTAAATTAGTTTAGTATTTTATTTCCAACTTACCTGAGGTCACCATTACTAGAACTGGAACAACCTTTAGACAGTTTAAGAACCTCCTTAACAGAATTAGACCAAATTTGGTGGCATCTTGGCATTGAGGTTTTTACAAAAAAATATAATTCTACCTTCAATACTGTTTCAAAAAACAGAAAAACCATTAATCGACTTGTCAAAAAGAACTCAGCAGAATTCGACCAAAGTTGACAGAAATTATGTTAGGATGGAGAGCTTTTAGATAGAGACCATTGATGACAATCTGGCATCCAGTATGGCCACTATTTCAAAAATAAAATATACTTCAAATGACTTCTTGAAAACTGCTCAGCATAATTTTTATCAAATTTAACAGTAAGCATCCTGCCAACTAATATAGCTGTTGAAATTTAATACAGTAAAGTCTTTAAATGACTTATCAAAATCCATTAAACAGAATATGACCAATTTACCATCCAATATGGCTGCTGAAAGTAAATATAGAAAAGTCTTAAAATGACTTTGCAAAAAAGATTAAAAAGAATTTAACCAGATTTAATGGTCTTTGAGATTTCAGCAAATAATATTCACCATCAGATATTTTTTCTGTTGCTCAAAATATCTGCCATTAAATATGGAAACTATGCATTTCAGTATTAATGGCATGCTGTTGATGTGCCATCAAACACAGATGTCACTCAGGTGAACAGTCTTAGGCCCACTTGGACCTCTTGTTTCTTGGGATCAGATTTATGTATGGGATTACTTTGCATGCTGTTATAATCTTTGGATGATTATTCAAATAATGCATGTACCGTACTTTATTGCTGTTTTGATTTTATGTTTAATGTCTTGTTAGTTCTATGTCTTTATTTTATTTTCCAGCTCTACAAGAAAGCAAGACGTCTTGGATATGGAGAATCAGATATTTCTGCAGTATTCAGGGCTGCAAGTGCCTGATAAATGTATACCAAACTTGTTTGTGGACTAATAACAAAATTTTATTATTTTTGCAATCTGAGTTGCAATCCAAAGTTTCGGCAGTTCTATACCTGACTTTGTGACTATGTTAATAGTGTGACAGATGAATTGTATGGACATGGCGTAAAAATGAAATTATTCTTGCATGAGAACTGGACTAAAGAAGTTCCAGTTTTGTCTCAGACACTGTAGATTTTAATCATAAAGAATTCAGGGCAGTGTATCATTCAGAACTCTTGATTTTATGCTAGGTTACAAGTAATATGGGGTTGTAATTTAATATTTCATCTTAACTTGATTCTGTGCCATAATTGTGTCATACTGCCATTATTGTTAAGCCCACTTTTCCTACATAGAATCATGTCGGCATCCACTTGTATGCCGGTCCATTCACACATTTAAATAACCTCAGTGTTCTTTTCTGTTGTTTTACTTGTAGGTTTCTTTTTTACTTTTCAAAAAAGAAGGTTGGCTCGACCAAAATGTGGTCTTCTGGGGTTTTGAAAGGGATTTATTAGAGGGTGAACCATAGTTAATTCATACCAGAAAATATTCTCAAAAAAACCTAGCTTCTTTACTGATTTCAAAGCTGCAAACAAAATTATGAAAATGCTACTGTGTCTTGTTATGTTTAACTTGACATTCAATTAGAAAGTGTGCTTTTTGTGGATATGTTATGATCAGCTATGCTGACCCATTCATGCATCTAATGGTCATCTTTCTTTGTGATATTGCATGAAAAAGGGTGTTCATTTTTCATACGATTCTTAAGGATGGAACGTATGCAGAGGTGACCAAGGTTAAAGAGCCTGGATTTAGGGAAGCTGAGAAGGGGCAACACAGGGTCACATATTCCCAAAAATGTGTGGATACTTCCAAAGACATTCATCTCTTGTTCATCTTGTCATATCTAGGGAGATCAAGCGTCTCTTCCTAATTTTTTTTATAACATGTTACCACTTGTATAAAAGTTGTGGTCCTAACACCGACAAAACAAAATTTATTTTATGTCGCATTTGTAAGATTTCTGATCATTTACAATTTGATGAAATCTCATTACAATGTCTCGTTTTGTTTTTGTTTATTTGTTAGTAGTACTAAATTATTGTCTCACTTGATTATGCATGATAACATACATTTATCACTGTTCTGCTAGTGGCAGCAGTGATGTTTTATGGTCCTGTGTCCATCATATGTCATTCATTTCCCATTTGTCATCAATTGCTTGTTGCTACACTGGAGGCCATATTTCTTTGAATATAGGCCGCTATGATCAAAGTCTTCAAATTTTACTAATAATTAAGATCCATACATTGATTTGGCTGAGATTGTTACCACTCTGAAAGCCGTATTTCTGAACAAATTTTGATCACAGTTACGGGCAAGATGAATGATTATTCATGAGGTGAGTGTGGCATCCGATTGGCTAAGTTTGTTACCGCTTTGGTAGCCATAAGTCTGTTCTGGTATCAACCATAAATGGAATATGGGTGTGTCTCTTCAAGGTCTCGGACAAATTTAATAATATGTGAGATCAACACATGCTAAGGAGGTGATCTTTTATTTGGCTGAGTTTGTTACCATTTTGGAAGACACATTTCTGGTCCAATTTGATCAGATGTGGAAAACGTACTTATATGATCAAGATAAAATAGGAGTCCTGCAGTATGATCAAGATCAAATAGGAGTCCCACAGTATGATAAAGATTAAATAGGAGTTCTGCAGTATGATCAAGATCAAATAGGAGTCCCACAGTATGATCAAGATCTAATAGGAGTCCTGCAGTATGGTCAAGATTTCAGAGGAGTCCTGCAGTATGATCAAGATTTCAGAGGAGTCCTGCAGTATGATCAAGATCTAGATAGAAGTCCTGCAGTATGATCAAGATTTAGATAAGAGTCCTGCAATGATGAACAAGATTCATTCATATTAATGAGATGATTTTGCATCAATTTGTTTGCCTCTCAGGAGTATAATTTTTATCTGATTTTAATCTTTATAGACTTCAATAGTTAAGATATAGAATGCTTAAAATTACAAGCAAGATTAAAAATAAATATAATAATAAAAATAATAATAATCCTGTGATCTTGACTCTTATTGACTGAGCTTATCAACACCTTAGTGACTATTTTTATGAGAATTTTGTTAAATAGACCCAACATTATCAATATATCCTCTGAGATTTAGTATGAGCATGATGTCTTAATGAGATGGTTCTGTATCTTGTTGGCTGAGCTTCTTTTAACTTGCGCGGTGTTTCAAATTCTGTTGTAATCAAACTTGGTAAGTAAGCTAATATCGTGATGTTTGCATGAGTTTTATTATCAGCAAGACCTTCACATATTTATGAGGTGATCATGCTTATGATTGGATGAGGTTGTTACCTATCAAGAGAATATTTATATTGACCCCATGGTAATGGGAAGCAAGACACAATGCCACTTTTTAAATGTCAGCAGTAATAGTGTCATCATCAGCAGAAGCAGTTTGGTATAGATTCATTGATATTTTGTCATTTGTAAATAATTCTTTAATCCCTTGATAATAATCTTTATAATGGAAAGACAGTTCATTATGTGACACATGCTTTCAGCTTGAGATCAAGGGTGGTCTTAGAAAACTTGCATTGGGATTTAGTTACTTTTCATTTGCTTATTTTACTAAGTCCTGTAATAGACTTTTTTTCTAATCATTATGGAGCTAAGATAACTCATCATTCGTTATTTATTTGCATATATTTCCTAAATCCTTTGATGGATTTTGTATTGAGAAGAAATGTAAAGCTAAAACACAAAATGCTCTTATGACCTTGAGGTCATCACTTTTTATAGAAAAAAAATGTGTTACAATCATGATTAAAGCTTTTTATTTGTTTATATTTCTTAAACCAGTTGATGGATATTTTTGATACTTGGCTTGGCACATCATGAAACATCTGTGACATGCTTCCCTTGCCCAGGGTTCAAGGTCATAGAAATAATCGTGTTAAGGCTTTGGTTAAAGTGTTTTATTGATTTAGATTTCCTGATTTATTTCCTTTTTGACCTTAGAGGTCATGGTCACATTTATAGACAATTTATGATAAGGTTTTTATTAAAGTTTTTTTAAATTTTAATTATATTTCCAAAACTCCTTGATGGGGTTTCTTTATACTTTTGGATGAATTCTTATGAAGCTAAGACAATTTAGTCAGCAACATCTTCACTAACCTTGACCTTCTTACCTTGGGGTCAGAATCATTCATTTTGTAGTAATGCATCTATTATGGACTTGACATGCTTATGGCATTGTTGTCTTAAGTTCAGTAATAAATTAACATCTGCACACAATAATGAAATGATCTTGCATTGGGTTGACTGAGCCAGTTGGCTGTGTAGGCCTGTATTTCTCATCCATTTTTGATAAAACTTGGTAAATAAATTTGAAAGAATTTAATTTTGGAAGAGAGATTTTGTTAGCTATACTTGGAAATATTTTTTATCAGAGTGCAAGAGGAAAATGGTCAACTGTTAATTAATGTAAACCAGATAAGTGGTAAAAGGTTCACACATTCTTGCTTAGTTGCTTGTATACCAATTTTTTAATGTGATGAGAGTCAATTTTAGAAAAGAATTTCCCTTTATAGTTAGTAGATAATTCAGACAAAGAAATATGGAATGAAATGTTACATGTAACATTGCTTAATGAATGTTCAAGTTTTTAGCTTTATATTTTATTATTGGCATTATAATATACAAGATGAAATGATTAACATTGATGGCACATGAGAAGTAAGGGTTAACACTGCAATTTTTGAACCGGCATAAAACTTGTATTAATTACTTTACTTTGATTTCTCTAATAATATGCTGCGAAAATAAAGGACATCAGCTCCTGATAAACCATATGTAACCAGTTTTGCTGCTTCACATCAATTTTAGTTTTAAATGTTATACAATGGATGGCTTGTACTTGAGATATAGAAGAATCCTGTTGATCTTGATGTCCAAAGGTCAAGGTTACATCACATATCAGAACAAAACTTTGTAGGGGGCATCCATTGAATAAAGGAAGAAGCCTACTGATTTAGGGTTAAAAGGTCAAAGATCAAAGTCACTGAGTAAATAATGAGAAATGGTTTCTGCACAAAAGCTTCAGTCAGCAATATCAAACATTTATTTTTCACCAAACTTTGTGGATGTTTTGCACTTTGGTTAAGAAAGAAGTCTTTTGATTTTGGATTCTAGTGGACCATGGTCAAGGTCAGTGGTTATTGACAGAAGAAAAATGGTTTTCACATAAAGCTTTATTTAACCAAGCTTTGTAAGGGACCAGTAGTTAAGGTAAAACAAGACTCTGGAGATGAAAGAAAAATGGGATTTACACAACAACTTTGTTCTTGAATTCTTTGTCTTCTGTAACATGGGTACGTGAGAAAGCCTCTCATGGGTCAGTGGTCCTTCCTGGGGTTTACCAGGGTTCTTACACCACAAATTATACTGGCTGCGATGTGTAGCTATCTTGTGCTGAAAAATGGCTTTAAAACCAACAACAACAACTTTGTCATTTGCGGATGACTTGCACTCATGGGTAAGAAAGTAACCTAAAGATTGGAGGGTTTATTGTTCATAGTGTCAATGGAAAGATTGCTTTCAGGACTGCATAACTTGACCAGACATAATGGTCACTGAGACCCAGGGCCAGTGCAAGCAGTGCATTTCCACAGAAACCAATTTTCAGAGGGATGCCAAATCATAGAATTAATGGGGCACTAAACCCTTAATAGGCCGAAATAAAAATTGTGTGTTTTGATTGTCTGTTATAGCTGAGCAAGATTATTTATGATATAATAAAGCAAATATAGTGTTTTTTACATATGTCTTGAGCTTCAGATTGGGAAGGTGGGTGGGTCTGTTTTGCACTGGGTGTTGTATTGATAATCCACACCCATCAGGTTATCTCTGAGCCACTATGGAATCAGATGACAGAATGCATTTTTTAAATACCTGCCATTGGTAATATTTTAATTGAAAATACCACATTCTTGTCGAGGAAGATGGCAGTGAAACCAAAAGCTACCAATATGAATTCAATTAGTTTCTTCCAGCTACCAAGACTTCAAATTCTGAATTAGCCCACATGTCATTATGTCCATCTGTTTGATTTGGAACACACTTTTGTACATGCAATTTATCCTACAGTGTTTGATGGGTTGCCAAGAAACTTGGTAAACAGTATGGTCCTTATCCTAAAGACAAACTTATAAACATAAGCATCTACAAATTTTGTTAGAGTTATTACCAATTTTGACTTGCTGTAGTGCAACGCAGAATTTTATGAATGCAGCTAGTCTCAGATTTCATGAAATTTGGTATATATTCTGATCTACATATATGCATATTGACTGTGTATGAATATTTTTAAGTTATTGCCCTTTTTGATTTTTGGTCAGATGTAGTGTGTGACAGAATCTTAAAAACACAACTTATCATTGGATTGCCATGAAACATAAATGCTATGGGCTTCATTACCATAGCAACAAAATACTGTCCTCCCACAACTTTGTTTAATAGAGTTACTACCATTTTTATTTGACACATGAATGAAGTATATGATGGATCTTCTGTATGCAATATACCCCTACCACCGTTACTTTAGAAACGCACTATATCCCCCAGTTTTGTTATTGATCGATGTGAAACTTGGTAATATGGCTATGATTTGTAAGTTTGTATATTTGCAAATCAAAATGCTCCTGTGATTTTGGTAAGGATTTATTGCTTTTTTTTTTGTGCTTGGAGCTGAATGTATGTATGTATGTATGTATGTATGATGTATGTATGTATGTATGTATGTATGATGTATGTATGTATGTATGATGTATGTATGTATGTATGTATGTATGTAAGATGTATGTATGTATGAAAGAAATTTGTGAATGCATCTTGTCAAACAGTTTACAATGGAATGCCATGAAAATGTTCTAGTGTTATCATCTGAAGATTTGCTGATTGACAGATCAATGTTCTCCCTTGTTTTGTGTGAGAGATTGCTATTTTTGACCTTCACCTGAATGTAATTTAAGACTGAATCTTGTGAAAGAATCTGGCATGGTTGTCATCTAAAGACATTAATAAGTCTCTATCCTCCCTTGGTTTGGGGCAGTTATAGAGTTATTGCCCTTTTGTATTTGTAGCAGGATGCTACATATTGCATTATTTCTAAATGCAATTTGTAGTTGATTGATGTAAAATTTGGAAAATCATCATATCCCATTATTTCAGAGGTTATGCCATTATCTCCATCATGTGGTAAGAATGGAAAAGGGGAGAGGGAGTGGTACATTTAAATGAGAAAATTGCAGACCTTTCCTCAAATATTTTATGGAGATACCACTTCTAGAAGTAATAATAGTAATAAAAATAATAAATAAAAATGTATTCCCCCAGCCCAATGCATGTTGAATGAAATAGTCCTTTGTTATACCATTTGAGTGGGTATGCCAGTTATACTCTTTATTATACCACAGTTGGCATTTTCATCCATTTGTCCATGACACTTGTATTGATTTGTATTTGCTGAGTCCTGACATACCTTTATGAAACTGTATGCTTGTTTTGTATCATGACATTGTGAAGAAAATGGAGTCAGCTGATCATTTTTATTAGTTTGTCACAAACCAAAAACCCTTATGTGATAGCCTGTTCATTGTTGTTGGGTTTAACGCCATTTTTCAGCACACGATAGGCTATTCATGGCAGCCAGTATTAATGGTGGAAGAAACCGGGAAATCACCGAAAAGAACCACTGGCAAGCTTTCTCACATATTCACATTTGCCGAATCCTAGACTTGAACCCACGCAGACAGAGGTGAGATGGCAGTGATCCGTAACGGACAGCGCTTTAGACCACTTGGCCACTCAGGGCCCCTGATAGCCTGTTTATGGTCCATTCATCCATTAGCACAAGTTTGTTATCATTACTCATCTAAAACTGTTTGAAGAATTGCCATGAAACTTCATGTACATTTTCATCCAAAGATTTACTTGCTTCTAAATGATGATGCTGCCACTCTGACATTCAATAAGTCCACATAGGCACCACTTAATAAATTATGTTCTCATTACTTCTTCTGATTGGATGGTCATATCAATATTGAATTTGTACTAAATGATTTTTTATAATGTCTAATTGGTTCTCAATGAAAATGGTGCAGATATCTTAACTTGTCTTGAACAGGAGTTATTGTCAACATTTGGTTTCACAAGAAGGCTTCTTTTGATGTCTTGTTGAACCTGTATGAATTCTGGCTCATTCGGATCTCCATTATGGCATCATATCCAAAATCTTACCATTACTTCCGAATCACTGGCCATATTGGCATAAGGTTTCACCAAAAGATTTCTTATCATATTGAAATGGTCCTAAATGACATTGGTGCTAATCTTACATCTAATATCATTGCCATGACAGATAACATACAAATTGGGTTATCGCTACTTATCCAGAAGGAATGATTAAATTGACGGTGTTTTCAGAGAAAAGTGGAGAAAAAAATTCTGGTTGCTTAAGAATGGCAGAAATGGTTTCAACACTCAGCAATTTCAAAGAAGAAACAGACTTATTTAGGATTCCAGGACATTTTTATCCAGTCAGTTTCTTTGAGGGACTTGTGTTTCAAAAGTTTTCTGTCCATTCATTAGTCTCCTCAACCGTCTGAGATATTGTCAGGTGTATAATGATATTTCATACAAGAATTAGATTGGTCAGATTAGTGCTTTAAGATTTATCTCATTGTTTGAGAATTGTACTTGCATATGGTGGCACTCTACAGTTTCGTATTTAGCAAAGGGTTAGAAATTTAAAGAAAATGAATTTCACCGGGTTTCCTCACTTGTTATACTAGCTATTTAAAAAGATTGTATATCTTAGGCATTGTTCAAAGAACCTTTAATTCCCTTTATTTTGGTGTATGATTGATGGGTGTAATATGGGTTATGGAGTATACAGCTTGACCTTACTCCAGATGTGCACCTTTCACTCGCTGAACTTCAGACGTAAATTGTTTAAAAATAACTTTTTTTACATTTAATGTATTTGGTATTTCCCTATTTTCATAACTGCCAAGTATAGTGTACTTTAGACAAATTCAGGTTGATTTTTGGAGCACAAGGGAGTTGACATTTTAGTTAGCAGTGTGCTAAGATCATTTACAATTTCCAAAAGTACAATATCCAAAGAAATGTCAGCCACATTACATGAAAGTAGCATAGAGGTATACCAACATTCTCTCAACAGTGCATGTTTTAAATGCAAACAACTTTGCCTTACATACTCTCTAAAATGTACGTAATAACTGGTTAGTGCCACCTATATTATAGGGGAATATACAATGAGTACATGCTTACAGGAAGTCCAAGTTTCTTAGCAACTTGGTGTATACAAAGTGTCTCTTTCATCAATGTGTACATGTTTTATTCAATGTCATTCTTTGATATTAGAATCAATCTTGTGTGTTTTGTTGCTTCTATTGGGTAACTCAACAGCTTACCGTATATATTGACTTAGAAGTCAAGTCTAACTGCAAACAACAAATGTTCCAATCTGCCATAGCATAATGTGCATGCAGATAAGGATCTGTGTTGTTTGTTCAACTCCTAGCAGACTGCACAGACTCAGACCTGCAATCTCATTGTGGGACAGCAGATCTGGGTCTGTGCAGTTTGCAGTTAAACTCAACTTATAAGCCAGTATATGATGAGTACTAGTTAACTAAGAAGTAATTAATTAATTAAGGTTTATTCAGTCTTTTAAAGTCCCTTGACAGGTTGACTTAGTTCTGTGCACTTTTCATCATGTTAAACGTTTTAGTTATTGAAATTGTTCAGGAAGGGGGTCAAAACAACAGGGATGTAGCATCAGAATTTAGTACAAATCACTCTGAATGTATCAAATATGCTTGCCAACAATAAACCTGCATTTAAGAAAAATCCATTTTGATTTATTAATCAAAAGGTGATATGAAATAACCTGTCAGAGATAATATAGATCCAGCCCCTTGATAACATAGTTGTTGGATTCTGCTGGGACATCAAAAAAGGACTTGAGTTGTGTTCCTCCTGGTGTGGTCCAGCACCCAGCTGATATCTATGAAAAATATAAATTAGCACATTTAGAATGTCACTTTAAATCCTTTTGGTATGAACATACTGTATTTCTCTGATTTAGAAGCTTTTGCTCATGAGAAACATTTCAGAAACAGGAACCACTAGTCCATGGTACACCTCCTCAGTCTTGAGGAGTTGTGTTTATTGGCATAATATCCTTTTAGCTTTCCAGATTATAAGGCTTAGTGAGCATGTAGTATGGCCAAACATCTGTTTATTTGGCACCATTCTTGACGCCATTTTGATCAAACTTGGAATATAGGTTTATTTCATTATTTGTGGAGTTCAAATAAAGGTGAGATCTAATGTAATTTATGAGGTAATGTCAGACTGGTTGAGTTTCTTACCAGTTTGATGGCAGTATATCTGATCTGACTTTAACATGTTAGTCTTAGAATATATCTTTATATTATTAAGATCACACACAAGTCAGTTTAAGGCATAATTATTGAGATTATCTTGCATCAGATTCGCTGAACTTATTATCAAAAGATATATAATCATATCAGTATTTCTGGATGACAAGATATAATCATATTAGTATCTCTGGATGACAAGATATATAATCATATCAGTATCTCTGACAAGTTGATTTATAAGCAAGATACAAGATTTGATTTTGATAAATCTTGGAATGTTGCATTGTGTTATCAAGCTCTTAGATGAATTTGATATTGAGAAAGATTCATGCATATTCAAATGTTGGTCTTGAAATTTGATTGGCTGAGCTTATTACCACTCTGGAGAACCTATTTCTGAGTAGATTTTGATCAGACTTGGAATATAGGCTTATTTGATCAAGACCTTGTCAGTTTGAGAATGATCAAGATCCACCTGTAGTAATGAGGTGATCAAGCTCTTAGATGAATTTGCTATTGAGAAAGATTCATGCATATTCATGAGGTGATCTTGCATCTGATTGGCTGAACTTGGTACTGCTCCAGAGGCTTTTATTTTTTCTCATTTTGATTGAACTTGCAAAATAGACTGAACTCATAAACCTATCCAGTGAGTAATATTAGGAAAAAGATCAGCACAATTACAAATAGTTCCCGGATCATATGCAGTTTAAACTTTTTAGATTTTCTTTTAAAATGTATTATTCTTTCTATTTCTTTAAATTATAGCAATGCAAGGAAAGTAAACAACATTACATGTATATTGACTCCATGGTTTTAGGTTAAAAAGATCTTCTCCATGCAAAACTCATGGAAACCAAAAGAAGAAAACCATAAAGATATTTCAATTAGAATTGAAGAAGTTTATTAAAATAATCAATCTTAGGAATTAAAATGAATAATTTTTAATTTTTTACTGAAGAAGTTGCTAGAGAAAATCAACAATTGCAGGCTAAATGATGTAATTAAGTATTAGAATTACTTTTACACAATTATATATATTTGTTTGCAAGTAATTATTTTGTTTGTTTTTTTCTTCTAATATTGACTTTGCTCCAATAAAACATTTACAAAACCCATGGCTAAGTTTATAAATTTATTTGCACAGAACTATTTCTGAAAACTTTGCCATATTTGAAATTTGTATTTGTAGGCTGTTTGAGATTTTGGTGAAATAAAGTTTGATGGACAGTTGCTAGTATTGACATGCTGAAATGCCTGGTTATGCTCTTCCAACACTGCATAAGCCTTCTTAGTAATATGGTCAGCTGTTATATGAGGTGAAAGATATCTGGCCACTTGGGTCTCTTTATTCTTATCACAGCATGTCCATTTCTTTTTTACTTGTTTCAAATTATGTCACTTGTAATGGTATTGTCTGGAAGATGTGCAGGAACTGCATTTTGTTTTATTTATGGATAACAATTAGATTTTCTGGTAATTACAAAAACTTTTCCAATATTTTACACCACTTTAAACTATATTTTCTCACACAAAATTCTTATCACAGTCACAAGCGGTAGACAAATGAAGTATGGTGTACGTGTTTGTATGCAAGTGTAGATTACTGAGTTGCATTTCCATGTCATTGCAATTTCTAATTTCTCAGATCTTTTGGACTTCAATAGATTTGATCTGCTTAAAAGCAGTAGAGAAATATATGTTTTACAAACACAAGTCTGGCTTGTATGTCTTTTGGGTCGGCATAATAGTTTTCCAAATAGTCACCAATCCTTTGAGTTCATTTGGCAGCAAACCTGACATATTGGACATGGGTGACCATAATTATCTGCAAAGTACAAAACATGAGGTGTGAAAGCTTATCCTTTGGAGTTTGCAATATGATTTGTTTCAGACAAAATGTGAAGCATTGAAAGACTATAAAGCAAATTCACAACCAAAAATGACAGTTTTCCTGTGCATTTTTAATAATTTGGTATATAAGTGTTTTCCTTTTTATCTTATATCGAGGGTATAACTTGAAATTAGTGAATAATGGATATTTTTTATTAAGTGAGTAGAAAACATTTAAATATTCATTATTCGTTTGTTGCAAACAGATTTTGCTTTTATAGTAATCTTAAATGTATTGGCTATGTAGATATATTGTATAATGGATTAAATTAGATTTCTTACTGGATATGATGTTTTCCATTTATGTTCTGATTTTTTGCACAGAAAATATGAGTTAATAATTCTCCTCACCAGTTCAAAAGTAAAATAGCACATTAAGAATGAATAATTTCTGCTTTGTTGGATTTGAACTCGAGTCTTTACCAGGAGGCTGTTATATTTACCTCATGACTACCTTAGCATCTTAGAATAACTTTGAATTTCATGGTTTTAATGTTATCTGTGTCTATTGAAAGACAGCCTATGAAAAATTTATGCTATTTATTTTTCTCTCAAGTAAAATATAAAGATTATTTCTCGTGCAAAATACCATAGTTCATGGCCAAGCATAAAGTACATTTCATACTGCTCCTTTTGAATATTTTTTATCAAATTTAATATCTGGCTGCCACATTTATTTTCAGTGGAAATAAAATGTGTGGCAGTAGCCATTAAAAGTTTGGAATCCAATATATATTATATGCTTAATTGTACATATGGGTGGCCATATATGTTTGCTGCCAGAAATAGAATTAGGCAATATTTTGTTTCAATGTTTGTTGGTTTTTTAACGAGATTAATTGCCTTCAGAAATATACAACCGCCTGGTGGTAATAGCTAGGAACAAGATTGATGTTACACATGGATGTCAAATTATGTTTACACAATTTTACTACAGAATTGTGAATTTTATAGAAGTTGTCAGCTAACAAGCCCCCTTACAGTATAGACACAATTTTAACCATCATCATCTTGTGAAATTGAAAACTATAATGGTAATTTGAATTGCTTCATCAATGGCTTACTATTCAATTTGTCATTATTCTTATTGATGTCATCATTTTATCTTCTTTGATGCCCATGTTCATTATGGGAGATAAAATTCATGTATCAATTTTTACCCCACATTAACTTGTGTTTTATGTATTGGTGTCATTGATTTAATCATTTGCACCATCATTTACAATATTCATGGTAATGTGTATTCATATTACATGTAGTTAAGTCATTCATCCATTCAGTCATTTCAACCACCATTTACATTATCTCATGAAAACCAGTAAATAGATTATATATGTATTGTTCTAGTCTTTTTTTTTTTTTTCAGTTAAGTGGGTGGCTGTCTCTTGTTGCAAAAGGATGTTCAGTTTATTTGACACATACCTTGCTACCCATTTCTCTTGCTGTCTGTTATGGGTGGATGGATATGTATGTATGTATGTATGTGTATACATGTATGTATGTATGTGTATACATGTATGTATGTGTATACATATAATTTGCTACCCATTTCTCTTGCTGTCTGTTATGGGTGGATGGATGGATATGTGTGTGTGTATGTATGTATGTATGTATGTATGTATGTGTATACATGCTTGTATGTATGTATGTATGTATGTATATGTAAGTATGAATGCATGCATGCATATATGTATGCATGCATGCTTGTATCATTGTATAAACACATATGTTTGAGTCTATCTAAAAAAATTCAGATTAATTATTTTTTTTATTTGCACATCACAGCTACATATTGTATTTATTTTGGTCAGACCAACAGGGTGCTTTGTTGTTGAACTTTCCAGAAACATCTTGAATCACAGAAAATTGTGCCAATACTTTATCATTCTTGTTTAACTTTAAATATCTTGAATCACAGAAAATTGTGTCAATACTTTATCTTTGTTTAACTTTCTAGAAACATCTTCAGTTACGGAAAGCTAGAAAATACTATGGCTTGTCAATAAAAATCATTTGAGATAAGTTCTGTAACTAAGTTAGAATTAAACAAGTAATATCAGCAATTTTGAGATAATGAATCCTTAATTGTGAAAACAATAAACAATTTATAACAGTATAGCCAAGTGAACTTATGGTATAGTCTTGATTCCTAGGGCATCATCCATCTCGTTTGTTGATCCATCAACAATTGCTATTTTCAACTTATCAAAAATTACTGGACTTGGTAGAGAGTATCTTGACATGAACAAATGATGTCAGTCTGTTATCAAAAGTGGCAAAAATTATAAAATATCCATACACCATTCAAAAACTTCTGAAAAACAACTGAGAATTATTTTACCACATTTGTACAATGATGAAAATCTGCTATTAAATATTGCCACAACTGCTAAAAATACAAAATCCCTTCAAAAACTTCTCAAAAACCACTGAACATAGTTTTACAAAAAGCATCATAGATTAAAGGACTTTTAAATTTGTACAATGATTTAAATATGGCCACTATTGCTAAAGATAGACCAAAAAAAAACATACACTTACATTTTCTTACCAACCCATCAACAGATTGACAAAATTTGACTAAAAGCATTCCTGTTGTGAAAAACTTGTAAAATTTTTTTTACAAATGATACCAATCTGCCATCAAAATATGGCAACTGTTACTAAAAATAGAAAAGCCTTCAAATGACTTCTGTTCAATAACCCCTAAAAATAGAAACATCTTCAAATAACTTCTGTTCAATAACTCCTTTAAATAGCAAAGCCTTCAAAAAACTTCTGTTCAATAACTCCATTAAATAGAAAAGCCTTCAAATGACTTCTGTTCAATAACTCCTTTAAATAGAAAAGCCTTCAAATGACTTTTGTTCAATAACCCCTCTACTGAATTTGACAAAATTTAACAGAACACATTATAGCATGAAGTTATTTTAAAATTTATACAAAAAAATTATGGTGTGCCTAAATTTGACCACCATTATTAATAAAATAAAAGTTGTTTTATCACTTTTCATGAACAGAATTGACAAGGGTTTATGGAAAAGGCTCACAAACATATATAAATTATGCCAGGCTACCAATAAAATAATAGCCATTATTTCTCAAATTAGAAAAATAAATTAAGAAACTTTAGCCTCAAAATCCAAGTCAAAGATATGTACAAATTTGACAAGAAGCACCCTTTGATGAAAGCCTTTCAGTTTTGTACAAATCATGCTGATCAATTGTCAAATATGTACATATTTGACAAAAAGCACCCATTGATGAAGGCCTTTAAAGTTTTTTTACAAATGATGATCTATTGTCAAATGTGTACAAATTTGACAGAAAGCACCCTTTGATGAAGGCCTTTAAAAATTTTTTACAAATGATGATCTATTGTCAAATATGTACATATTTGACAAAAAGCACCCTTTGATGAAGGCCTTTAAAGTTTTTTTTACAAATGATGATCTATTGTCAAATATGTACATATTTGACAGAAAGCACCCTTTGATGAAGGCCTTAAAAGTTTTTTTTACAAATGATAATCTATTGTCAAATGTGTACAAATTTGACAAAAAGCACCCTTTGATGAAGGCCTTAAAAGTTTTTTTTACAAATGTTGATCTATTGTCAAATGTGTACAAATTTGACAAAAAGCACCTTTTGATGAAGGCCTTAAAAGTTTTTTTTACAAATGATGATCTATTGTCAAATGTGTACAAATTTGACAAAACACCTTTTGATGAAGGCCTTAAAAGTTTTTTTACAAATGATAATCTATTGTCAAATGTGTACAAATTTGACAAAAAGCACCTTTTGATGAAGGCCTTAAAAGTTTTTTTAAAAATGATGATTTATTGTCAAATGTGTACAAATTTGACAAAAAGCACCTTTTGATGAAGGCCTTACAAGTTTTTTTTACAAATGATAATCTATTGTCAAATGTGTACAAATTTGACAAAAAAACACCCTTTTGATGAAGGCCTTAAAAGTTTTTTTACAAATGATAATCTATTGTCAAATGTGTACAAATTTGACAAAAAGCACCCTTTGATGAAGGCCTTTAAAGTTTGTACAAATCATGCTGATACATTTGTACCTATTTCAATAATCTGCAAATAAATATGGCTACCTGCACTAAAGTTAGAAAGTTCATTTTTAATGACCTTTATCTTGAAAAAACAAAAGTTAACCAGATTGAACAATGAAAGAATCTCGACTAGAAGGAATTTTAATATTGTATGTTTCTTGCTCTGACCTACCATCAAATATGGATCAAGACACAAAAACAGAACAATAAAATGACTGTTTTCTTAACAGGCAGCCAGTAAGACAAAATTGCAGCAGAAGGCATCATATAACCATGGTTACTAAAAATAGACAAACCTTTTAAATGAATTAAAAACTATAATTGTGCTAAGCAATTTGTAAAAGATTGATCCTTTATTCACATTGATTTAGGGGTGAAAAACCCTTTCCAGTTAAATTAATACCCTCCCACCCCGAATCAAGTGCCTTACAATACAATTAAGGAGAATTTGATCAAAGCATTCTGATATGGAACCCTATAAAGTACATACAGATCAAATATGGATGCTATTCGTAACAATAGAAATTTTTTAAAATAAGCTCCTGAATAGAATTTGATGATACTAGATAGCAAGTAACTGAGATGGGAGGTAGGGAAGTTTATGTCCATTTGATTAAAGATTTGGGAATGCTAAAAAGTAAGTGAATTGCATAAAATCTGTTTTAATCTTGTATCAAGCTTAGCTTTTCAGCATTTTATTCATTGAATCCTGGCTGAAAATTTAGGATGGTTACAGAACATTTTATAATGAAAGCTTTTGGCAATTGGATCATTCCAAGTTTAAGATCCATGAACTGTTTGTATTTGCCTGTTTTGCAAACACATTCACCCCCCTGGTCTTCTAGTTGGTCCTAAATGAAAATGGTGCTGCACAAACATCCAATATAGCTTCCACAGCAACCATTCTTGAAAACTGTGTTATTGCTACTGCTTCTGATTGTATGGTATATCTACATGGCTTTTCACTAATAGACTTCTTACAATGTCTAGATGGAAAATTATGCCAATCAGACTTTATAGGTCATATAGACTGGTTACATAGTATAGTAGTTTAACACTTTATATGTGACTGGTTACATAGTACTTTCACCAAAAGACTTGTGCTGTCTAGTTGGTCCTAAATGTAAATGGTGTACATATGATATCCAATATGGCCACCATCTCCACTGTTTTGGTGGCCTAAGTGGTTTGAGTATCTGCCTTAAATACTACAGGTTATGGCATTGAACCCCAGCTGAGTCATACCAAAAACACAAAAATGGTACTAGCATTTGCCTTGCTTGTCAATTAGCATTTAGAGTTTAGTGTTAGGACTGGTCAGCACTGGTGTCAGGATAATGTAATGGGTGGGACATGATGTTACATGTTTGCAGCATGATGTCCCAGTGCTAGACATGACTATAAAGTGCCACACTGCAGACATTGTAACGGTATGGCTAAAATTGTTAAAGCTACGTTAAAAATTTAAATCACATACACACACAACCTTCATACAAATCTCATCGTACTTCTCTAAAACAGAAAGATCAACATGGTGTTTTCACCAGAAGACTTCCTCTGATGAGGTGTTTCTAAATGATAATTGCACAGTCTGACATCCAAGGAAACTATTTTTAAAATCTTGATATTTCTGAAGAATATAAAAGATGGTTTCAGCACTCAGCAGTTTAAAGAAAAAAATGGTCTTATCATGATTTTGAGGAAATTCATTTCAACTTGTGTAGATTCACTTGCTTTGAGGGACCTCTGTTACCACTTACTATAATTTCTTCCAAGTGAATAAAACTCAATCCTAAATGTACATACACAAAAGCCAAATAAATGGGAGATCTCAGTTTAAGAGAAAATGTTCTTAACAAAATTACATCAAAATATGTTGAATGCAAAAAACCTTCCAAGTGTCCATAGGAAGATAATAATTTGCTTGACATAACTTCATCCAAAATTAAGTAGACCTGACAGAACACAAATGGCATGTGCAAGTCAATGAAGCATGAAATCACATTAAAATATGTTGAATAGTTCATATGCTATGCCAGTTAGAAGTAGTATATTAAGTTATTGGTCAAGGGCCATAACTGTAGTATATTAAGTTATTGGTCAAGGGCCATAACTGTAGTATATTAAGTTATTGGTCAAGGGCCATAACTGTAGTATAATAAGTTATTTGTCAAGGGCCATAACTATTCCAAAAGGCACAATTAGGTCTGCGAGACCATGTTCACACCAATTTGCACCAAAATATCTTCTGTGATTGCTGACCTATATTGATTACAAGGATCTGCTGTAATAAAGCTTAAAACTTGACAGAAAAAGAGCAATAATCTGGATGAAATTTGAATTGAAAAGACGCATCTGTGTGTATTAGCAGTAAACCAACCAATAACAGTCAAATCATTTTTTAGGGTTGCAGTTTTGGTTCATATAGGATGTGTGAACAAAGTGATAAATGGATACACAGAAAAGGTTTTATTATAGGAATCCCGCATCTGATGTGGGAATAATAAGTTAGTAAGCATTTTAAAGTAATTGATCCAACATTTGAAACTTGCTTTCTCTGAGAATAAAAATGATTTCCTAATTTCTGACACTATTCAATAGTGTGACTGAATCATACAGTTATTGACTTTAGGTTTTTGTGAATATGAAGTTTCACAAACCAGTACACTTCATATTGACTGACACGAAGCAGACATCTCTGTGATCTATTTACTGGTACACTTCATATTGACTGACAAAGCAAACATCAATGTGATCTGTTTACTGGTACACTTCATATTGACTTACACAAACCAGAGGTCAGTGTAATATAACTTACTACATGTAGTACATTAAATACGGACTGACATGAAGCAGATATCAGTATGATATATTTACTGATACACTCATACTGACTGACATGAAACAGATATCAGTATGATATATTTACTGATACACTCGTACTGACTGACATGAAGCAGATATCAGTATGATATATTTACTGATACACTCGTACTGACTGACATGAAGCAGATATCAGTATGATATATTTATTGATACACTTCGTACTGACTGACATAAAGCAGAGGTTAGTGTGATATATTCACTGGCACAATTAATACTAACATGAGTAGAGGTCAATGTGATATTTACTGGTACACTTCATATTGACTGACATGAGCAGAGGTCAGTGTGATATATTTGCTGGTACAATTAATATTAACATGAGTGGAGGTCAATGTGATATTTACTGGTACACTTCCTATTGACTGACATGAGCAGAGGTCAGTGTGATATATTTGCTGGTACAATTAATACTAACATGAGTGGAGGTCAATGTGATATTTACTGGAATACTTCATATTGACTGACATGAGCAGAGGTCAGTGTGATATATTTGCTGGTACAATTAATATTAACATGAGTGGAGGTCAATGTGATATTTACTGGAATACTTCCTATTGACTGACATGAGCAGAGGTCAGTGTGATATATTTGCTGGTACAATTAATACTAACATGAGAGGAGGTCAATGTGATATTTACTGGAATACTTCATATTGACTGACATGAGCAGAGAAAAGTGTGATATATTTGCTGGTACAATTAATACTAACATGAGTGGAGGTCAATGTGATATTTACTGGAATACTTCATATTGACTGACATGAGCAGAGGTCAGCGTGATATATTTGCTGGTACAATTAATATTAACATGAGTGGAGGTCAATGTGATATTTACTGGTACACTTCCTATTGACTGACATGAGCAGAGGTCAGTGTGATATATTTGCTGGTACAATTAATACTAACATGAGTGGAGGTCAATGTGATATTTACTGGAATACTTCATATTGACTGACATGAGTAGAGGTCAGTGTGAAATATTTACTTGTTCATAAAGGATCATACTGAGTGAAACAAAGGTTTTAAGTATTATGTGATATAGTGCAAATTTTTTAAAACTTTTCCACAAAAGTGAAAACAATCACCAATGACTTTGAGTCAAAGTTATAAACAAATACAGGTGCAATATAGCTATTGGAAATCACAAGCTGCCATGTCCATAAATGAAAAAGCATCTCACATAAAATATGTTATATGGTAGTAGAATTCTTTCTACAAACTTTGTGCATAACTTGTCCCATTCTGCATTCAAACTTGTCTCCAACTTTATGTACTTGTCTCCAAACTTTATGCATAATATGCCAATCTGTATTAAAACTTGTCTCCATTATGCATAACTTGTACCATTCTGTATAAGAACATATCTCCAATCTTTGTTTACCTTGTGCCATTCACTTTCAAACGTTTCCTCAAATTCTATGCATAAATTGTGTCTTTCATTATACAGTACTAAATAATAAAACTCTGGTAAGTTGAAGTAGAAAAAATAAAAACAAGTCAGTAATGGATGTAGGTCTTTTTGGACAATAACATAAACATACAAGTAAAATATCTACATATGTAACAAAACATTCAATTACATATTTCAAATACATGTAAAATACCTGAAAAAACAAACAGCCAGTGACAATATAAATTGTAAACACTGAACTGCAAAAAAATCCATCAATAAACACCAAACTGAAATAGATGTCAAAATATTTTTCGGTTATCAAATAAGCTTGTACAGAAAAAAAACATGAAGGTATGCATTCTAATCATACAGGAGTGGAATATTTACCAAACAAATTATTATCTAAATACGTTTAGATTTTAGATTTCCAACGTAAAATTTTATCATGACATTGTGACTTTCTTTGAGATGGCCTGTTGTATATCAGCATGTTTGTTATTGGTACTTCTAAACTACTTGGTGAATTGCCTTGAAACTTCACACACACACATTCGTCCCATGTCTAGTTGGTTCAACATGAAAATGGTGCAGCTTAGATATCCAATATGGCCACCACAGCAGCCATCTTGAAAGACTTGCTCTCACTACTCTTGAAAAAGCAGCCATCTTGAAAATATTGTTGTCGCTACTAATAAACAAAGTCATATCAACATGGCATTTTCTCAAGAAGACTTCCTATGATGTCTTTTTTGCCCTAAATGAAAGCATTTCCACTTAGATATCCAACATGACTACCACAGTGGCCATCTTAAAAATCTTGTTATTGCTACACTTGAACAGAAAGTCATAGCAACAGCAGGTTGTGCCAGTCTAACATCCAATCTGACCATTGCAATGGCCATCTTTGAAATCTGGTAACTACGCTTCCTAACTTATATCATGCTGGTTTTTCATGAAGACTTTCTTATGTATTAAGTTGTACTGAATGAAAACTATGTATATCCAACACCCTTTATGTCTATCATAACAGCCATCTTGAAAATATTGTCATTATTACTCCCCTTAAATTCATGTGGTTATCCTGAATGAAAATCGTGCCATTCTGACAGTCATCTTGAAGATCTTGTGATTGCTACTCTTCATATCAACATGGGTTGAAGACTTCTTATAATATGTAGCTTGTCCCAAATAAAAGTGGTGGTGCTCTGTGAAAAATATAGATTATGGCTGCCACAATGAACATATTAAAAATCTTGTCAGTAATTTTCCTGAAATAACGGTCATATTGGCATGGGTTTTTTTCACCAAAAGTCTTCAGATGTGTCTGGTTTAAATTGTGCCAATCTTAACATTCACTATAACTGCCACAGCAACTGTTTTAAAATTAACACACAGGACTGTTGGAGATGGTTTCAAAACTCAACAGTGTGAAAGAAGATATGGTCTTTTCTTGAATTCCTGGAAATTCTTTTTGAACAATGTACCATCTACTTTCATGAGGGATTTATGCTTTTCATACATTGAGAGCAGTATTATTTACCATTTATTCTTAATCAATATTATAGGTTACTACATTAAAAAGAAATGTGAGTTAGGTAGAAGAGAGCCTAGAAAAATTCTTTTCATCCACAAGAAATTTTTTTCTAGTAAAAGTTTTTTTTTAAAAATATTAAGGAGAAATGCAGTTCTCTCGGATAAAACTTTTAGTAAAAAATAGCTGCAAGTTATCTGCCCATTTATATGGTAGTTGAGAAGAGTGATCTCTCCTTGATATAGAGATTGGTGGCAAAACCCATCAATATCTTGGGTACTTTTGGAGCATAAGGCATGCTCTCTATAAGGGTGTATAGGTGGGGAGGCTGAGAAGGTTTATGTGTATTATGATTTGGTAAGAATCTGCATAGAAAGATATTTTACTAAAAGAAATTTGTCTCTTTAAATATATTACCCAATCATTATACCTTAGGAGAATAGGTAAGAGGTGGAGGAGGTATATCCCCCTACCCTGGAGATTCGATCTCCAGTACCCTTATGTATGTCAAGCAGCTTTTAGGTAACCCAAATGGACTTAATCTGTCTGAGAGTAACTTAGAAAGAAAAAGCTGTTGATCAATCTGAAAAGATCACCTGTTGTGCTGTGGCTTTAGGTCCCACCAGACAGAGTTGAGCACCTTGATGAAAGGGAGAAAATGTGGACTCGTATCTCCATCCCACAGTTCTGGTCAAAGGCAATTCTTGTGGCAAGTTCTCTAACCAAAATGTGTAACAAATTCATCTGAGTTGGACTTATTTCTCAATATGCAGAACAAATAACCCACTTAATCTAGGATGAAAGGGTCAGTCAATTATCATCCTGTGCTGTTGTATCATCTTGTATCCCTGTTTGAGAGTCAATATCTCCCTGGACACAACTGTTTTTTAAGATACCAATTCAAGATATACTGGTATAATGGATATCCTGGTATACTGGATAATGTAGGTGGAATTGAGTTCAAGTCTCCTGATAGGGCTGCAATTGCTAATATGATAGGGCTGATCTGTCTGTCATTAATAATATGATAAGGCTGATCTGTCTATCATTGATAATATGATAGGGCTGATCTGTCTGCCATTGCTAATATGATAGGGTTAATCTGTCTGTCATTGCTAATATGAAAGGTCTGATCTGTCTGCCATTGATAATATGATAGAGCTGATCTGTCTACCATTGCTAATATGATAGGTCTGATCTGTCTGCAATTAATTCAGGTTTCCTGATAGGGCTGCCATTGCTAATATGATAGGGTTGATCTGTCTGTTGTTATATTATACAACTGATCTGTCTGCCATTGCTAATATGATAGGGCTGATCTGTCTGCCATTGCTAATATAATAGGGCTGATCTGTCTGCCATTGATAATATGATAGGGATGATGCGTCTACCATTGCTATTATGAAAGGGCTGATCTGTCTGCCATTACTAATATGATAGGGCTGCCATTGCTTATATGATAGAGCTGATCTGCCTACTATTGCTAATATTATAGGTCTGATCTGCCTGCCATTGCTAATATGATATGGCTGATCTGTCTGCCATTGATAATATGATAGGGATGATGCGTCTACCATTGCTTATATGATAGAGCTGATGTGTCTGCCATAGCTAATATTATAGGGCTGATCTGTCTGCCATTGCTAATATGATAGGGCTGATCTGTCTGACATTGCTAATATAAAAGAGCTGATCTGTCTGCCATTGCTAATATGATAGGGCTGATCTGTATGCCTGTCTGCCATTGCTAATATGATAGGGCTGATCTGTCTGCCATTGCTAATATGATAGGGCTGATCTGTCTGCCATTGCTAATATGATAGGGCTGATCTGTCTGCCATTACTAATATGATAAGGCTGATCTGCTTGCCATTGCTAATATGATAGGGCTGATCTGTCTGTCACTGCTAATATGAAAGGTCTGATCTGTATGCCATTGCTAATATGATAGGGCTGATCTGTCTGCCATTGATAATATGATAGGGCTGATCTGTCTGCCATTGCTAATATGATAGGGCTGATATGTCTGCCATTGTTTATATGATAAGGCTGCTCTGTCTGCCATTTCTAATATTATAGGTCTGATCTGCCTGCCATTGCTAATATGATATGGCTGATCTGTCTGTCATTGATAATATGATAGGGCTGATCTGTCTGCCATTGCCAATATATTAGTGCTGATCTGTCTGCCATTGCTAATATGATAGGGTTGATCTGTCTGTCATTCCTAATATGATAGGGCTGATCTGTCTGCAATTAATTCAGGTCTCCTGATCTGTCTGCCATTGCTAATATGATAGAGCTGATCTGTCTGTCATTCCTAATATGATAGGGCTGATCTGTCTGCAATTAATTCAGGTCTCCTGATCTGTCTGCCATTGCTAATATGATAGGGCTGATCTGTCTGCCATTGCTAATATGATAGGGTTGATTTGTCTGCCATTGCTAATATAATAGGGCTCATCTGTCTGTCATTGCTAATATGATCAGGTAGAAGGTCTTTTATGAAAACTGAGCTAAAGATGCCCTTAAAGGGTTGAAATGGTGTTTTGTTCAATCAGGTTAGTACCCATGATTAGTTCCACTTTGAACACAACGTGTGTGTAATCAAAGTTGGAGAGGAGTTTGAATAAGTCTTTGTTTTGTCTGATACCCTTTCTTCCATGATGATGGAAGGTGTTGGTGATCGTGGAGCAGTAACTTTTGATTGTGCTAGGTGTTAACTTTTTCAGGTATAGATGCCTTGTAGGGTTAGAATATGATCCTGTGCACACCACTGTTGAAAAATGTTCTATTTGCCTTCATACTCTTTCAAAGTGGATGGCCTTCTTTGCAGGAGCAATTCTCTCATGACTGGTGGTGAGAACCGTTTATTTCCGAGGGCTTGTTTAATAGTAGCTCTGGGTTGGGTTTAACAACTGCTGTCATTGTTGTTGGAGTAGATGAGGGAAATTCACTATTTTCCAGGAAATTTCCATTTTGAAATTGAGGAGGTTGTTGATCCAAGACTTCTCCAATGTGAGTGGTGCAATTAGGATGAGGCAATACATCAGTTCTCTTGCATGTTATATCACCTTTGGAGTCACAGGTGTTGTGAGAGGTGGGTAGGTGTATGCATCCAGGTGATTCCAAACTATGAATAGCCCATTGACTGCCCAGGATCTGGGACTGGTGAGAGGTTGGGAGTTTGGTATTCCATCTTTTCACAAAGAGGTCCACCAATGGTCGGTCCCATGAGGTGCATATCTGAATGATAAACTGCAGGAGAAATCATTCCATCTGTGTCAGCCAATTATTTGATTCTGATGACACCACTTTAGAAAGTTCCTTTCAAGTATGCAAAGGTCTGGGGACTTAGTTCTGCCTTGCTGTTCGAGACAAGTCACCACCATATCTGTTGGATGGAATGAGGACTCCCTTTCTATTTTAATGAAAGGCTTTCAAGGATATTGACATGTACTTGCTTGTCTTAGGGAGACCACATTCCAATGTCCCCCCCCCAATCTACTGTGCTTGCATCTGTACAGGCTGTGATCTCTGGCAGAGGTATACCTATTGTGAGTCAAGTTAGGTCACTCAGAGTCTGCACATGGAACCTCATATTTGTGAAAATGGGGAGAGGTTGGTCCAGTTGACAATCTTTTGGCCTCATTTGTAACAGGTGCATATAAAGGTAACCTAGGATGAGAGGTCTACTGCCACATTGACCAAGCTGAGAAGGCTTAGAAATTCCCATGCTGAGAGAGATTCCCTCAAGAGTAACAAAGCCACCATGGTCATAATTTTCAATGTCTATGCCTGAGGGAGATGTACCTGTTTACCTGTGTATTGAATTCCTAGATGAAAAAATTATGGAGATGGTGCTAGGTCAATTTATCTTTGTTGAAACCATATTTGTAAGCAGAATGACAAGGATTATTATATTGTGTTCTAATATATGTCTCCTGATGTTTTTGCAGGATGTTGTCCAGGTAACTCAACCTTGGAGATTGTCTGGACATGAGCCATAACACAGGTCATCAGATTAATGAAGACCCAGAGACTGATATGGAGTCCAAATGAGAATGTTTGGAATCGATAAATGATATTGTTGTAGATAAAATGCAGGAACTTCCTGGAAGCCTTGTGACATGAAGATAAGCATCTTTTAAGTCCATGCTGTTTACAAAATTTCCCTCTTGAATAGCATTCAAAATGTGTCATGGTGTTCCCATCAAGAACCAAGGAGCATAAATGTATTGAATATGGGTGCTTGAATGAAGGTGCCCTGTCATTGACAGGGCACAGAGTGCCATTTGCCTTTAGGACCAAGAAAAGTCTGGAAAAAAGTCCAGTGAATTTATATTTTGAACAATTTATACCCTTTTCTGAAGAAGTCATTTACTTCTTGCTGCTGGTAACTTTGAATAGGTGTGTTGGAATGTTTGTAGGTGATGAGACTGGATGGAGGAGGAGGTGTATTGAAAGTAAAACAGAGTCCATCGGAAACCACTTTTCTGAGGTCCACTGATCATCATGGGAAATCTTGTCAGCAGCAAAGAATTTAAGCATTCCTCTAACTGTGATTTGTGGGAAGAGGAGTGTGTAGATGATGTCATATTTTGAGAGTGTTGTGTTGAGAAAGTTTGATGCAAGCAATCACTTCCCTGTCTTTTGTCCTCTTTGGATCACAATAACTGTGGGGTTTTTTAAGTGAGAAACTATGATAGGACAACTTGTCAGAGGTCATGACCCTTTATTCCTCTTTGTTGGTTTCCCAAATTAACCCTGTTTTTAGTGTTGTGATTAAGGGCAAAAATAATTTGTCTCCGTAGTGGCTTGTTTGCGTAATCTGCCGATTATAAAGTAGATTAGAGGATAAAAGTTGTGATTGTAGTTTGGTCTTATGAAGATCCTTCAGGAAGTGGGTGAGCAATGCATCTCATTCTACCAATTGTAAAGTTGTAGCTGCTGTTGTGGCATTGGCTAAAATATGTTGAGCAGCTCAGTTTAAGGCCTGGGCCATTTTGGAGACCGGAGTTTGGAATTTGTTCTTCTATGGTATAATGATTGAGTAATGTATTTAAAGAAGAAAACAAATTTTTTTGACAATGCCTCCTTAAACATGTACAGTATTCAATCATTATAAACCATGCCTCCTTAAACATGTACAGTATTCAATCATTATAAACAATGCCTCCTTAAATACATACTGTATTCAATCATTATAACAATGCTTCCTTAAACATGTACTGTATTCAATCATTATCAACAATACTTCCTTAAATATGTAAAGTATTCACTCATTTATAAATAATGCCTCCTTAAACATGAACATTATTTAATCATAACAATGCCTTCTTAAACATGGACAGTATTCACTCATTACAAACAATGCCTCCTATTACATGTACAGAATTCACTCATTATAAACAATTCCTCCTATTATATGTACAGTATTATCTCATTATAACAATGCCTCCTTAAACATGTACAGTATTCACTCATTATAAATACTGACTCCTATTACAAGTACAGTATTAACTCATTAAATGCCTCCTGAAACATGTACAGAATTCACTCATAAACAATTCCTCCTATTATATGTACAGTATTCTCTCATTATAACAATGCCTCCTTAAACATGTACAGTATTCACTATTATAAACAATGACTATTATTACATCTACAGTATTCTCTCATTATAACAATACCTCCTTAAACATGTACAGTATTCACTAATTATAAACAATACCTCCTTAAACATGTACAGAATTCTCTCAATATAACAATGCCTCCTTATACATACATTACAGTATTCACTTATAATAAACAGAGGGTCCCTGAGTGGCCGAGTGTTCTAAAGCGATGTTCGTTACGGACCACTGCCATCTCACCTCTATCCATATGAGTTCGAGTCTAAGATTCCTAAGATTTGTCGAATGTGGATATGTGAAAAAGCTCACCAGTAGCTTCTCGTGGGTCAGTGGTTCTTTCCAGTTTCTTCCTCCACCATTAATACTGGCTGCCATGTATAGCCTATATCGTGTGCTGAAAAATGGTGTTAAACCCCAGAACAACAACAACAACAAAATCATAATAAACAGTGTCTCCTTAAACATGGCAGTATTCACTCATTATAATGATTTTAGAGCATGCTACTTTCAAGTTTTGATAATAAAGTACATCAACATTTATTTCATTACAAACTCTCAAAAAATCTCCACATCTCATATGAACCTAAGAATATATTTTCATTTTCACCTTAAATGGGGGCAGTAAATACCTTTTGGCTGTTACTTCAGAATTCATTAAAACATCTGTTTCTGAGAGATTTTCCTTTAGCTAGTTAATGAGAGGTATAAAAGATGCTGAGTTTGATTTTTCTATTTCCCCTACAAATTGTGTATATGTGTGAAGATTGGAGTTCTATTTTGTTTTTCAGGGGGAAATGGGTGCATATTGGACCAAAAAGTTTTGTGACATGACCCTTTTTTACTCCAAATCTCAAATTTACCCTACCTTTTGCAAGGATTTATTTGTCCATGTGCAGTTCAGACTGGTCTGCATTAGATCTAAGGACAACAAGTATAAAATCCAGACAAAACTCTGGTTCTGAAATTGGCAACTTATGATGGTAAAAATAATTGGGTCTCAAAAATTACATCTTTTCTGCTTTTTCTAAAAATGTGATAAGAAAGTCAACATTATTTGATGTCACTACAGAACTATATTTTTCTCCTATTCTGTAATGCCATCCGCTTTAGTGTATCATAAATAATGATAACATTACAAAGCTCAGAAGCAGAGTACAACCCCATGACATGTAAATGTGGAATGTAGGGTTAGTGAGTTAAATAGCAACTTAGATGTAAACTATAGTCAAAAACTGGCATACTCTCAAACAATACAATTTTAACAAAAACATGAACTCATGTTCAAACAACTGGAGTTTCAAACATTAGCTTTCAATGATACAAACAACAATGATTTATCTACTAGCTGACAAATCTAATAAACAAGTCAAAACATTTTTACTTATCAGAAAATCTTCTTATTTAACTATGTCAATATTATGATTATTTAACTAGGTCAATATTCTGATTATTTAACCAGGTCAATATTCTGATTATAAACTGAGAACTAACTTTGATGATCTTTGAAATTTTTTAAAACAAACAACCATCATTCCAAAACAAGAGATTAAACTTTTAATCTACAATTGTTCTTTCATTAAATTATATGCAATTTCAATAATTTTAGTATTTCTCCTGCAATAAACTCAAGGTGGCCCACCTAATAAATTTTATGAAAAGCAGATTTAAGAAATAATTAAAAGTAAAATAATTTTGCTTCTTGTTTTTTAACCTTTGTTTATAATTCTTTTCTTCATGTGAAATCACAAATTAGAGCCTGTTAATATTAACATTTTCCAGCAATAAAGAATTATTTTTTTCAGAACTATATGGAAATTCTGCAGAAAAAATAGGTTTGACCTCACACAATGGCAATCACCAACTAAAAAACCTCTCACTAAAATATTATTTTTAGAAAGGTTCTATTCTAAATGTATTTACAGATGAAAAATCATAAAAACTGATCCATTTGGGAGATAAGACTGAGCACCTTTCACATGCGATGTCACCGACCCATACTTGGGTTCACCTGGAGTGATCATGTGACAAAGAACGAGGTGCTTGAGCATGCCAAAATTCCCAACATGGACACACTCCTCGGCCAATGTTGCATCAGATGGCTGGGCCATGTCCATAGGACGGATCCCCAAAGACCTTCTGTACTCTAAGCTTGCCTCTGGCAGAAGATCAATCAGATGGCCACATCTCCGCTTCAAGGATGTCTGCAAGCATAATATGAAAGTCATTGGGATCGATGTCAACACCTGGGAAGAGCTTGCCCTAGACAAGTCCAGCTGGCAACATGCTCTGATCACTGGTCTGAAAGCTGGCAAGGACAAGCCATGATTGCTCACTGATGAGAAAAAATCTCAGAGGAAGAGGAAGCAGCTCCAACCCAGACCTGATTTAACCTTCAAGTGCAGCAACTGCAGCAAGGATTGCCACTCCCGTGTGGGGCTCCATAGCCACAGAAGAATCTGCAAAACTACCAACTGGGACACCTCTCATGGGTGCATTTCCATCGCCTCTTGAGACTAACAGATGTCAACACACATGGACACATACTGATGATTCAAGACAATTATATTGTATACCATGGTCACCAACAGATGATACATGACAACTATGTTGTACAGCATGGTCATGCACAGATGATACATGATGACTATGTTGTACACCATGGTCACCAACAGATGATACATGACAACTATGTTGTACACCATGGTCACCAACAGATGATGACAACTATGTTGTACACCATGGTCATGCACAGATGATACATGATGACTATGTTGTACACCATAGTCATGCACAGATGATACATGGCAACTATGTTGTACACCAGTCATGTACAGATGATACATGGCAACTATGTTGTACACCATGGTCATGCACAGATGATACATGATGACTGTTGTACACCATGGTCACCAACAGATGATACATGACAACTATGTTGTACACCAGTCATGTACAGATGATACATGATGACTATGTTGTACACCATGGTCACATACAGATGATACATGGCAACTATGTTGTACACCATGGTCATGTACAGATGATACATGATGACTATGTTGTACACCATAGTCATGCACAGATGATACATGGCAACTATGTTGTACACCAGTCATGTACAGATGATACATGGCAACTATGTTGTACACCATGGTCATGCACAGATGATACATGATGACTATGTTGTACACCATGGTCACCAACAGATGATACATGACAACTATGTTGTACACCAGTCATGTACAGATGATACATGATGACTATGTTGTACACCATGGTCACATACAGATGATACATGGCAACTATGTTGTACACCATGGTCATGTACAGATGATACATGATGACTATGTTGTACACCATAGTCATGCACAGATGATACATGGCAACTATGTTGTACACCAGTCATGTACAGATGATACATGGCAACTATGTTGTACACCATGGTCATGCACAGATGATACATGATGACTATGTTGTACACCATGGTCACCAACAGATGATACATGACAACTATGTTGTACACCAGTCATGTACAGATGATACATGGCAACTATGTTGTACACCATGGTCATGCACAGATGATACATGATGACTATGTTGTACACCATGGTCACCAACAGATGATACATGACAACTATGTTGTACACCAGTCATGTACAGATGATACATGATGACTATGTTGTACACCATGGTCACATACAGATGATACATGGCAACTATGTTGTACACCATGGTCATGTACAGATGATACATGATGACTATGTTGTACACCATGGTCAAATACAGATGACATATGATAATTATGTTGCACACCATGGTCACATACAGATGATACATGACAACTATGTTATATAACTTTGGTCTGACAAGTTATTTATTGCTGATAACTAGGAACCAGTGTTGGGAACAAGGTAAAATCTCATGATGGATCATCTGCTCTGTTAGAAAATCAGTTATTGATTAATAATCAATACATTTGTCTGCATGATGTCTTGCCAAAACCAAGGATTTTTCTTTTTTCAAACAGACTAAAGTTTGAAAAAGTAGGAATGGTGTAGAACTGAATTTTGACCTAGACTCTTTTGCATAAGTTGTAATCAGCTAATTGGTTATTTCCCCAAAACTGATCAAAGATGGACCAAAAAAATTTACTGGAACAGATCTATTTAGAATGATAAAATCTTGTCTGAAGAACCTTGTTTGACTAGGCCACAACAATACACCCCATCACGGGCAAACAATAAAATATTAATCATACTCTTGCTTTAGACAATGAACGCAGATGACATTACTTATCTCTGTCAGTAACAAGACTGGCATTTCTCAACCTCTAAATGAAAATTAGCTCTCAAAGCTGTGTATAAAGATGTGTTTGGTAGAGTTCTGAGCTCACTGTAGGTAGGAAATTTGACAATCCTGTACCTCCTCCATGTCGTAAAACATCAATAGCTGTTTCTTTAGCCAGCTCCCTAATCTCACTTTTTAAAGCCAATAGTATTTCTGTCTTCACATTTTCAACATGTCTCGGTGTTTGCAAACCAAATTCATAACTTCTGGACATGGTGTCTCGCTCAATTGTGCTAATCCCTGATTCTTCCTTTAAGGTCCAAATTGCCCCAAGAGTGTCATTTCTGAGGTCATCCAAATGTCTCTGAATCTTTGCCATCTCTTGTTTCTTGTCTTCACGAAGCTCATACCTGTTAGTGAGAAGAAAAATGATTTGTACATGATCAAGCTGCAGTTTCGCTAAAAATTATAAATGTATCGCATTAAATTAATATTTTATATTATCATGCCTCTGATCCTTCTGACAACAGCGATATTTTATTTTATCGTTGATACCATATATACTCATTTATAAGTCAAGTCAAACTGCAAACAACAAAGATCCTGATCTGCAGTAGCATAATACATCTCAAGATTAGTGTCAATGTTGTTTTGTACTGATTACTTGATTTCTCCCAACAAACTGCACAGAACCAGATCTGCCAGCAAATTATGCAATGCAGATCTGGGTCTATGCAGTTTGCAGTTGGATTGTCCTATAAGCTAGTGTACACTATAGTAGAAATGAGGAATTATCAATTTTAGTTGTACAATTTAACAGATTGAAACCTTTTTAGTTTTGAAAAAAGTTGAGGAATCCTCACATTTTCTCCTTGATAAGACACAACTCTTAAATGGAAAATTACAGATTTTATCACAGTATTTTATTCCCCAATGCCATCAAAATAAGCAAAAAAAAGATATAACAGGACTAAATGATCATTGTTGGATTTTTATTGACATGTAATATACATTCCAGATCAGTATCACATGACTATTTACATCCAATAAAATTGGAGAAAATGCAGTCACTTCCTAAACAATCTGAATCAGAGGAAGAAATTGTGACATGTTTAGTGAACTGGGGCCAGGCCAATTTAAGTTAGTTTGACAAAAGGGATTATTCTTAAATCATGCATGTTAAAGCCTAAGTTACTTGAGTACAGTATTTTTGTTTAAATATTTTTATTGTTTAACTTGCATAACATATACAAAGAACAACCATACATAGTTTTATGCTGTGTAAACTTTATGCTGAGAGATATTGAGCAAGATTTTGAACCCTTGAGGTCACACTCTTCCCTTGTCCTCTAGCAAATTAGCATTTTCATATTGAACCAAGCATGATCCATATATCTAATGGCAAACAAGCTTTTGTTCATGCCAGAAGCTAAATAATATTCCAATGAAATCATCACAGTCATGAAAAATTAATAAAATTCATTGCAGTAGAGTTCTTAAGAATCAGTTTTCATGCAGTGAGTATTATGCAGCCTTTTACCAAAGCCCCAATCTCACTTTCACATAGCGCAAGGCTATATCTTATTTAAACCACCAATCTCCCTTACACATAGTGCAAGGCTATCTTATTTAAACCACCAATCTCCCTTACGCATAGTGCAAGGCTATCTTATTCAAACAATCAATCTCCCTTACACATAGTGCAAGGCTATCTTATTTAAACCACCAATCTCCCTGACACATAGTGCAAGGCTATCTTATTCAAACCACCAATCTCCTTGACACATAGTGCAAGGCTGTCTTATTCAAACCATCAATCTCCCTTACACATAGTGCAAGGCTATCTTATTTAAACCACCAATCTTCCTTATAGTGCAAGGCTATCTTATTTAAACCACCAATCTTCCTTATAGTGCAAGGCTATCTTATTTAAACCACCAATCTCCCTTACACAAAGTGCAAGGCTGTCTTATTTAAACCACCAATCTTCCTTATAGTGCAAGGCTATCTTATTTAAACCACCAATCTCCCTTACACATAGTGAAAGGCTGCCTTATTTAAACCACCAATCTCCCTTACATATAGTGCAAGGCTGTCTTATTCATACCACCAATCTCCCTTACACATAGTGCAAGGCTATCTTATTTAAACCACCAATCTCCCTTATAGTGCAAGGCTATCTTATTTCAACCACCAATCTCCCTTACACATAGTGCAAGGCTATCTTATTTAAACCATCAATCTAACCTTACACATAGTGCAAGGCTATCTTATTTAAACCACCAATCTCCCTTACACATAGTGCAAGGCTGTCTTATTTATACCACCAATCTCCCTTACACATAGTGCAAGGCTATCTTATTTAAACTACCAATCTCCCTTATAGTGCAAGGCTATCTTATTCAAACCACCAATCTCCCTTACACATAGTGCAAGGCTGTCTTATTTATACCACCAATCTCCCTTACACATAGCACAAGGCTACCTTATTTAAACCACCAATCTCCCTTATAGTGCAAGGGTATCTTATTTAAACCACCAATCTCCCTTACACATAGTGCAAGGCTATACCTTATTGAAACCACCAATCTCCCTTACACATAGTGCAAGGCTATCTTATTCAAACCATCAATCTCCCTTACACATAGTGCAAGGCTGTCTTATTCAAACCTTCAATCTTCCTTACACATAGTGCAAGGCTATCTTATTTAAACCTCCAATTTCCCTTACACATAGTGCAAGGCTATCTTATTTAAACCACCAATTTCATTACACATAGTGCAAGGCTGTCTTATTTAAACCTCCAATCTCCCTTACACATAGTGCAAGGCTGTCTTATTCAAACCTTCAATCTTCCTTACACATAGTGCAAGGCTGTCTTATTTAAACCACCAATTTCATTACACATAGTGCAAGGCTATCTTATTTAAACCTCCAATTTCCCTTACACATAGTGCAAGGCTGTCTTATTTAAACCACCAATTTCATTACACATAGTGCAAGGCTGTCTTATTTAAACCTCCAATCTCCCTTACACATAGTGCAAGGCTGTCTTATTTGAACCACCAATTTCATTACACATAGTGCAAGGCTGTCTTATTTAAACCTCCAATCTCCCTTACACATAGTGCAAGGCTATATCTTATTTAAACCACCAATCTCTCTTACACACAGTGCAAGGTTCTTATTTAAACTTCTAATCTCCCTTACACATAGTGCAAGGCTGTCTTATCTAAACCACCAATTTCATTACACATAGTGCAAGGCTGTCTTATTTAAACCTCCAATCTCCCTTACACATAGTGCAAGGCTATATCTTATTTAAACCACCAATCTCTCTTACACACAGTGCAAGGTTCTTATTAAAACCACCAATCTCCCTTACACATAGTGCAAGGCTATATCTTATTTAAACCACCAATTTCCCTTACACATACTGCAAGGCTATATCTTATTTAAACCACCAATCTCCCTTACACATAGTGCAAGGCTGTCTTATTTAAAACTCCAATCTCCCTTATACATAGTGCAAGGCTGTCTTATTTAAACCACCAATCTCCCTTACACATAGTGCAAGGCTGTCTTATCTAAACCACCAATTTCATTACACATAGTGCAAGGCTGTCTTATTTAAACCTCCATCTCCCTTACACATAGTGCAAGGCTGTCTTTTTTAAACCACCAATCTCTTTTACACATAGAGCAAGGCTATCTTATTCAAACCACCAATCTCCCTTACACATAGTGCAATGCTACCTTATTCAAACCACCAATCTCCCTTACACATAGTGCAAAGCTATCTTATTCAAACCACCAATCTCCCTTACACATTGTGCAAGGCTGTCTTATTCAAACCATCAATCTCCCTTACACATAGTGCAAGGCTACCTTATTTAAACCACCAATCTCCCTTATAGTGCAAGACTACCTTCTTCAAACCACCAATCTCCCTTACACATAGTGCAAGGCTATCTTATTCAAACCACCAATCTCCCTTACACATAGTGCAAGGCTATCTTATTTAAACCACCAATCTCCCTTACCCATAGAACAAGTCTACCTTATTTAAACCACCAATCTCCCTTACACATAGTGAAAGGCTATCTTATTTAAACCACCAATCTCCCTTTCACATAGTGCAAGGCTATCTTTTTCAAACCATCAATCTCCCTTACACATAGTGCAAGGCTATCTTATTTAAACCACCAATCTCCCTTACACATAGAGCAAGGCTGTCTTATAAAATCCACCATTCTCCCTTACACACATTTAAACCACCAATCTCCCTTACACATAGTGCAAGGCTGTCTTATTTAATCTACCAATCTCATTACACATAGTGCAAGGCTGTCTTATTTAAACCTCCAATCTCTCTTACACATAGTGCAATGCTGTCTTATTTAAACCTCTAATCTCCCTTACACATAGTGCAAGGCTGTCTTTTTAAAACCACCAATCTCCCTTACACATAGTGCAAGGCTATCTTATTCAAACCATCAATCTCCCTTACACATAGTGCAAGGTTGTCTTATTTAAACCACCAATCTCATTACATATAGTGTAAGGCTGTCTATTAAAACCATTCTACCTTACTCATAGTGCAAGGTTGTCTTATAAAAATAAAAACCACAAACCTCATTTACAGAGACTGGTGGTCAGGGTTTCACTTGACAAAAAGTTTGCAGTCTTTCAACATGTGTTTTGTTTTTCATACAAAACATTTAACTTTCGAAACAAATAGAAAATAACTATTTTAGTCAGCTATTTATCTTCACATCAAATTCATTTCTAGATATGACCTATGGAGAACTGTCAATTACTTTTATTATTGATACCAGTGGTCTAATCTCACAGCTAGCCACATGTGAATCCTTACTTCTTATTTAACTGTTTCCTTGCTAACATGGTTAAGTTACCTAGGGAGTTTTCACTTTAAAATATTTACAAATTCATACCATTATAAAAATTTTTTTATCAGTTCTTGCCCAATGTTGGATACAGTTTAAGCAGATACTCAGCAATGATATAAAATATACATTATGCACCTGTGTTCAAGACAAACATATCAACTTTATTTAAGACAATGGTATGAAAGATGTATGTAACTTTGTTGAAGACAATGGTATGAAAGATGTATGTAACTTTGTTAAAGACAATGGTATGGAATATGTATGCAGCTTTGTTCAAGACAATGGTATGAAATATGTAACTTTGATCAGACAATGGTATGAAATATGTATGCAGCTTTGTTCAAGACAATATTATGAAATATGTATGTGACTTTGTTCAAGACAATGGTATGAAAGATGTATGTAACTTTGTTAAAGACAATGGTATGAAATATGTATGCAGCTTTGTTCAAGACAATGGTATGAAAGATGTATGTAACTTTGTTAAAGACAATGGTATGAAATATGTATGCAGCTTTGTTCAAGACAATGGTATGAAAGATGTATGTAACTTTGTTAAAGACAATGGTATGAAATATGTATGTAGCTTTGTTCAAGACAATGGTATGAAATATGTATGTAACTTTGTTCAAGACAATGGTATGAAATATGTATGTAACTTTGTTCAAGACAATGGTATGAAAGATGTATGTAACTTTGTTAAAGACAATGGTATGGAATATGTATGCAGCTTTGTTCAAGACAATGGTATGAAAGATGTATGTAACTTTGTTAAAGACAATGGAATGAAATATGTATGCAGCTTTGTTCAAGACAGTGGTATGAAAGATGTATGTAACTTTGTTAAAGACAATGGTATGGAATATGTATGCAGCTTTGTTCAAGACAATGGTATGAAAGATGTATGTAACTTTGTTAAAGACAATGGTATGAAATATGTATGCAGCTTTGTTCAAGACAATGGTATGAAATATGTATGTAACTTTGTTCAAGACAATGGTATGAAAGATGTATGTAACTTTGTTCAAGACAATGGTATGAAATATGTATGCAGCTTTGTTCAAGACAATGGTATGAAAGATGTATGCATTGTTCAAGACAATAGTATGAAATATGTATGCAGCTTTGTTCAAGACAATGTTATTAAGTATGTATGTGACTTTGATCAAGACAATGGTATGAAAAATGAATGCCACTTTGTTCAAGACAATAGTATGAAATATGCATGCCACTTTGTTCAAGACAATAATATGAAATATGTAATACTACACAGCTTTGTTCAAGTCAATGGTATGGAATAGGTATGTGACTGATTAAGAAAATGGTATTGAAGATGTATGCATCTTTGTTCAAGACAATGATATGGAATAGGTATGCAGCATTGTTCAATACAATAATATAAAATATGTACGCAGCTTTGTTCAAAACAATATGAAATATGTAGACAGTTTTGTTCAAGAAAATGGTATGAAACATGTATGCAGCTTTGTTCAAGACAATGATATGAAATATATATTCAGCTTTGTTCAAGACAATGGTATGAAATATGTATGCAGCTTTGTTCAAGACAATGGTATCAAATATGTACACTGCTTTGTTCAAGACAATAATTTTTTTTCTAAGTTGATGTGTTAATGATTAGGATAAGCATATTTGTTATGTCTTGGCTTTAACAGCATTTTTAACACATCATTGGCAATATCTAATCCCAAGGAAATGGTGACAAAGTGCCTTTCCCTAGGGGACACTAAGGCGGCTGACTCCATATCTCTACCCAATGTATCACTGTGGTTAGCTAGGTCAATGGGTCAAATCAAAACACTCTTTTATTTCACATAAAATATGACTGAATAATAAATATGCTGAAATTCATTCAAAATCTAAAACACATCAAATATAGATTTCAGGATACATGTTTGAGTGAACCAAAGAACTAAATGTGTTATTAACACAAATGACCCACCTGAAAATCTGATGTAAATACAAAAGATAACTAGATTGATAATGGACAAAGGTAACTCTATCATGATGGGATATAAAAACAAATGATTAATGTCTGTATTACATTTTCTATTAAAAGTAATAATTTTCATTCATCAGATTAATTCCAGACAATAATGGAAAATTCCCGATAATAATGGCCAATTGTAAAAAATAATTAATAATTCTCGACAATAATGGAAAATTCCTGATAATAATGGAATTGTAAATAATAATTGATAATTCCAGACAATAATGGAAAATTCCTGATAATAATAGAATTGTAAATAATAATTGATAATTCCAGACAATAATGGAAAATTCCTGATAATAATGGCCAACTGTAAATAATAATTGATATTTCCAGACAATAATGGAAAATTCCTGATAATAATAGAATTGTAAATAATAACTGATAATTCCAGACAATAATGGAAAATTTCTTGATAATAATGGCCAACTGTAAATAATAATTGATAATTCCAGACAATAATTGATAATTCCTGAAAATAATGGCCAAGTGTAAATAATAATTGATAATTCCTGAAAATAATGGCCAAGTGTAAATAATAATTGATAATGCCTGATAATAATGGCCAAGTGTAAATAATAATTGATAATTCCAGATATTAATGGACAAGATAAAAATAATTTCATCATAATCATACATTACTTCTGACTAGATGCAGCACAGACCAAATAAGCTGTTCTCTGTCAAATTGTTTTTCTGATGTTACTGGCAGAGATCAGCCATCTAGTGAAAAATTCATTGGAGATTACTCTGCATTAATGACTTAGCCATTCACGTAGGAGTTTAACAGCTATGGTTGATAGATAGTCCAAAAGGGATCGCTAAAAATCAGTGTATGGAAAGATTTTATATCATGAATCACTAAAAGACGGATTCCACATCTTTGCCTTTTCTAAGGCATAAAAATGAAATAGTGATTTCAAGGGTTCATTATCAACTGACATTAGCAAAATTCAAAGACATACATGCTGTACAGACTAAATAATTTTCAGAGAATTGTAAATTAAAAAATTAAATTATTGTTTTATGAGACTCAGAGTACAAAGTTTGCTTCCTTAAGAAGCAAATTTACTGCTTTTGTCTGCTTAACAATTGAAAAGAAAGGTAACTCCTTTTAAACAAATTCCATATTATAAATGGCAAATGTTTTATTTGAACTATTCTTATGTCCCATTTCATTTTATTTTAACTATTCTTATGTACAATTTCATTTTAACTATTCTTATGTCCCATTTCATTTTATCTTGACCATTCTCATGTCCCATGTTGATTTATCAACCTTTTTCATGTCCCATGTTGATTTATCTTAACCATTATCATGTCTTTTGTTGACTTATCTTAATAACCATTCTCATTTCCAATGTTTATTTATCATAAACATTCTCATGTCCTGTGGTGATTTATCTTGGCCATTCTTATGTCCCATGTTGATTTATTTTGTGTTGATTTATTTTGACCATTCTCATGTCCCATGTTGATTTATCTAAGCCATTTTCATATCCCATATTGATTTATCTTAATATTTTCATGTCACATGTTGTTTTATCTTGACCATTCTCTAGTCCCATGTTGATTTATCTCAACCTTTTTCATGTCCCATGTTGATTTATCTTAATATTTTCATGTCACATGTCATTTTTTCTTGACCATTCTCTAGTCTCATGTTGATTTATCTTAGGTATTCTCATGTACCATGTTGATTAATCTTAGCCATTCTTATGTCCAATGTTGATTTAACTTAACCATTCTCATCTTGTTTTATTGCAACTATACTCCTGTCCTATTCTCATGTCCCATTTGATTTATCTTAAACATTCTCATGTCCCATATTGATTTATCTTAATATTCATGTCACATGTTTTTTCTTGACCATTCTTATGTCTCATGTTGAATTATCTTAACCATTCTCATGTCCTATGGTGTTTTTTCCTGACCATTCTTATGTCCCATGTTGATTTATCTTAACCATTCACATCTTGTTTCATTGTAACTTATATAATTCTGTCCTATTCTCATGTCCCATTTGATTAATCTTAACCATTCTCATGTCCCATGTTGAATTATCTTAACCATTCTCATGTCCTATGGTGATTTATCATAACCATTCTTATGCCCCATGTTGATTTATTTTTGTCTATTCTTGTGTCCCATGTTGGTTTATCTTAACTATTCTCATGTCCCATATTCATTTATCTTCATCATTTTCATGTCCCATTTTGTTTCTCAATAAATTAGGATACACTATAGGATATTTTATTTTACCTCAGACTGGAAATATCCTGTTTAATTTCCAACAAATCATCTTCATTCACACTATCTTGTCTTCTTTCTTTGTTACACTGATGGATATAACGACTCACCAAACGTCTCATGATGTCCTGAGGAGATACAACCAAAAATATTTAATTACAGATACATTGTTTTAAGCTGACAATTTTTAAACTTTTTGAAGTATTGTATTTATACAAGGAGATACACACAAACATTTGCAATACACACACACATACACACACACACACACACACACACACATATATATATATATATATATATATATATATATGCAATAAACTGACGACAAACAGTGCAAAACTAGTAATTAACTAGCCTGAGCACTTTCAACTCTTAATGAGTCTTTTTCAAAAGCAAATACAAAACATATATAAAACAAACAAATAAACACAAAAACATTGTGTTTATAAACCTCTACATGGCTGTCTCCACACGAGTTAAAACTATAAATACAACCAGCTTGTATAGACTTGTTGCAGACACTGAAAACTGTGTATAATTCCCCAAAAGTCTACAAGCCAAAGCGACATCTATTACTTTTTTGTACATTTATGTAATGCAGATTATATCCCAGATATTTGATTCTATAACAGATATTCTTATAGTAAAAATTGAAGGATACTAAGAAGATTTAGAAAAAGTTTAATTCTACTAGTGCAGAATTTTCTTTTTTTAGTCTTCTTGGTTTAGACTGCTTGGTTTCAATGTTCTAAGGCGGCATATCCAATATGATTCCTTTTCCTTCCAGGAAGGAATTATACAGTTTTCAGTATCTGCAACACTGGGATCATGGCAAGTTCTTAGATCTGAGGAGAGTGCAGGTGAAGACAAGTTACAGGAAGTGACTGTTCATGATTTCCAATTTTCTGATGACTATTCCCTGAATGCCAAATCTGAGTCAGACATGCAACACAGTATTGGTTTCCTTTATTATTCTGGATATTTCTTCTCTTCTCTGCTGCATACGGACCAGTGCATTATGGTGGATAACACAATCTTTGTGCATGTCATCTATGTATGTGCTTAATTTTAATAGAAAAGTACACCTACATAAAAATCCTAATTAGTTGCAGAAACAAGCAGGTACATGTGATCTCAAAGAGCTTAGATGGTAGAAAATCCAGCTAGTGGGAGTGAGATTTGGGATCTACTACTAGCTACAGCTAGTGGGAATGAGATTGGGGATCTACTGTTAACGGATGCACCCAGAAAATAGCACAAGTCCTGGTCTGCTGTTAACTGAAGCACTCAGTAAATACCACAGGTCCTGGTCTTCTATTATCTGATGTTTGAGAAAATAATGAACTGCTTTTAAAATATTGAAATGGTTTTCATGTGTTATATTTAAAACTAAAAAGTGAATTATGCATCCCTTGAAGCACATCTATACTGGACAAAAATATTGATATTGTTTGAATTATCATAATCAACACGACGTAAAAATTTAATTTGAGGATACATTTTGAGAACTGTAAGGAAACTGGGGTTTGGGACTTTGCTGATTTGCTTGAAATCAGAAGCAGAACAAAAAGCATAGACTGTTAACTTGCTTTTGTATCATGCAATAAAAGATTTTGATGTGTTGATGTATATTTTTTATAGGGTGAGTCCAAATGCAATCTGCACAGAACCAAATCTGCTGTTGCATCATGCATCAACAGATCTGGGTCTGTGCAGTTCATTAGGAGCAATAAGTAGAACAAACAGCATAGACTCAGATCTGCAGATGCATTATGCTACAACAGATCAGGATCTTTGTTTGCAATTTGACGCTAATTATGAGCAAGTACATATGGTAACAGTTGGTTATGAGTTCAACGCTCATAGATTTGGTCAAACAGCTGCAAAAGAATTGCATTCACTTACTCCATTAAAAAAAAGAAAGAAACAAAATGAATATGGCCATAGTAAACTATAATGGATTTCATAACTGTAATGAGACCATTAAATTTGGACTAACATTCTTGTATTTTCTTAAGTTTTGTTTTACTTGGTGTTTTTCAAAAGAACACAAGTCAGTCAATTAACATCAAGACGACAAAATGAAATGCCTTGCCCATGTGAACACTATGGTAGCCACCTAGGCTGATCCCATGATTGCATTCAAATCAGCATTAGTTGTCATGCCAACCAATGAGCTACAGCGGATTCTGCCTCCATTAGGCACCTCCTGCAACATGCAGCAGAGTGCATCATCCATATACATGTACTGTAATTCCAAAGCTGCTGGGGATTTTACATAAAAGAATATTAACAATTGTTTTATTGTCACAAATTTAGTTTTAACTGCACTGCATCAGAGGAGCTATAAAATAAATATTTATGATGGTAAAACCATTATGTCAAATGCAAGATTGTCATCCAAATGCAAAGCTGTTATTCCCACTCGAATCCTCAAATGGAAGGTTATTATCCCCACTCTATTCCTCAAATGCAAAGCTGTTATTCCCACTCTAATCCTCAAATGGAAGGCTATTATCCCCACTCTATTCCTCAAATGCAAAGCTGTTATCCCCACTCTAATCCTCAAATGGAAGGCAATTATCCCCACTCTATTCCTCAAATGCAAAGCTGTTATTCCCACTCTAATCCTCAAATGGAAGGCTATTATCCCCACTCTATTCCTCAAATGCAAAGCTGTTATTCCCACTCTAATCCTCAAATGGAAGGCTATTATCCTACTCTATTCCTCAAATGCAAAGCTGTTATCCCCACTCTAATCCTCAAATGGAAGGCAATTATCCCCACTCTATTCCTCAAATGCAAAGCTGTTATTCCCACTCTAATCCTCAAATGGAAGGCAATTATCCCCACTCTATTCCTCAAATGCAAAGCTGTTATTCCCACTCTAATCCTCAAATGGAAGGCTATTATCCCCACTCTATTCCTCAAATGCAAAGCTGTTATTCCCACTCTAATCCTCAAATGGAAGGCAATTATCCCCACTCTATTCCTCAAATGCAAAGCTGTTATTCCCACTCTAATCCTCAAATGGAAAGCTATTTTTCCCACTCTAATCCTCAAATTCAATGCTGTTATCCCCATTCTAATCCTCAAATGGAAGGCTGTTATCCCCACTCTAATCCTCAAATACAAGACTATTGTTATCCCCACTCTAAGTATTCTAATGAATTTGTCAAAAGATAGCATCATATGCTAAAAGGTGCTATGGTATAGAGTATCATGACATTATAATAGCATTCCAGTTTACAACAGTTTATTGTGGATTTTGCTATGCACAAATTTTATGTTCTACCAATCAGAAATTGCATTACATAATTGTGTGTTAAAATGTATCATTTACCTGGTAACTTGAAGTAATGCCTTGTGGGATTCGTGGCTGAGTGTATACATTTCCATGCATGCTGAAGATATTATCATTGTAAGATGGTCTCTGAAAGTAAATCATACAAAGAATCCTTAGGCAGTAATGAATCTCAATTCCTTTCAGTGTTGTAAAAAAATGCTCCAGTGGTCTAAGTGGTTAGATTATCTGCCTTCGATGCTGGAGGTTGTTGGTTCAAACTCCAGCTAAGTCATACCAAAGACTTATAAAAATGTTACAATCAGCTGCCTCACTTGACACTCAACATTAAGAGGTTCATGTTAGGACTGGTCGGCCTGGTGTCAGGATAATGTGACCCAGGGTGGTACATGATGCTATATGCATGATGCCCCAGTGCTAGACATCATTATAAACTGCCACACTGCAAACATTGTAGCAATATGACTGAAATTATTTGAAAGCTATGTTAAACATCCAAATCACACATACACATGCACATACACATAAACATACACATACACACCTTTCAAAACCAGCAATATGTCTTATAAAGACACTGCTTGTGAAGTACCATTACATGTACTTGTAGAACTTAATATTCACCAATTTTCTATTTGATTCAAATTTATTATTACTGAAAGCAAAAAAAATATTAACTGAAACTGTTAACTGCTAATAATTGTACATGGCTAGCAATATGGACTTCTGACTTCAATTTAAATGAGTTATGGACTTGTATTGATTAATAAGCTTACATTTCTAACAATATGGACTTCTGACCAAAGACATTTTTAAGAAGTTTGGGGGCCCTAGGCACAAACTCTAACCTTAAAAGTAACCATAATTGTGCCTCAATCTCTCAATCTCAGATATAGAGAATTGCATTGCATTTCCATGTGCATGTGTCATTTTGTTAAATTTATTAATATAGTACTAAAATGCTAACACAACCGACACGAAATTTTGTTTTTAGGCCACCACGGGGCCCCCTGCTGTGTGGAGCCCTAGGCACATGTCTAACATGCCTATGCTTTAAAAGGGCACTGCTTCTGACTTAAATTAAATGGATTTATTGACTTATATGAATTAATTAATAAGTTTACATGGTTTTCAATGAGGACTTCTGACTTAAAACTGAATTATGGATTTATATGGATTACTAAGTTTACATGGCTTTCAATATGGACTTCTGACTTAAATTAAAACTGAATTATGGATTTATATGGATTAATAAGTTTACATGGCTAACAATATGGACTTCTGACTTAAATTGAAACTGAATTATGGATTTATATGGATTAATAAGTTTATATGGCTTGCTTGTAATATGGACTTCTGACTTAAATTAAATGGAGTTATGGACTTATATGTATTTAATAAGTTTACATGGCCAGCAATATGGACTTCTGACTTAAATTGAAACTGAATTATGGACTTATATGCATTAATAAGTTTACATGGCTTGTAATATGGACTTCTGGCTTAAAATGAAACTGAATAATGGAATTTTCTCATCATATAACACCATGCTAAATAACAGTCTACCCACACATATGGTATACAAAATTTTTATGAACTTTTATAATTTATGAAAACTTTTATTTCCTGGTACATGTACTTAGACTCCCTCCCCTAACTTATTCCACCCCACTCCATGCACATAGGCTTTTGACAAACATACATGTATTATTCCATTTCTCTCTATAGCAGTGGTTTTCAACATATGGATTGCAACTGGGTTGCAGAATGCCATGTACTGGGTAACCTTGATGATTTAAATGTATTACAATATTATGATTTTATGAAAAATCTAGTCAAAAGGTATAATTATTGGATCACAGGCATAAATGGTTTTCTTCAACTAGGTCACAAGAAAAAGTTTGAAAAACAATGCACTACAGTAGGCCTTTGTGTATTATGCTAGAAATTTAATTTATTCAAGACAATTGTTAAATTCCAAGAAAGTATTGCATGATATCTTATATCAACTTTGTATCTCATATTAACTTTGTATCTTTTATCAACTTTGTATCTTATATTAACTTTGTATCTTTTTGTATCTTGCATTAACTGTGTATCTTATATTAACTTCGGATCTTATATTTACATTGTATCTTATATTAACTTTGTATATTTTTGTATCTTATATTAACTTTGTATCTTGTATTAACTTTGCATCTTATTTTAATTTTGTATCTTTTTGTATCTTACATTAAATTTGTATCTTATATTAACTTTGTATCTTATATTAGCTTTATATCATATATTAACTTTGTACCTTTTATTAGCTTTGCATCTTACATTACTTTGTATCTTCCATTAACTTTGTATCTTACATTAATTTTTAATTTTATGTTAACTTTGTATCTTACATTAACCTTATAGATTATACTAACTGTATATATTAATTGTGTACCTTATATTAACTTATTTATTATATTCATTTTGCATCTTATATGAACTAACTTTGTATCTAAAATTAACTTTGTATCCGATATTTGCATTTTATATTAATTTTATATCTTATAAATCATAAAATGAAACTGACTCAATGTGTGTAGCTTGCAGTGTATGTAGCCTGTAGTGAGACAATGGGATCTGACATTGTTTCCAGTATTCTTGTCAGTATGAAATAGCTAGACCAGATTTTTATCAGTGTCTGGCCTTGATAAAGTTTTCAAAACTAAGGGACTTGCTTATCAATGAAATTTTTGCCGCGGTTTTAATAATTTATGGGATGTACTTGCCACCAATTATTAATGTTGTTGTTGTTGGGCTTAACGCCATTTTTCAGCACACGATAGGCTATTCATGGTGGCCAGTATTAATGGTGGAGGAAGAAACCGGGAAATCACCAGAAAGAACCCCGACCCACAAGAAGCTACTGGCAAGCTTTCTCACATATCTACATTAGCCGAATCTTAGACTCGAACACACGCAGACAGAGGTGAGATGGCAGTGATCCGTAATGGACATCGCTTTAGACCACTTGGCCACTCGGGGCCCCTCCCATCAATTATTAAAAATCTGCTTCTGACAGCAGTGTTTTTATGTTTAGTGCTTGACAGCCTAGCAACATAGTTTATTTTGTGCTTCAACAATAGGATTAAAGTGTCGTACCCATGGAAACCACCACGGTAGCCAACCCAGGCAAATATGAGGGCTTGACCATGCTGACCACTGAGCAAGAATCTCTTGGATCATTACTAATAAACACTAGTCTCAATTAAAATATAGAAAGCTGTACAACAAACATAATTAGACCATCTTTATTACAGCAGTCCCTCATTGTAACACACCTATTTTATGAGGTTTGTATGATCATGACCTCCATATACAGTAGTAAAATCATATGTATAATATACTCGCATCTTCAACAGTTTCTGTATAGCAGCATATTCCATGGCTGGCATGAGGTAGTGTCATAAGATGAGACTGCTATATAAATCTACGTCCTCTTATTTTCACAAATTCTGTTTATATTAAGAAAGATTTGTACCAATTATAGGCCCATCCACCACTTTTAATGAAACTGACGAGGATGTTCACTGGGCTAATCAGTGGGGAAAATCAGCATTTCTACAGCATCTTTACTATGAGAAAATTGTTTCATTTACAAGCAAGATTATTTTCCTTTCAACATGATGAGTACAAAGCATCTTGACGTGAAAGATTGATGAAATAATGCAATAACCTTATCTTGAAACCACTCCTTTAGAATTTTTTGTGTTTGAAATAAAACCAGTGATTGCACCATCTATCTGACTGATTATATGTCATTATGTGTTGGGCTGAAAGGTTTATTTTTATTTTATTTGCATGTAATTTGTTGGGAAATGTAACTGATGACTCATCAGGAATGGGTTTATTTCTTTCAAGATATTTTACATGGCATATTTCATTTCTTCATTTGCAGCAGACGACAACATCCATTAAAACTGGTACCCAACAACTAAAAGTGAATTCACAGCAGATTAAAATTTGTATGCAATACTGCAGGAAGTTAAGCTGCATACAGTATATACTCGCATATAATCTGAGTCTAATTGCAAACAACAATCTGTAGGAGTCAACAGATCAAAATCTGTGGTGGTTATTCTACTGATAGCTCATAAAAAACTGCACAAACCCCCAGTTTCCAGTGCATTATGCAACAGCAGAATCTTGATCTGGGTCTCTGCAGTTTGCAATCAGCTCAACTTACAAGCCAGCACATATGGTATATTCCTGTGCCTGTAATTGTTCCCTCTGAATCTTCTACTAATTCTACAATTCCCTGCTCACAGCCATCTTGAAAGAATTTTAATTAAAACGAGAGACCACACTGTTGGTTGAGCTCAACTTTCAGTTGGCTAGAAAGTAGAAACTTAGACATTACTTACACATACTTTAAACACTAACCACAATCTACTGTGAAGATGACTGTTTAGATGGTAGCACACACTGATGCCAAAGTGATTTTTTCACATCAATGCAAGCTCAATAACATAATTGATTATTTAAATTTTTGTTCATCCAGACTAAAATGCCCTCCTGTTTGTGAAAGATTAAACATCAATTATTACTCACATAACCAGAACCATAATTTCAATGACTTGATCTGTTTTGATGCTTTAATTCCTATGGGTTCCTAAACTCAGAGCTGTTATAAAATATCACATTGTCAATCTCCTCACAGAAAACAGTTATTTGTATGCAAATTAAATTCTAAGTAATTGTTTATTGTTTTGGGGCTTAATGCCATTTTTCATCACACAATAGGCTATACATGGCCAGTATTAATGGTGGGGGAAGAAATCATTTAATCTGCAGAAAGAACCACCGACCCACAAGAAGACACTGGCAAACTTTTTCACATATCTACATTCGTCGAATCTTAAACTCGAACCCACACAGACAGAGGTGATCCATAACGGAGATCGCTATAGACCACTAGGCTACTCGGGACCCCAAATTCTAAGTAATATTTTAATCATCAAAATGTTGACCACCAATCAACTTCCACAGCTAGTGTACTTGGGATATATGTATGCATGGCATACTGAAAAGATGCAAGGATCTGGGATAAAAAAACGAATGCTTACAATGTAAATCTTCATAGAAATAACATACCTCACTAAATCCCTGCCTAACTATCACCTGAACCATTAGGCATCTCTACCAGTTAAACGATAAATTTATTTTTTTAGTAGACTCTTAATTTGTTGCTGTATTGTAACATGTTACTCTCTTTGATCTGCAATACACTGATAATTACCAAAAACATTTTCCAAGGTCTTTTATGAAAGCACTTGTATCTATCCATCAGATTAAACTGTATTAATCAAGGCAATGTTTAATATTTCACTTTGGTTGAATCTAGTAGCATCTCTTACCTGTCAACCCCTTGAGATGAAAATCTGTATGCCAGATGAATAAAAACTTCACAAAGACCAAAAACAAATCTTTAAAAACCAATAAAAACCAATAAAAAGATTACAAAACCAAAACACCTGTATGCTGGACCAATATAAATCTTACAAAGACCAAAACACTTGTATGCCAGACCAATAAAAAGCTTACAAAGACCAAAAAGACCCATACACCAAACCAATAAAAAGCTTAGAAAGACCAAAAATATCCATACACCAGTCCAATAAAGAGCTTACAAAGACCAAAACATCTGTATGCCAGACCAATATAAATCTTACAAACACCAAAACACTTGTATGCCAGACCAATAAAAAGCTTACAAAGAGCAACAAAAAACTTACAAAGACCACTAAAAACCTTACAAATACCAAAAAACCTGTATGCCAGACCAACAACACCTTACAAAACCCAATACAAACCTTACAAAGACCAATACAAACTTTACAAAGATCAAACAAACCTGTATGCCAGACCAATAAAAACCTTACAAAGAGCACAGAAAAACTTATTAAGACCAATAAAAACATCACTAAAACCCCAAAAACCAGACCTATAAGCACCTTACAAAGACCAATAAAAACCTTACAAAGACCAGAAAAACCTTACAAAGACCAGAAAAACCTTACCAAGACCAATATAAACATTACAAAGACCAATAAAAACCTTACACAGACCAAAAAAAATTCTGTATGCCAGACCAATAAAAACCTTACAAAGACCAAAAAGTCTGTATGCCAGAATAATAAAAACCTTAAAAAGAGCACAAAAAACTTACAAAGACTAATAAAAACATTGCAAAAACCCCAAAAACCAAACTAATAAACACCTTACAAAGACCAGAAAAACCTTACAAAGACCAGAAAAATCTTACAAAGACCAATATAAACATTAAAAAAAAATAAAAACCTTACACAGCCCCCCAAAAAAATCTATAGGCCAGACCAATAAAAACCTTGCAAAAAACCCCAAAACCAGACCAATAAACACCTTACAAAGACCAAAAAAAAACTTACAAAGACCAGAAAAAACTTACAAAGACCAGAAAAATCTTACAAAGACCAATATAAACATTACAAAGAGCAATACAAACCTTACACAGACCAAAAAAAAATCTGTATGCCAGACCAATAAAAACCTTACAAAGACCAAAAAACCTGTGTGCCAGACCAATAAAAACCTTACAAAGACCAAAAACCTTACACAAATAAAATGTATTCATGTATTTAAAACAATAAATAGTTTTAAAACAACAAATGTCATACACAAACTAATTTTACACACATTTACATAATTATTTGCATCTCTAAAACTTTATTTTATTTTATTGACTTGTGTGTTATATTATATTAAACAATGATGCACCTTTTGCACTTTTCAAAATGTACTCAGGGGTTTTAAAGTCTCTGCAGCAGATGTCAATGTTTTTTTTACACTGTAAAAACAATGTTATTGTGTCTGAATTCAGGGACTTCCTACAATCTGTATGTATTTTGTTCATCATGGAAGAAGATCTCTCACAGTCTGCATTGTTGTGAGGCAAGGTAAATAATCGCTGAATAAGTACTTTCAGATTTGGGAAGCCATCTATTCCAAATATTGAATTTATTTGAAGAAAAAAAAATAAACCAGGTATCACTTAGTTGACAAGATACACTAAATACATGTTAATAAGTTAGTCTTGTGAAATTCTCTCCTCCCTTCAAGATATGGAGTGTAAATAAATTGTAAACAAATGTAAGATATACTAATTTTACAAAAAAAATTTTTATAATGGACATGCACTCTTGTCATTACACAAAGCCCACATGTATATACTTGCTTATAAGATGAATCCAACTGCAAACTGCATAAACCCAGATCTACTGGCATATATTGCACTGGCAGATCTGGGTTGGTGCAGTTTGTTAGGAGTAATCAAACAACACAGACCCTGATCTACAGGCACATTATGCTACTGCAGATCAGGATCTTTGTCGTTTGCAGCTTGACTCGACTTATAAGAGAGTATATACAGTACTAAATCTAGACAATAGTGTAGCAGATGGGCAGACACAGTTTGTAAAAATGGGAGAAAAAAAATGTTTAATCATAATACAAAAATGTATGCAAAGTTTCATGAAGATTTCTCAAAAGGTTCCAGAGATTTTAAGTAAACAAAACTATTATGAACAGCTGAATCATGTAAACTTTGTTTGAGAGGTATAAATAATCATAATTATAATTAACCATTTTTTATACCATCTCCTTATCAATAGTGACCAGATTTTTATGCTGCTACAAGAAACTATAGGGTAAAAAAGTAAATTAAGGAAGTGTCTATCAAATCCATACAGTAGTTTCCATGATAACAAAAAACACTTTTGTGTCAAGATGATCCACTGCTGTCCAATCAATTTTTATAGTACAAGAAGTCTGATATCTCTGTCAATCAAATATCCTATCAGACATATAAAGTCCAAGTTCCAAATTGACTAGACAAGACCTCATTATAAATACTGGATTATGTGCAAGCAAAACTGATTACACCAGTGGGCATGATCTTATCTGTTAAATGAATTCATCAGCATACTCTTCCAATAATGTGTTTCTTACACTAAATGCCTATCCCCTAATAAAAGCTCCCTTTCTCTTTTTGCATAGCAAACAAATGCACTGGTAGGACAAAATAAATACCACTTGTGCCTCTTCCTGCAATGCTGGTGTTGAACTGTTATTGTTTTGTTTTGGATGTTGTTGTTGTGCTTAATGCCATTTTTCAGCACACGATAGGCTATTCATGGCGGCCAGTATTAATGGTGGAGGAAGAAACCAGGAAATCACCGGAAAGAACCACCAACCCACGAGAAGCTACTGGCAAGCTTTCTCACATATCCACATTCACCTAATCCTAGACTCAAACCCACGCAGACAGAGGTGAGATGGCAGTGATCCGTAAGGGACATTGCTTTAGACCACTCGGCCACTCCACTCGGTGTTTTATGGCATAGCAAGACAATTGGAGTAATGTGCCTTGCCAAAAGACAGTGGTATGATTCAAACTCACAACTTGCTGACCAAAGCCACCCCAGCTCCAGCATCCATTAGTTGCCTCATGCAACATATAGAAGGATGCACAAGGCCTATTGTAAAACACCATGCTTTGCATGGTGTAAAAACCAAATGGAACCACACCTGCAGTAAATAAAGACCAAGATGAACCATGCCTGCAGGGGGATAAAGACCAAGCACAGTGGCAGTTTATAGTGATATCTAGCACTGGAGCATCATGCCGAAGACATATAGCATCATGTCCCACCCAGTCACATTATCCTGACACCAGTCAGACCACTCCTAACACTAACCTCTTAACGCTGAGCATTAAGCAAGACAGCTGTTAGTACCCTTTATTATACGTCTTTGGTCTTACTCAGTTGGGGTTCAAACCAGTGACCTCCTGCATCTGAAGCAGAAGCTCATTCCACTTATGCCACAAGATTGGTATACTTTATACTTAGACTTAATAAAAGTTTAATTAAGCAGATAGAGTTGTTTATAAATGGATTTAAAATTAAGCAAATTTAAATAAATGTATACTGCAATTTCCATAGCTAAATTGTTTTAATTTGGTATTCTAAAAAATTACCCCTATTTAAAAAATGGTAAGGGCCCCATAGCATTTCTTACAAAAAGTTGGTTGGCTTTTAGAGGCATTTTCAGCACTTTTTTGACTACATGTACTAATTTATCATGCCCAGGAAATGGAACTTAACTGCTTTTTGCAAGTACATGTACATGCCTTGGCTTATAGTCTGGACAGGCTTGACTGGGAATTGAATCCACAACCACTGGATTATGAGTCCAATGTTCTACCAGCCAAGTTATACTGCTACTTCCTTTTTAAAATAAATATTATAGCTGAACATCAATTTAAAAATATTTGTGATACATGAATGTCAATTTTCTGAACTTGTTGGAAAGAAATGTCAGTGGATCAAATATTGTGGGAAGTAAGTGGGGTCTATATACATTTTTTTATATTGTATATGGTTTGGGGACATAGCCTTCATCTATTTAAACCAAAAGTTTGTGTAAAATGCCCAACAGAACTCTTACCTACTATTGAGATATATATATGTATATATATATGCATATATATATATATATATATATATATATATATATATATATATATATATATATATATATATATATATATATATATATAAAAATGTATGTATGTATATATGTATATGTATATGTATGTATGTATATATATATATATATATATATATATATATATATATATATATATATATATATATATATATATATATATATATATATATATATATATATATATATATATATATATACTGTACTCACCTAAAGTGAAACTTCAAACAACAAAGATCCTGATCTCCTGTAGTGCAATGCAACTGCTGCAGATCAGAATCTATGCAGTTTGAAGTTGGACTTGACTTATAAGTGAGTACAAACAGCAATACCCTCTACTGTGAAATTAGTTTTGGTAAATTTCCTTGAATTTCCAATTTTTAAACAATCTGCATTTTTATATTGTGCTTAGTGTAGATATAAATGGCTGATATTCCAATTTCTAAATTTTCACATCATAAAAATTTTTGTGATAGGTAATCATATTAGGAAAATAAGGAAAAAAATCAATTCACATTAAAAAATTTCATAATGTCAAGCATCTCATTGGATTTGATTTACTGGTACTATTTACATTTTTAAAAGTGAATGTATGGGCAGGATCGGCCATATATGCACAGAGCTATGATTAAATACATTTTTTCTCTTATAAGGGAATCAGTGATTAAACTTGTTCTTTTTTAATTTAGAAAAAACTCTCCATCTCAAACTGAAAATTTGCAACATTGTGGAAATATTGAGCTTTTCATCAAGCTACATGGAATACATGAGAATTATGGGAAAATTTTCAGGGGATGACTAACATCTGGCATATTATGTTAGATGTATGACATCAAACCATCTATGTCTAACATCTGGCATATTATGTCAGGTGTATGACATCCAACCATCTATGTCTAACATCTGGCATATTATGTCATGCATATGACATCCAACCATCTATGTTTAACATCTGGTATATTATGTCAGGTGTATGACATCCAACCATCTATGTCTAACATCTGGCATATTATGTCAGGTGTATGACATCCAACCATCTATGTCTAACATCTGGCATATTATGTCAGGTGTATGACATCCAACCATCTATGTTTAACATCTGGCATATTATGTCATGCATATAACATCCAACCATCTATGTCTAACATCTGACATATTATGTCAGGTGTATGACATCCAACCATCTATGTCTAACATCTTGCATATTATGTCATGCAAATGACATCCAACCATCTAAGTCTAACATATGGGATGTAATGTCAGGTGTATGACATCCAACCATCTATGTCTAATATCTGGCATATTATGTCAGGTGTATGATATCCAACCATCTATGTCTAACATCTGGCATATTATGTCAGGTGTATGACATCCAACCATCTATGTCTAATATCTGGCATATTATGTCAGGTGTATGACATCCAACCATCTATGTCTAATATCTGGCATATTATGTCAGGTGTATGACATCCAACCATCTATGTCTAACATCTGGCATATTATGTCATGCATATGATCTATGTCTAACATATGGCATATTATGTCAAGTGTATGACATCAAACCACCTATGTCTAACATCTGGCATATTATGCCAGGTGTATGACATCCAACCATCTATGTCTAACATCTGGCATATTATGTCATGCATATGACATCCAACCATCTATGTTTAACATCTGGTATATTATGTCAGGTGTATGACATCCAACCATCTATGTCTAACATCTGGCATATTATGTCAGGTGTATGACATCCAACCATCTATGTTTAACATCTGGCATATTATGTCATGCATATAACATCCAACCATCTATGTCTAACATCTGACATATTATGTCAGGTGTATGACATCCAACCATCTATGTCTAACATCTTGCATATTATGTCATGCAAATGACATCCAACCATCTAAGTCTAACATATGGGATGTAATGTCAGGTGTATGACATCCAACCATCTATGTCTAATATCTGGCATATTATGTCAGGTGTATGACATCCAACCATCTATGTCTAACATCTGGCATATTATGTCAGGTGTATGACATCCAACCATCTATGTCTAACATCTGGCATATTATGTCAGGTGTATGACATCCAACCATCTATGTCTAATATCTGGCATATTATGTCAGGTGTATGACATCCAACCATCTATGTCTAACATCTGGCATATTATGTCATGCATATGATCTATGTCTAACATATGGCATATTATGTCAGGTGTATGACATCAAACCACCTATGTCTAACATCTGGCATATTATGCCAGGTGTATGACATCCAACCATCTATGTCTAACATCTGGCATATTATGTCATGCATATGACATCCAACCATCTATGTTTAACATCTGGTATATTATGTCAGGTGTATGACATCCAACCATCTATGTCTAACATCTGGCATATTATGTCAGGTGTATGACATCCAACCATCTATGTCTAACATCTGGCATATTATGTCAGGTGTATGACATCCAACCATCTATGTCTAATATCTGGCATATTATGTCATGCATATAACATCCAACCATCTATGTCTAACATCTGACATATTATGTCAGGTGTATGACATCCAACCATCTATGTCTAACATCTTGCATATTATGTCATGCAAATGACATCCAACCATCTATGTCTAACATATGGGATGTTATGTCAGGTGTATGACATCCAACCATCTATGTCTAATATCTGGCATATTATGTCAGGTGTATGACATCCAACCTTTTATGTCTAACATCTGGCATATTATGACAGGTGTATGACATCCAACCATCTATGTCTAACATTTGGCATATTATGTCAGGTGTATGACATCCAACCATCTATGTCTAACATTTTGCATATTATGTCATGCATATGACATCCAACCATCTAAGTCTAACATATGGGATGTAATGTCAGGTGTATGACATCCAACCTTTTATGTCTAACATCTGGCATATTATGTCAGGTGTATGACATCCAACCATCTATGTCTAACATCTTGCATATTATGTCATGCAAATGACATCCAACCATCTAAGTCTAACATATGGGATGTAATGTCAGGTGTATGACATCCAACCATCTATGTCTAATATCTGGCATATTATGTCAGGTGTATGATATCCAACCATCTATGTCTAACATCTGGCATATTATGTCAGGTGTATGACATCCAACCATCTATGTCTAACATCTGGCATATTATGTCAGGTGTATGACATCCAACCATCTATGTCTAATATCTGGCATATTATGTCAGGTGTATGACATCCAACCATCTATGTCTAACATCTGGCATATTATGTCATGCATATGATCTATGTCTAACATATGGCATATTATGTCAAGTGTATGACATCAAACCACCTATGTCTAACATCTGGCATATTATGCCAGGTGTATGACATCCAACCATCTATGTCTAACATCTGGCATATTATGTCATGCATATGACATCCAACCATCTATGTTTAACATCTGGTATATTATGTCAGGTGTATGACATCCAACCATCTATGTCTAACATCTGGCATATTATGTCAGGTGTATGACATCCAACCATCTATGTCTAACATCTGGCATATTATGTCAGGTGTATGACATCCAACCATCTATGTTTAACATCTGGCATATTATGTCATGCATATAACATCCAACCATCTATGTCTAACATCTGACATATTATGTCAGGTGTATGACATCCAACCATCTATGTCTAACATCTTGCATATTATGTCATGCAAATGACATCCAACCATCTAAGTCTAACATATGGAATGTAATGTCAGGTGTATGACATCCAACCATCTATGTCTAATATCTGGCATATTATGTCAGGTGTATGACATCCAACCATCTATGTCTAACATCTGGCATATTATGTCAGGTGTATGACATCCAACCATCTATGTCTAACATCTGGCATATTATGTCAGGTGTATGACATCCAACCATCTATGTCTAATATCTGGCATATTATGTCAGGTGTATGACATCCAACCATCTATGTCTAACATTTTGCATATTATGTCATGCATATAACATCCAACCATCTATGTCTAACATCTGACATATTATGTCAGGTGTATGACATCCAACCATCTATGTCTAACATCTTGCATATTATGTCATGCAAATGACATCCAACCATCTATGTCTAACATATGGGATGTTATGTCAGGTGTATGACATCCAACCATCTATGTCTAATATCTGGCATATTATGTCAGGTGTATGACATCCAACCTTTTATGTCTAACATCTGGCATATTATGACAGGTGTATGACATCCAACCATCTATGTCTAACATTTGGCATATTATGTCAGGTGTATGACATCCAACCATCTATGTCTAACATTTTGCATATTATGTCATGCATATGACATCCAACCATCTAAGTCTAACATATGGGATGTAATGTCAGGTGTATGACATCCAACCATCTATGTCTAATATCTGGCATATTATGTCAGGTGTATGACATCCAACCATCTATGTCTAACATCTGGCATATTATGTCAGGTGTATGACATCCAACCATCTATGTCTAACATCTGGCATATTATGTCATGTGTATGACATCCAACCATCTATGTCTAATATCTGGCATATTATGTCAGGTGTATGACATCCAACCATCTATGTCTAACATCTGGCATATTATGTCATGCATATGATCTATGTCTAACATATGGCATATTATGTCAGGTGTATGACATCAAACCATCTATGTCTAACATCTGGCATATTATGTCATGCATATGACATCCAACCATCTATGTCTAACATCTGGCATATTATTTCAGGTGACTCAGGGTGAAGGTCAAAGCATTGGAAAATGTAACTCTGTCTTGCAGCCTTGTCTTTAGTATAACATTTTAATGCTGGAAGAGATATTTTTTAAACTTAAACAATTATATTTCAGACAGTGTCAGAGACCATAGCTACATCTCTTGTCACAACATGGAAAAACTATTAAGGCTGATTGAGTCCATCAGTTTTTGACACCTACAGATAGCCTGATGAAACGTTACTTAGGCCCATACTTTATCATATAATAGTTAAGTACTTAGCTTAACCTAAAGCATATAGGAGAAATTGCATATCTCAATGGAATGTTACAATTTTCATTAAAAGATGTAGGTGTAAACAATTAGCAATAATTTTTAAATTTTATTCCAAATATTTAATTATGTCTAATTTTAACAACATCATATTTGTGATCAAGTCATAAAAATCTGGAAAATTAAAACCTTCAAATATCTCTACTTTACACATATGGTATATCATATTTAATGAATTGTGACCAAACAGTTATGTCCATAGAAAAAGTAGATTAAGTGCAAATGAATTCAGTAATTCAGTATTTCTCATGTGGTAATCACAGGATGCCTGTATTATGAGGGGGTCAGTGTGTGTGTGTGTGTATGTGTGTGTGTGTGTGTGTGTGTGTGTATGTGTGTGTGTTATTTTGTCATCCATAAAAGCATTTTTTAAAAAATGGAGGATTGATATTTCTAAATAAAAATGTCCTGTTACATGTTGCATGTTGCTAATCACAAAAGAATTATGGGAAAATTCACAGAGATGGATTTTGTTGGTTATATTTTTGCCCAGGACATGTGACTAAAATGAATGACATAATGCAGTGTATACCCATCAGTCCTTTGTATACAATGTGTAGACTTTTCATGCAATGTATACCCGGTAGTCATTTCTATCAAAATACATGGAATATATCTCAGTACAAGTTTGCAATTAAATTTCAAGGCAGATTTTTTGTTTAAGAAGACTTTAGTCATGAAAAAAACTTATAAAATGGGATCCATAAGAATACAATTCATCACATTGTCTGCAGAATTATTACAAAAGGAAATTTCATTGACATCCGGGGCCCAAAGTGGCCGAGTAGTCTAAAGCGCTGTCCGTTACGGATCACTGCCATCTCTCCTCTGTCTGCATGAGTTTGGGTCTAGGATTCTGCAAATGTGGATATGTGAGAAAGCTTGCTAGCCGCTTCTCGTGGTTTGGTGGTTCTTTCCGGTGATTTCCTGGTTTCTTCCTCCACCATTAATACTGTCCGCCATGAATAGCCTATCGTGTGCTGAAAAATGGCGTTAAGTTTAACAACAACAACATCATCATTGACATCCAGACCAGATCACAAGTCTGTAGACAATATGAAAATCATTTCACCAGTGACTGTAACAGAATAACCAGGATGAAACTATCAATAAAAAAAAATATATAACTCACCTCACTACATGACCACTCAGGAATAAGTATTACTTTTGATCAGGTATCAAAGCCCTCTATCTCCTATTCCACCTGACCTACCCTCAACTTCCTTTCTTACCCTCTTCACCCTTCATCTACCCTCAACCTGCTCTATTTCTCACTCCACCCACCTATCCTCAACCCCACCTATTTTCCAATGTCCCACCTACATCAACCCCCTCTATCTCCTATTCCACCTGACTTACCCTTAAATTCCTCTCTTGCCCACTCCACCCAATCTACCCTCAACCTGCTCTATTTCTCACTCCACCCCACCTATTTTTAACCCCATCTATCTTCCAATGTCATAGCTACATCAACCCAATCTATCTCCTATTCCACCTTACCTACATTCAACTTCCGCTCTTGCTCACTCCACCCAACCTACCTCCAACTACATCTATTTCTCACTCCACCCCACCTACCCAGAACCCCCTCGCTTTTCCATCTACATCAACTCCCTCTCTATCCCACTCCTCCCCACCTATTCTTAACTCCAAGACTGAAAGCTTCTTGACCACACCTTAATGTTACCATCAAATGATTTTTGGTGCCGTGTGTGTCCAGGTTGTGATGAAATGCATTTGCAGATGATGTCCTTGACAGCTGTCAGGAAGTAGAAGATGGCCTTTGGGCTGATGATAAGATTGAATGGGGGTGGAAGTGTGGACCCTTCATCAAAATAACCCATCCAGAGTTTGGAACGAGCATATTTCCATTCCATGTCAGCATGATTCTGAAAGATACATTAATAAAATAGCATGTTTATTTAATTCCTCTCTTTGAAAAATTCCAGGATTTTCACAAAATCTAAGTTTACGCTGCCATTAACATATGGGGAAAATATAAAGATCAATAATTAGTTCATGGAATTCACTAATCAGTTTTGAATGGCTGGAGCTGCTTTCAATATTTTTCATGGACAATATTGTTTTCACATACTTTGTAATGGTTAAGTTGTTGTTACTGTTGTTTTGGAGTTTAACACCATTTCTCAGTGCAAGATAGGCTTTACATGGTGGCCAGTATAACTACCGGTAGTGGAGAAAGAACCACAGAAATAAGAAGGAACACCAAACCATGGGAAGCTACTGGCAAACTTTCTCATAAATCCACACGGAAAGAGGCAGTGATCTGTAAAGGCATTGAGTTGCATGTATCTTACAATGTACATGGTTAATCAATTTACTGGCACACTTGTCATCATTGGTTTACCAGTTTACTGGCACCCTTGTCATCTGGAAATCAGTTTACCAGTTTACTGGCACACTTGACATCTACCATAGGTTTACCAGTTTATTGGCACACTGGTCATTTTTCATCAGTTTACCAGTTTCATGGCACCCTTGTCATCTGCCATCAGTTTACCAGTTTACTGGCATGCTTGTCATTTGCCATCAATTTACCAGTTTACTGGTACATTCATCATCTGCCATTGATTTACCTGTATACTGGCACACTAAACATCTGCCATCAGTTTACCAGTTTAGTGGCATATTTGTCATTTACCATCAGTTTACCAGTTTACTGGCACATTTGTCATCTGCCATGAGTTTACCAGTTTAGTTGCACATTCGTCCTCTTCCACATTGTTGGCACTTGGGTTGTTTTGAACAATGAAAGGTTTTCTTAAGTAGAAGCTTTAGTTTCCTTTTTTTTTCATTACCTGGACATTTTTATCATTAAAAGTTGAAAGGTCAAGGCTTATCATGTTAACCCCATAATCAAAGCATTGTTGTAAATGCATGACCTTGACCAATAGGTCTAAAGGTTCAGCAAGCATGTTGTAGAATGTATTCTTCCAGTTTCATAATGATTCTGCCAAAAAATCCAACAAAGGGTTTACAAAACATAAGCAATAACTTGAACCAAAACCTAAACACAAATTTTCTTTGACTGTAACCCTAACCCCAAGGTCAAGACCCAAGCAAACATGTCATAGAATGAACTGTCTTAACTTTATCTTAATTCAAGCTAATTATTTGAAACAATAAATACTTACAATTATAATTATATTATAATTACCTAATTGGTAATATAATTAAGAGACCTTAATTCAAATCTTAGCACAAATTCTCTATGACTGACCTTGACCCCAAGATCAAAAGGGCATGCAATTATGACATAGAATGAACTGTCTTAGCTTCATAATTATTTATGTTAAATATGATGAGATAATATCAAACAAATTAGTAAATCTATGCACACAAAAAAAATTAAAGTAAAACCTATACTATTGATCAAGCCTTTGACGCCATAGAAATCATTGCTCCGTCTCACTTGCCACTAACATGGGCTTAATAAAAAGAAAACTATGTTTAACTTGTTTAATATTATACAAAATCTAAACAGAATTCTTGGTTGCTTTGCTTTTATGAGCAGTCTTTGTTTATTTGGATTAATAATTACATTGCTAGATTTGGTCCAATTTTGAATATACATTGAAATTTTTCATCTAATTAAGCAAGACGTGCCTCTTGCCTCTTCTCTTATAATATCGAGTCCTGGATCTTGTTAAATCTAGCAAACTTCATTTTTTTATTACTGGTAATTAATTTAATTCCTGTTACATGCACCAAATTTTTCAGAAAGAAATATGAAAGCTGATCATAGCCCACACATTTATCCTGTGACCAAACTTTTATAATGAAAGCATTTATATTGCTTTAGATATGGATAAGTGCACACCAAGGCTACCATCCAAGTCTGAAGAGGTTGAGGTAAAATGTTACTGAAATATAAAAGGACAAAAAAATATATTTAACACTGAGAGTAATTTAGGTTGTGGATGGATATACATCCAGATCTACAAATGGACATCACACAGTGATTGCTATTTCAAGTATGCACCAAAAAGCAAGTTTGAATAAAAGCCCAGGAATTTTATGCTATTTCATGGAAATTTTAATTCTGCATAAATAGGGAAACTGTGTAAATAATTTCCAGCACCATGCAAACAAGATATATATACCTCAATCTCCTGAAAAGAGTTGGACATCATGGCAATGAGCATGTTGGTCAGAACAATAATGGCCAGTCCATGGTACGCCATAAACAGAAGCTCTCCAATTGTCTCTGTAAAATCTTGCCCACCCTCTAGCTTGATGTCCTTGACCTGGGTTAGGCTGAAGAGTGACCAATACAGTGTTCTGTAGCTACTGGTCAGTCTAAAAGTGGAACAACACTCATGAATTATTCACAACCACTAATATATTTACAGCACAAAACCATAAAACAAAGTACTTTTTTATTTACACAGAACACTGAATTCTTAAAAACTTTTTTTCAAAATATTTGCATAGCTAAAGTAATGGTTAATATTAATATTAATATTTTGTAATTTCTAAAATTCTATGAAGGCAAATCTGTATCATTTGTATTAACTTTCGATATGGAAATCCTGCTTAATGCACATAGTGCTGACTAGCGGCGGGCGCTAATTATTAGGGGTTGCCTAATCTTATTTCATTTTAGTTTTATTGCTTTCCATTCCAAATTTAGTGATTAGGGCTGAAGCAGGTCAGATGACCTAAACCAATGAATCATAAGCCTGCCAAAGAAATTTCTCAAATACAAACCAATCAAAATTTTACTTTTAAATTTTTTTAAATACTTATTGGTATACATGAAAAATGTGACTTCCCATCATTACAACAACAAGATTGATAATATCATGTTGATTCTTGAAGAGCACTTGTTGAGTAGATTGCCATAATACATGAAAATGTCTTCGTTCAGTTTTAAAATGCACCGGATGCTCTATTCAATTATCAGCAGTCGATACAATTTAAAGAAACTTACGTGAAAAATGCCGATGGATTGCCTTGCTTTGATGGATTATAGTACCAGTATAACTGATTCAAACCACAGGCAAAAGATGTCAAGACAAGGAAAAATATAAACAAGAATTTTGCAATATCTATCAGCATGCATCCCAATGAAATCTGCAGTGGGCCCAGATACTGATCTGCCTGGAATAGATAGATGATTCGAGAAAAGCTGAAAACATTGGCTACAGCAAAAAGGCCTTCAGATATTAAAGTCGGGTCCCATAGAGGCCATTCTTCCCTCCTCATTTCTCTGGGTCCATACATTCCATACTCAATTTGAAAATATGCAACGAATCGTAGAGCAAATGTGGCAAGATAAAGGGAAAGCATGATAAAGTCAAGCCAGTTCCACCACTGACGAATATATGCTTTTAGTCCTTCATCCCAAAGCTGTTTGCATTCAGCCCAGATAAATCCTGAAATAATATCAATATAATAATATAATCAACAAATAATGATTTGGTTTGGCTTCAAGGCACAGAAACACAAGTAGGTTATTTTATGCTGTGGCAATTGGAATAAAGTGACTTTCCCATGGATACACAATAGTAGTTGACACTGGTAGGATTCAAACCTGCATGCTTTCAGTCACAAATATAATGGCAGAGCTACATTGGCTCCTGCATCTTAAAACAAGTGGAGGGGTCACACTATTCTACATACCTTCTTCTTACACTGGGTTCATTCTACATCCCTGAATAAGTATCATAACATTCATTTTTTCACAATTTTAAAAGACTGATATGATTAGCAACAGGATGTGTTTGAATAAATCCAAGAGATTTCTTATGTTTAACATGTTGTGAGTTAAATAACAAGATGGAAGGAAATGTAACTGTTGTTGTTTTAGGGTTTAATGCCATTTTTCAGCACAAGATAGGCTATACATGGCGGCCAGAATAAATGGTGGAGGAAGAACCTGCGAAAACCTGGTAAGAACCACCAACCCAGGAGAAGCTACTGGCAAGCTTTCTCATGTATCCACACTGACTGAGCCTGAGACTGAAACCCAGACAGAGGTGAGATGGCAGTGATCCATAACAGTGAGCGCTTTTGACCACTCGAAGCCCCAGGAAGGAAATGTAATTGTAATTTTAAACTCATAGCATACCATTGACTATTTTGAGTAAACAAGAATTTGTGCAAGTTCCCTACAGTTCTAGCTAAAATCTTTGATCTTCCCCTGGTTAATATACAACAACAGTTTCTAGTACAAGTTTGTTATAATGCACCATATGATCAGAAATAGTGAATTTTACATTAATGAAGAGGAAGTGTGGTTGTCCAACATGAAAGCAATACTTAAGAGGTTTATATGCCCTTTTGGGTCATTGAAGCATTTAAATTTTTGTATTTCTTGAACTTCACAAGAAATTGATAGTCAAAAGCATTTCAAAATAATTTTGTCACAATTTCTATAAATGTAAATGAATCAATATGCACATATGTTCATATATTCAAAGCACAGTAGACACTCAGATGTTACGGATGAGTAATGTCAAATTTACAACTTCATGATTAGAGGGTTAATTTAAAACAAAATCTCAATTTTTTGGATTTTGTCAATTTTTTTTAAAAAATTTCTAAAATTTAAAAAAAAAAACTTGTTCTAGGGGCAGTTCATTAACTACTTACATACAACTATAACGACAACAAAATTCATTTAGGCACTCCAATCAGGTGACGTGAATCATTCACTTATGTAGAAGATTTTCTTATTAGCAGAGGTTTAGAGGTTGCCAGTATCATGATTCTATTTTTAGGAATCAATGTATCACATACCTGTTACCCAAATGCAAATCAACCATTCCAGTTCTGTGGGTGGAGGTCCTCTCATCTTCTCTCTGTTATCCTCAAATGCAATATCAGTGGATGCACAAACCAATAAAAACAGAAATACTCCAAAGGATGCACTGTGATACAGAAATTTCATGAAAGGACTTCGAAGTAGTTGTCCAATTTTGCTGCGTGGGAATATCAAATAATAAATGGACATAAATGGAAGTAAACATATAAGACCAATGCAGAGTAGGAACTTAGTGACTCCATTTCTCTTCCGCCAGCTGGGTAGACCCTCATACCAAATAGATGTTAGTAGTTGTTGGCAATGTGGGTGGGCAACAAACTGGAAAAAATTGGATGTTTGATTACAATCTATGTAAAATTAAAAAATTTTCAATGTAAAGGCAAATAGGGAATATTCATAAATTGAATCTAATAGACAAAAGTTTAAAATTTATTACCAGACAGAAGAAATTAATTTGTTTCACTTTAATCTTTAGCCATTTGAGCATCTTCAGATCTTTTAATCAACTTGCGTGTTGAGCCTAATAACTCCTCATGAAATCTAACATAGAAGAATTATGACTTTATGGTCTTAAATTAAGTAACAAAAAAGATTGAAAGAAAGAAGTTTCATAAAATTCAGCAAATAATTTTTTCCCATAGAATACAAAGTGAAAATTTAAAAAAGAACCAACATAATTATGAAATTAAATCCCAAATAATCGTAAAAGTTCAATCACAAGTCATAAAGCATAAAATATTTGAACAAATTCCAATGATGAATGTGTTGATTTACCAACAGTTTGTAATATTTCAGGCTGTTAGTACATCAGCACATTCAAAATAAGAATTCAGAATATTGTATGCTTTTATTCTTGTAATTAGACTTTAAGGACTATTTGGGATTTAATTGTGCTAACAGTCTTGATGTATCACAATGATATAATCCAATATGCCTCTAAGTAAATACACAATGATCTTGAAATAGTGATTTATTCTGAAAAAAATATTAGTGAGTACTTTGAAGTTCCAATGAATAATTGAAATAAATAAATTCTCTCACATAAAATCTTAACACAACTAAAAGACTGATTCCACTTCAGATGTTAAGATGGAAATGAGTAATTCTAATATAAATATCTTTAATATAAAAACCTTTTATGCAATAAGACGACGAGCTAATTTATAGAACAATTTAAGTTATTAACTAACCTGCTTCTGTTCATATTTCAAAGCCAACTTAAGTCTGGTCAGTGTGAGCCTGTCAAAATCCATTGACAGTGATGCCTCATCTTCACTATCTATCTCTTTTTTTCTGTTTAGCACTGCAATTACTTCCTCACTGCTTCGACACTGATCCAGAAGATCACAGGCAAACCTCTTGCATTGGTCACTCAAATCTAAGTACATATCTTTGAACTCATTTTCACGAAGGGCAAGTTTTTCAAGCTCCCAGGAAAGCTTAAAAGCAGACAAAATTGGATCAGAACTCGTAAGTGAAATCCATGCTGGACTCGCTAGAGCACGATATGTATTGATTCTCAAAAGGGAATGTCGAAGACCATCCTCATGGACCTGTTCCTGGCATTGCCGACACTGACATGAGAGCTGGTGTGGACGATCAATCGTTCCACCTCGTTGCAACAAAAGGTGAAGTATTTCAAACTGGTTACAATGTGCAGCCAAAATTACCGGAGAAATATCTGGCGAGTAGTCAGATGTTTCTCTATAATCACTCATATCTGTGGAATATTTCAACTTCGACCACTCATGCCCAATCATCTCTGGAGTGATTGAAGGATGATCAATCAGCATCTCCACGATTTTGTACACCCCTTCCCTGACTGCATACAAAAGAGCATCACCAATTTTAACTCCATCTTGTTTTAACAAAAGTTCAACAATTTCTACATTTTCGTTGTCCACTGCAATCTGGATGGCTGAACGTCCAAGCATGTCAGAACAGTTAACATTTACAGGTACAGGTCCTTGAAGACACTGGATCATAGTGTGCCTATCCCCTCTTGCAGCTGCCTCAAGAAAGATCCGTTCCTTTGGGTCAATTCCATGGCACAATTTAAGAGGCTCCAATGGTATGGATATGGGCATCACCTTTGCAGTGCATCGGCTATTGGTACTTCTATGGCTACTGGCTTTGTGTACCTGTCTGGGCATCTTGATCTAGAGCTGGAAGCAGAAAGAAAAAGTCATTAAAGATAATGTTCTTTTAAATACAGTGATTTCCAATGACAAGCATATGGGACTGTAATTATATTTCCTTTTTTGTTTATAAAGAAAAGGCTTCCTTTCACTAAAAAAAAAACAAACTTTCTTTAATAACATGGGATTCATGGAGATCTTTGTCTTTGACTGAAGTTATGGGGATGTAAAAAAGAATAGTGTTGCAACATGCTCATTAAGTTTTGCATTTTTCTCCAGAATGGGTCAAGAAAAATTTATTATAACTAGATACATAAATTCCTTTGTTGTTGTTGTTGTTGTTGTTGTTGTTGTTGTGGGGCTTTACATTATTTTCAGCACAAGATAGGCTATACACGGTGGCCAGTATTAATGGTGGAGGAAGAAACTGGGATATCGGCGGAAAGAACCACCGACCCATGAGAAGCTACTGTCAAGCTTTCTCACATATCCACATTTGACGAATCTTAGACTCGAACCCATGCAGACTGTGAGATGGCAGTGATCCATAATGGAGAGCGCTTTAGACGACTCGGCCACTCAGCCCCATAAATTCCTTTGTTTGAGGGCCTCAAGGTTGATTAGTTATTAGCTAATTGTGTTACCCTCATTAAATAAAGTCAAATTACATTCCTGTATTATGAGTATTTGTAATTCTTCTGAAAAATAGTGAGCAAAGACTATGGACTTTTTTAATTTGAAAGTTTAAATACCATTATTCTCCAAGTTGCTTGATATCATGGTACATGAAAAATGTTGTAAAGCGCTTAGAGCTTCTAAAGATTAGGTGCTATATAAAGTCCTCGTTATTATCATTATTATTACAGCACATAAAATCTGAGTTAAGAAGTATTTTATTGTTAATATGACCACCAAAAATTATTTAAATTGCTTTAATACAATGGGAGTTTTCAGTTGTTTCAAATGGAATGTTCAATACAAACAGCCTGCCAGTGGATTCTAGCAGCACTAGAACAAGATTAAAGTTCATGTAAATTTCAATAGCTGCAAAATGAAATAGAAATTGTGATTGTAATTATATAGTGAAACAGTTAAAAAGTTTCAACACAGAGGTTTCATCAAGGTAGGTTCATAATTCAGCAATTGTGGATTTAGATGGGTTCTGAACATCACTTTTTCACTCAAAATGGAGCACTTTTCCACTCAAAATGGAGCACTTTTCATTCAAAACAAGAGTCCCTTGAAGGTATTGATGCTCATCTAGGCAAAACAAAATTTCAGGAATTCAAGATAAGACCATTTCTTCTTGCAACTGCTGAGCATCAAAACCATCAATGATATTCGTTCTGCAGCAATAATAAACTTTAGACTGGTACCATTTTCATTCAGGACCATTTAGGTATAATTAGAGGTCTGTTTGTGAAAACTCCATTTTGATACAACCATCCATCTGGGAGGAGTAAAGATAACATTTCCAAGATAGCCACCATGGTGGCTATAACAAGATTTAGTCTTTTCATTCTTAAAAAATTAGACACCATAAGAATTCTTTGGATGAAAACTCTCCATGTCAAAATATGTTTCCATTCAAGAAGAGTAGCAAAAACCAGATTTTCAAGATGGCCACATATTGGATGTCAGATCATCACTATTTTAATTTTGGATGAACAAAACATTATAAGAAGACTTTTAGTGAAAACCAGTAGTATGATAATAGTGGTCTGAGATTTTTGTCACTAATCTAGGTAAACGTTCTGATGTGATCTTGTCCTCACATCACATGTGAGTGCACACAAGCCTGCCAAGCAAAGTTACCATGAGTCACACCTGCTAGAGGAAAATCATATGGGGATCAATTAGGAAACTATACAAGTAATGATTGGTTATAAATCTCAGAACCAATGGGGATGAAGACCCATAAATGAAGTTCTCATGAGATGACCTACTGACCAATATACACTGGCTTCATTGTAAATCAGGGACATTAATACCCTGCTTCTGTATCTGTGTTAGAAAAATTGGTGGTTTTCGATTTCTGCCAACACAGTGTGAGACTAAGTTAAGCAAATCTGTTAATTTTCAATACCAATTGAGTACAGCTTAGTAATTATACTAAGACTTCATTGTGCGAGAGTTTTCAAATAAACACACATTTGTGAATACAAATGTAGCAAGAGTGTCTTACCAGAACCACCTGTTACACCAATTCCTATTTATACACCTCCAACAACAAATCTAATTGGCATGTCTATGATATTTGCTGTGGTCAGAATTCCAAGGTCAACATGGTTGTGATTCCACAAATAGCAGTTACAACTACACACATTCACAAGTATTTCACAGTTAGTATGATTTTCTGGGTGATTCATCTTGCATCTGTTGTTTTACTTTAATTATTTTTTCATAGTGGTAAATTTGAGGGTCTATCATACATCTTCTATTAATAATAGTGATCACAAAGTAAAATTGCATGACAGTCTAGCCTCTTTCAAGTGCAACACACAAGTATGTCCATGTCGATGAGCCAATGTCAGTGCATATAATCAGTGGGTAATGAAACTGGACAACTGATGTGGATTTGTCAGTGAATTCCACTTCATCATTGTAGAAATAATCTCTCAGTGTTTTCATGCCTTGTAATGTATATAGCAACCTGGCATATTGACATATTTACATAGTGATGCAATCATACAGTGCTGCCTTTGATTTGGCAATGTGTACACCATGGCAATCCCAACTGTTGACTTCTATTTGACCCTTACATTTTTTGCATCTCTTTCAAGCAGATATTCATCAACATTAAGTGGAACAATACAGTAGTAGAACCTGTCTTGAAAGACCTCCCTTTCTGCCAGAAAATTTTGGTCTCTCAAGACAAGTGGTCTTTCATAACAGGTCATTTTTTTTCCTCACAGTCGTTGACTGCTCTGGTGGCATAAGTGCTTAGGATAAAGGAGGTCACAGGTTTGAACCCTGGCTGAGTCATACCAAAGACTTTGCACTAGGACTGGTCAGCTAGGTGTCAGCATTATGTGACTGGGTGTGACATGATGCTACATGTTTGCAGCATGATATCCTAACAAGTTTAATCAAAGATGGCACAGCTGCATTTTTTGAAAAATTTGAAAATGTATTTTGCACATGGTTGATTTATAAACAAAACTGTAGCTAGGGAAGCTATTTCAGACACCATTTAATATAATAAATATATATAAACATTCCACCAATTTCTTATAAAAATGGCTTCAATCATTATGGAGAAGTCAAAATAGACTTTTCACTTGGTTGCTACATATGACATTGGAGATATTGGATGGTTATAAATGCAAGAGAAAACATGAACCACTAAAATTTTAAAAAGCAGGTCACAGTGATCTCCTTTTTATATACCCATGTTGGTCAAGTCCAAGAATCGAATCAAATGTATAGATTAAAAATTTAATACATACAATTGAAAAATCTCTAAAAAAAAAAGGTCACACATATCTAATGCTATTGGTGGTCTTGTACTGTACAACTAATACAGAGATGTTTATAGCTTTATGAGTATTGGTCTGAGGCTATTAAAGATATCAGCTAAAATGTATATTGTAATACATGTATAGTCAATCAAGTATAAAAACTAGGTCATTGTGTCTTTAGTTTGGGAAACTTAAATACTTGAGTAATGCATGTATATGTAAAGTTTGATAAGCAGTTGAAAATGTATTATAGATATACCGGTAGACTAAAAATTCATTTTGAAAAAAGTTATTTAAACATGAAAATAGGATTGCTGTGACCTATAATTTGAAAAAGTGCATGATGCTTGCAAAAATGATACAAGGTATTCTGAGTATGGGGCTTCTAGTCTGAAGGGTGTGAGATGAAATACCTTTGTGTGACCAAGTTAATCAAATTTAATTGATGGTGGCGATATCTACTTTTGATACAATAATTAAATATTTCTAGCTTATGCATCAACATTATTGTTTCATAATTACAGATTTGAAAGGGTTTATGATATAGCTGCATAACAAACAGATATTTAGAAAACATGAACCACTAAAATTTAAAAAAGCAGGTCACAATGATCTCCTTTTCATATACCCATGTTTGTCGAGCCCAAGAATCAAACCCTGGATGCAGACAGATGTGATATGTCGGTAACCTGTAAAGGTGAGTGCATTTGACCACTCAGCGACCCAGGGCTCAGACACAGAAGTGGTTCTGATAAACTTAAAAGGTGTGATGTATCAGTCTAAATAATAGAACTATACTACAGTCAAGCCTCTTTTATCCAGCCTCCCTGGGACATATAATATTAGTCTCCATAAATGATGATAAGATATAGAAATAAAATGTAGATTCAGTGGACATGTACCAGTCTAATTAATAGAAGTTTTTTTCAGAAATCTGCTACTACAGTCAAGCCTCGATTATCCAGACTCCCTGGGACACATAGTCTCAGTAAATGATAAGATATAGAAAAAAATGTACATTCAGTGGACATTCCACCAATCTAGATGAAAGGTTAATCACTGTATAGATTATAAATGTTTCACTGTATTTAACTACTCTGTTAATTTAGTAAAAAAAAATCAGTGTACTTACCAGCTGCACCAGAAATGGTTGATGGCTAAAAATGTGACCTGTAATATTTAACTTATGTTTGTTTTTAAATCTGTATAAAATGACTGTACCAGTCTAATTCTCCTTGAGTTTGTTCTATAACTAAGGTGAACCAGTCTATGGGCATGGACATTTGGGTATGTGCATTCTTCTTTTGTTTCATATCTGCCATATGAAACCAGGCATTTAAGTATGATTTATAGCAAAATATTTTGTAACATCTGAGCATTTACTCCGAGATTCTTCTTCTTTCTTTATTTTTTCCATGTTTACTTATATGAAATACTAACAGTATAATTTACATTAACTTTTACCAGACATGAAAATGTTGCAGATTACCTGCATTAATAAATGATATAATCCATATGGTATTTATCTAGATGTTATTTAAGCATTGCTCAGGTTGCAAACAATTATGAAAACAAATACAAGGCATGTATGTCTAGACTTAGATATTATTTTATTAACAATAAATAGTTTTTCAAAAATATACAAGTTAGACCAGAGCTAGTAGAGGCAGATGAGCAGATTAAGGGGCATAACTCTTCCCATTGATGACAAGAAATGCTGAAAATCCAACTCATTCAAGGTTGTATCATTATAAAGGTGCATGATAACTTTGACTGAAATTCCATATTTTTTTAAATAAAATTATACTTTAGAAGAATAGCCAAGAGCATGAGCAATCAAGGGCAATAACTCTTGTAAATGATAATCTGTAACAATTGAAATTAAAATATAAAGCTGAATGCCAAATTTGGTTGAAATGCTAAAATAGTTAAGTATAGTTATGCTGCAGAAACCAGTTGGGAGTAAGGACAAGCAGGGGCCATAACTCCTGTAAATGAATGCATGGAATTTTGGAAATCAAAATCACTCCTTATCATCAGTCTGAAACAACATGACAAATTTAGATGAAATCCCCCAAAAGTTTAGTTTATTTACTTTGCAGAAACTAAAGTATGGAGAGTTTGCACTTTGAAGACCCATAACTATTTAAAAAAAGAGACTAAACCCATAAAAGGCACATACAAGATTATGAGACAATGCTCATACCAATTTCAGATCATGTTCAATGTGAATATTACATGCAGCATTGCATAAGAATTCAATTATCAAGGGCCATAAGTATAGAAAAATTGAGATGATAAGACAGAATCCATAAAAGCGATCTAGGTATTGAGACAATTTACACACATCAGAACATACTGAATGGTTTCTCAGTTATGCAAGGACTTGTAGTGAAAATTTGACACTGATGGAAAAATGTCAAAATTGGGCCTAAAAGATGAAAGGCACGTCTACATATAAAAGGCAATTCATGTACCAAACGGTATCTAATTATATGTAAGGGTTGCTGAACTACATGCCATATGAAGATGTTAAGTTAACTGTCTTGGGCTGCAACTCTATTCAAATCCCATAAAAGGTACATCAGGGACAATTAGACACTAGTAACACACCAAATTACATCAGAATATATTGCATGGTAATTCCAGAGCTAAGCATCTGCTGTGATGAACATGCAATATTGATGGAGTGTATTGATAGACATCACTACAAACTGCCACATGGCAGACATCATAGTGATTCGACTAAAAAATTGTTAAAGCTACATTATAAATCAAATCACCCCCCACCCCCACACATATTTGTCTGTGCATTATGCAATAACAGATCATAATCTGTCTATTTGCGGTTGGATCAAACTTCCATCAATTTATTTACTGCATAACATGATGCAAAGATGTTAATTGGTTTTTCAAAACATTACCTATATCACAACAAGGAAATGGGATTTTAATGGGTTTTTCAAAAAATCACTACCTATATCACAAGGAAATGAAATTTTAATGGGTTTTTCAAGACATTATTACCTATATCACACCAAGGAAATGAAATTTTAATGGGTTTTTCAAAACATTACCTATATCACACCAAGGAAATGGGATTTTAATGGGTTTTTCAAAACATCATTACCTATATCACAACAAGGAAATGGGATTTTAATGGGTTTTTCAAAACATCATTACCTATATCACACCAAGGAAATGGGATTTTAATGGGTTTTGTCAAAAAATCATTACCTATATCACACCAAGGAAATGGGATTTTAATGGTTTTTTTTTTCAAAACATCATTACCTATATCACACCAAGGAAATGGGATTTGTATGGGTTTTTCAAAACATACCTATATCACACCAAGGAAATGGGATTTTAATTGGTTTTTCAAAACATTATTACCTATATTATACCAAAGAAATGGGATTTTAATGGGTTGTTCAAAACATTATTACCTGTATCGCACCAAGGAAATGTGAATTTTAAGTGCATTTCACAAGGATACAACAAAGATAGTGTACTTGAGTTGGCCTGGGTGGCATTTGGATTTCAAGTTTGACACTCAATCAATTGAGCTGTCAGAGCTCCCTGCTGTCTAAATTAAAATCTAAGGCTATTGCCATTTGAAGAACTGCATTATTACCATACTTTTCAAACATAAACCCATTCCCAGTTTTATAAGATTTTTACAAATATTTATTTAAGATATCCATGTCTTATTTTTAAAAAATCCACCCCTTCCCATTTACACATTCAAGCAATTTTGCAAGCTCAGTCATCTGTCATAGTAGAAAAAAAATAAAATGTTTCTTCACAACATAAGAAAATAATTCCAATTACAGTTTAATATTTCTGATTATCATCCAAAGATTATCCTTAACTTAGACTTTATAGCAAAAATGCTTTAACTCCTACTTCATTAGCATATTCCTGTTTTATATTTGCTAAAATTTGGTTTTGAAATTTTCAAGAATAATTGCAACATCGACATTTAGTTTAAGCTATAAATTTCACAAAATTAAGGGGGTGATAGTCAGACTGTCAGTGTTAAATTCTGAGAGATATTTCTCTACTGTGAGATATCACACATGCATCATCCAAATATCTGAGTCAAGCTACAAAAATGAAGAAATGAAGGAAATAATTCTCAATAAAAATGTCTTCATTTGAAACAGGAGTATGCAAATACTATATTTGTATAATAGTTTTGTCATCATGAAAAATGATATAGCCTTGTGAAGTTCAGGTATAGCAAAATCTATTTTTCAGTTTGCTTATTTTCATATCTTCATTTTAATATTTGATAAAATTTAATCAGTTTTCAAGAATAATTGCAATGATGACATTTAGTTTAATCAATACATTTCCTATTTGATTTGGCCTAATTTTCATGTTTCAAACTTTACTACATAATTCAGCTAAAATAGTCAGTGTTTAAGGTGTGTGTATTTAAATGGGCCTTATCAGCAAACACTGCTAACATCTGACAGATCTGTTCTTATGTGTGGCAGAGAGGTGGGTGGGTGAAATGGCAATATGGATTATGGTAGATTTAAACTTCAGCCAAGCAATCTTAGGACAAGAATCTCAATGTTAGAAACTTATGACTACTCTTGCAATTAAAAATTTACAAGAGTTGATTCAATCTGCAATTTTTGAAAAAGAATCCTCTTTCATTTGTTCCATATTAGATCTTTTCTTCTCAGAGGCTCTTCTGCTTCTTCCAAATATCAAATGGAAGAGGACTGGTAAAGACAAAAAAAAATATTACATGACTTCAAATTTCACTGTGATTCGAGTTATTAAACTGCCACTTGCTGCCTTTGCTAAAACATTATAGCACCCTCATTATATACAAAAAGTTCATCTCTACTGTCAATGTACCTAATCCAAAAATGCAGTTCTGTTCCTGATATCTTACTGCCTATGTACCTAGTCCCAGCATGCAGTTCTGCTCCTGATATCTTACTGCCTATGTACCTAGTCCCAGCATGCAGTTCTGTTCCTGATATTTTACTGCCTATGTACCTATTCCCAGTATGCAATTCTGCTCCTGATAACTTACTGCCTATGTACCTAGTCCCAGCATGCAGTTCTGCTCCTGATATTTTACTGCCTATGTACCTAGTCCCAGCATGCAGTTCTGTTCCTGATATTTTACTGCCTATGTTCCTAGTCCCATCACGAAGTTCTGTTCCTGATATCTTACTGCATATGTATTAAGTCCCAGCATGCAGTTCAGTGTGTAACATGCGTTGCTAATCACTGATTGAATGTATTTCTGTCTTTCCATCTGAGTATCCATTTCCTTTTATTTGTCTGCAATTGTGCTTTAAATGACAGTATACAGACCATAATTGACAAGTGAACAAGTAAAAGATCAATTTTCTGAAAGTTTAATATTTACTTTTTTGTTCATAACGATGATTGATCAAATTTGTTTTATGACCCAGGGAGCTACAGTTTCAGTCCAGTTGCATTCACAAAAAGAGTGATAACTCTTATTAAATTTGCAACTGTAAAGTGATTTATTGACATGCGTTTCTTAGGTGCTCACCATAACAGTTTCAAGGATTTTATTACCAAGAGACCAAAGTGGACCTGATATTGCTCACCTTGGAGCACAGTTGCAACATTGTCTATTAATGTTGTTGTTGTTTATCTTTTTTCTTAGATAACATATCAAGGATTACTTTCTTGGTATAAAAAGGACAAATCATTTATACAACAAGCATTTTTCTCTGGATCTGTCCCACAGCCCCTGGGGTCTTGACCCTAATTTATGAATACCAGTAGAATTATTACTTTTTTGATAGATAGACTTATACAATTTTTTGCCATAAACAATATCCCTTTGACTAGATATACCTCATAGTTACCTGTATTTGTCAGGAAAAGTTAAAATACATTATCCCATTCCAAAATTACAATCTTTTCAATGTGCATATAAACAAAAATTTAAACTGAGTGAATAAGATTTGTGTCAGGCAAGGTGCTTGCCAAGTCCCTAGTAGAAATCTTACTCTTCAAGGGTTATGTAACCCTATCCTGTATGTATGTATGTATGTATGTATGTATGTATGTATGTATGTATGTATGTATGTATGTATGTATGTATGTATGTATGTATGTATGTATGAATGTATCTATGTATGCATATATATACTCTATTTAATTTCCTTCCCAATGCCTACCACTTTCATTGTTTTTCAGTGCAATACTGCAGACTGCAGAATGTGAACCGTGTGCAAAATTTGCACATTTAACTATATGCACTGATAATGTCAAGTGAACAAATTCCTATAGAAACTACATGAATTCTGTCTGTAAGAAACCAGAAGATAAAATTATACTGCCAAGGAAACAAACTTGCAATTACTTCAGCTGGTAGGCCAGAAAAAATTAAATGTTAGTGGTTTTTTTGTGCATCTATGTATGTATGTATGTATGTATGTATGTATGTATGTATGTATGTATGTATGTATGTATGTATGTATGTATGTATGTATGTATGTATGTATGTATGTATGTATGTATGTATGTATGTATGAATGTATGTATGTATGTATGTATGTATGTATGTATGTATGTATGTATGTATGTATGTATGTATGTATGCATGCATGCATGTATAATGATACCAATGTAATTAAAAAGGAGATCAAAGTTATCAAAGATACAAAAAACATTTTAAATTAAATTATTCTTTAATAATTTCATCTGCAAGTGAAACATTATTACAGTTCAAAGAATATTGCAGATAAAATTCTGAATAATTTCATCTACTGGTCCAGTATACTTACAGTTCTAGGAATATCCAACATCAAATTCTTTCTCAGTTTCAAAGCTGAGTCTAAGTCACTAAACTTTCTCCATGCTTGGGAGTAAATCTCTTGGATGGGAGCATAAAATCCAATCATTTTATAAGCAGAAGACAGTACTGTTTAATAAATGTGTGTAGATATGAACAGAAAATCAATAAAATAAGGCAAACAGCTGACTAAAAGCTTTCTGTAATAAAGGCAGCCAAATGCTGAAAAGCAGATGACACAGTTTATCAGAGCTCTCTAATGTTTCAAGCTATCAATCAGCAATCTGTATATGAAGATTTGAAATACTGGATACCCTCAAATGTACAGAAAATTGTCAAATGCATTTTGACTTCTCCTTTTAAAAAGTGTTTTATAGAAAAAGACAGTAATTGAAATGAAGATTCATAAGGATACACATGAAATTACATTAGTATGCTTTTAGTGCTAACAATTAACTGCGTTTGAGAAAACAAAATCAAACTGCATTTACACAAATCCATAAAACTTATATGCATGAGTTCGAGTCTAAGATTGGGCGAATGTGGATATGTGAGAAAGCTTGCCAGTAGCTTCTCATGGGTTAGTGGCTCTTTTCGGGGATTTCCTGGTTTCTTTCTCCACCATTATTACTGGCCACAATAGCCTATCATGTGCTGAAAAATGGCATTAAGAGCAACAACAACAACATAAAACTTGAAATAATTATCTAATTTATCACATTTCAACAATTTCCTTGCTCTTATTCATATCAATAAAATATTTTACCTAAAAGCCATGCAAAAATTCAGCAGCTTGGACTAGCCCTTCAATAGGAAACTTTTAGCTTCCCTTTTATGTATTGTTATGAGTCATTAATAATTATTATTACACAGTCCGTGATGTTTTTTTAGTTATGTTTGGGAATGATGTAAAATGAGTCATGATACCATAAAGTAACCCACTAGCAAGGGTGTAGCTTTGGCATACTCAAGTACTTAGTAATCCACTGGCAGGGGTGTAGCTAGGTATACTCAAGAACTATGTTGCCCACTGGCTAGGGTATAGCTAGGCATGCTCAAAAACTCATTTGCCCACTGACAGGAGTGCATACTCAAGAAATCAGTAGCCCACTGGTTAGGGTGTAATTAGATATGCTCAAAAACTTAATAGCCCTAGTTAGGGTGTAGCTAGGCTGATTAAAGTACACAGTTGTTCACTGTCAAGAGTGGAGCATGTGATAGTGTGTGTTTTATTTAGATTTTTAATGTAGCTTTAACAATTTTTAGTCATATTGCTACGAGGTCGGCAGTGTGACAGTTTAAAGTAATGTCTAGCACTGGGACATGTAGCATGATGTACCACCCAATCACATTATCCTGACACCAGGCCGACCCATCCTAATACCAACCTCTTAATGCTGAGCACCTAGCGAGCAGCTGTTACTACTATTTTTAGAAGTCATTGAATCACACACTCCCACATCTGGTGTGGATACTCCAAGGGTGTACTTAGGCATTATCAAGAACTGAGTATCTCACTGATTATGGTGAAGCTAGACAGTAATCTATTGGCAAGACTTACTCAAGCACTTAGTAGCCTATTAGCAAAGGTGTAGATAGGCCTATTTAAGTACACAGTAGCCCAATGGCAAGGGTGTAGCTAGGCATACTCAAGTACTCACTAGCCTACTAGCAAAGGTGTCGATAGGCCTATTTAAGTACACAGTAGCCCAATGGCAAGGGTGTAGCTAGGCATAAACAAGCACTCAATAACCTACTAGCAAAGGTATAGATAGGCCTATTTAAGTACACAGTAGACCAAGAGCAAGGGTGTAGCTAGGCATACTCAAGCACTCAGTAGCCTAATAGCAAAGGTGTAGATAGGCTTATTTAAGTACACAGTAGCCCAAGAGCAAGGGTGTAGCTAGGCATACTCAAGCACTCAGTAGCCTACTAGCAAAGGTATAGATAGGCCTATTTAAGTACACAGTAGCCAAATGGCATGGGTGTAGCTAGGCATACTCTAGCACTCAGTTTTCATTGGCAAGGATGTATGTAAGCATACTCAATCACATGAGTGCATATTAATTGCATTTTACATGCATGGACGGCATGCACCTAATGACATAATCAAATCTTTTCAATATTCTCTGCATGGATCAGCAGTATTCCTGCCTAATTAAACATATATAGATATAGCATTCCTGTAGTCCATGGGGTCTAAACACAAGATTTCTTGGACCATGTGAACTAATCACTATGTTTTCAGTTTATAAAGTGTGAATCTTGTTTTTCTGTTTAAAAAACTCCAAATATAAGTACTATCCATGACATTTTGGGCTTAACAAGAATTAGCAAAAACCAGTTAAAATACACACAAACATGATAAAATTTAAGAAACCATGTTTATCTCTGTAAATGTATATTTTGTACTACAAATTCTATATGACAGGATTTTTGTGGATATAACATTTAGCAACTTCAACATGAAATTCAAATTTATTTTTCATAGTTATATTTTATGACTTAATCTTTAAGAAGGTTATAATAAAAGAGACTAATATACACACCACCCATAAGGTAGAAACTACCTGTATTGAAAAATATTACTGGTAAAAGCAATAGATTAACCCATGCATTTTCAAACATTTTCTAATGGGTATATGAAAAAATAAAAGACAAGTTTTTGCTTGTCCCTTTCTAATAGGTAGGTAAGCATGACATTATTAAAATAAGTTTACTCAGCACTGCTACATCAGTATATATAACATTACTGGTATCTCTGACCAATATTATGAAGTGATACTGAGTCATCATTACCACTGAACCATAACCAACCCTCTGCTACCTCTTTATTGAGGCTAAAGACAGCAAATAAATGGATTTTTGCCCATTTTGTATAGTTTGGTAAGCATTAATTTTTTTAAAATGACCCATCCACATTACTACATTTTAATAGCAGTATACAATATATTACCAGTATTGTACCAGCTACATTTTAATAGCAGTATAAAATATATTACCAGTACTGTACCAGCTACATTTTAATAGAAGTATACAATATATTACCAGTACTGTACCAGCTACATTTTAATAGCAGTATAAAATATATTACTAGTACTGTACCAGCTACATTTTAATAGCAGTATACAATATATTACCAGTACTGTACCAGCTAAATTTTATAGGAATTGTAAAATCTATTACCAGTACTGTACCAGCTACATTTTAATAGCAATATAAAATATATTACCAGTACTGTACCAGCTACATTTTAATAGCTGTATAAAATATATTACCTGCACTGTACCAGCTACATTTTAATAGCTGTATAAAATATATTACCTGCACTGTACCAGCTACATTTTAATAGCTGTATAAAATATATTACCTACACTGTACCAGCTACATTTTAATAGCAGTAAACAATATATTACCAGTACCTACCCATATTATCAAGTGAAACTGAGTCACCATAATCAACCCTCATCAAGATTAAAGAGAGTAAATTAAATGACTCAATGGAAAGATTAGAAGGAAACCTTACTCAACAATTTGAGATCACTGAACAAGGGCTAAGGAGGCCACTGGGGAATTATCGGAATATACATGAACATTTGCATAATTCATCTGAACGGTGGGTGTGTGTATATAAATACCACTTAAACTGAAGAACATCTAAAATAGGGACTAAGCAGATATAAAAGGGGGGGAATAGGTTTTTGTCCATCTCATCATAAATGGGTCCACCAGACATTTCTCCAGTCAAAATAGTGTCTCTGCTACCTCCTGTTGCAGACATTTCCCACTGACCTTTTAAACAGACCCTTCCCATGCTAGGAAAGTGGTGCACTCAGCATGTGATCTCCACTGCTGCGGGCAGTTGCCATTTTCTTGACATAGGAAGGCCCAAACTTCCATGCAAATAGAAAGGAAGATGAATATCTCCTTAACTTTGAGGTATGCCATTACAGATGTGCGTTTTGAAAAAGGGATGGTTCCTTCCAGGACCAAAACTCCTCTTGCTCCAGGTGCATGACCCAGCCTGAAACTTATGTACCAATACACAGAAGTGGGGTCAGGTATCTGGATTTGGGCTCCATTCCAAAACTGGTCCTAACTCAGGAATTGGTGAAAATCAGATCCCTTGGATCCATTTGACAGAGGGTTGTTGTTGTTCTTGTTGTGGGGTTTATCGCCATTTTTCAGCACACGATAGGCTATACATGGCAGCCAGTATTAATGGTGGAGGAAGAAACCGGGAAATCACCGGAAAGAACCAACGACCCACGAGAAGCTACTGGCAAGCTTTCTCACATATCCACATTCGATGAATCTTAGACTCAAACCCAGACAGAGGTGAGATGGTAGTGATCCATAACGGACAGCACTTTAGACCACTAGGCCACACGGGGCCCCTGACAGAGGGTTTTGTTCTGTTAACCAGTTTGCTGGAACATAAACTGGAAAGGGTGAAACAAAACAATCCTCCATAAGGTAAACAAGTCCATCATAAAGTACAAGGTTTCATGGAGAGAAAGGCAAAGATAGGTCAACAATGATTCACAACAAAGATTCTTGTCTAGAAGCGCTAGCATGAGCAATATCTTGTTGAATCTCACCACTCTAGCAAAGGCTCTACTGTGGGTTGTGAGGAAATTCATCCCCTGTGAAGGAATGAGATCTGACTTTCTAGACTGGGAAAAAAACCCATGACAGGTCACTCTGGACCGACAAGGGGACAGGTCACTCTGGGCCAACAAGGGAAGAGGTCACTCTGGGCTGACAAGGGGACAGGTCACTCTCGTGGCCGACAAGGGGACAGGTCCTTCAGAAAGGTAATCTCGAAGCACATTAACATCAACTCAGTCAATGAAGACTGAATGATGATAATCCCCAGGGATATCAGGCCCGATGTGACTTTACCATCACCCTAATAAAAACTCTGGGAGTGGAAGCATGTCTGATCAAAAAAAGTTCCACATTAAAATTAGAAATATAACCTTTTTGCCAATAGCAAGACCAGAGGAATTTCCTGCATGGAGAGAAGATAAGAATGTGAATTAAGAAATACATCTGAAAATTCATCAAGACCACCCGGTTGGATGGTGTTATGGCTGACCAAAATGCTAGTCTCCATGGTGAAAGAAGCAACCACCCATTGAAATGACATCATATATAATAATCCTGTCAGACCCTAGCCAACTACGGTAAATCTTGCTTCTTCAGGGAATACTGGATTTGCTGGCATGGAGGTGGGGGAGAGAGAAGTACCTTGGCCCCACCCCCATCTCTCTACCACATACAAAATGGGGAGAAGTCTGAGAACTTTCTCCCTATCCATTTGAAGGGCAGATGAAGAGGAGGATAAAATGATATTTCCCAAAAAAGTATTCTCTGCAATGAAAGTATCAAAAGTATTATAAAATTATTCTAACTCGTTATATGCATTGCCTGAGCAATTACTTATAAAAATATTATAATCTGACAATATTAAATGTACTGCTGCAGCAAGTACTTATAAAAGGACTGTACTGTCCAAGTATATAATTGGACGATAAAAGGAATTAAAATTCAGGAAATTCAAAAGGGATGCAATCCATACCCTACTAGCAATGTATTATATTTACTGTCAATGCAACAGCATCTACATGTATGAAAGTTGTAGCATAATCTTGTTCCAACTGGACTAAAAAATGAAAATAAAATTTTGCAACGATATAAAGGAAACATTTACCATGCAACAAATAACATAACTACTGTTCATTTAAGGACTTGTACAACTGCTGAAATGAAATCTTATCTCTTTGGAATCAAAACATGAAGTAAAACTCAGGACTACAACATTGGTGAACTAGTCCCACCCCTATAAATCCACAAATTTCAAGAAAATGGACAACTGTCTATAGTACATAACCTATGCAAACCAAGTAAGAGGTGTTAGTAATCCCGCAGGGGCTATAATCCTATAGGCCCTCACTTGTGACTTGTGTGCAGAAAAAATTAATTATATACAAGGAATTAAACATTGGTAGGAATTACTTACCTGTGCTATCACTATGAAGGGGAAAGTAGTAAATTCAGCATTGCTATTTACATATCAATGTTTGGGGGAACAAAAAACAAAAATAACAAATTAATGTAAAAATAATACTCAAATGTAGCAAATTAACACATCTGATTGATGGTGTGTCCAAGTAAAAATGGGAAATATGCGTACGGGATGTGAGGCTCAATGATACAGTTATCAGACTGGGACTGGATTCTTTAATCAATTCAATTCTAGCTTGGATGTGGGGTTCAGCATCTTGGAAAGAAAGCAGTATAGAAAGTATGCTATACAATATTGGTAAGTAATAATTATAGCTATCCTAGTCTATGGCATGCTAGGCATAACAAAAAAAGAATGCAATCTATACATAGTATGAATTCACTTTTATTTTGCAGTTCCACTTTTGTGGAATTTGTGGTTGTTGAATTAAAGCCACAAATTTAAGAATGCAATGAATGATGATCTCTATATGTGGTGTAACTGGACCCTTTTCAAATCCAAATTTGCAAAATCATCATGGTGAAAGCCATAACATTTGAAATAAATGAATTTACTGTAGGCTTTATTTCCCTTAGCTTTAGGTACATTATGTCCACACATTTCATGGTAAATTGTCTCAATTCGAGACACTGAAGCCACAGCAGAGAAAGCAGTTTTCTGAAGCCTTCTTCATGTTTCATTAAAATAATACCATGCATCAATCTAACGGAATACCAAGGCTAATGAAGTGGCATGTCTTGACAGATCAATCAAAAAATAGCAGAGCTTCCTGATCTGACAGGCTCCTCTTCTTAGTCTTGGTTAAATGTGGCTGGAAGAGGGATATTGAAACACACAATTCTCAGGGCCTGCCTTGCATATTTGTGGGAGGAAAGTGACGGTGAGGTAATCATTGGATACAGCACTCTTGAATAATTTTCTTTCCAAAATGTTAAGTGGGATTTTCATGGATGAGCAAAATTTATTATTATAAGAATTCTCCAGTAAAGTAAGTCTTGCCTGCATGCTCCACCATGGCATAATTCAAAAATCCTGCAAAAAAGTAACTCACTGTGACCTACTTTTGCCTGTGGTGAGTAATAACCTTTAAGATATCCCCATAAAATTTCACCAATGTAAGTAAGCCAAAGAAATTTGAGCTTTAATACAGAATTTAACATAATCAATAGAGTGAATAAAAGTAGATCATTGTGACCCACTTTTACCATAATGAGCAGCACCCTTTGCAACAAATACACATAAAGTTTCATGACTGAATACACAAATGTCATGAAAAGTGAAATAAATGCAAAAAAAACCCTCAAAATTGATGCCAATGCCAAAAATAGCAACCATCAGAAAAATGATCCCTAGAAATTACCTATATTTCAAAACGAAGACAAAAACCAAGAGTGAATGGTAGAAATATCAGTGTTTCTTGCAAGGGCCACACTGTGCTATTTGCATCTCAGAATAATAAGCAAAATCCAATAGCAAAGTCATGAATGATTTCTGTACAGCCTATTGAATACTACAGCTCAAACACAGTACCATATTTATCCAAAGATAAGACAATGCTTGATGATAAGCCCTTCCCTACCCACCATGTTTACAAAATTTGGCAAATATTGTCTGATAAGTCCTTCTCTACATTTCATGTTTACAAACTTTGGCAAATATTGTCTGATGATAAATCCTTCCCTACATTTTGTTACAAAATTTTAGGCAGCCAATATTCTTCCCCTGGTCTAATCATAGTAGTATAGTGGTACCTCAAAATAAAGCCCCTCAGTAGTATGCTGCCCCACTTATCAATGTGGTACTGGTCAAGCAACTCATTCAAATGTTTCAAACTGTTTAATTGTTGCTTTTTGAATGACAGACTTAATTTTAGCTTTTGGTTAATAATAACCAATTATGAAGTGATTTCACATCATTAAAATACCAAGTACATATTTTTGCATATTTTACCCACTATTATGACATGTTCTTGTTGTGGGGGCCCCGAGTGGCCGAGTTGTCTAAAGCGCTGTCCATTATGGATCACTGCCATCTCACCTCTGTCTGCGTGGGTTCGAGTCTAGGATTCCACGAATGTGGATATGTGAGAAAGCTTGCCAGTAGCTTCTTGTGAGTCGGTGGTTCTTTCCGGTGATTTCCTGGTTTCTTCCTCCACCATTAATACTGGCCGCCAAGAATAGCCTATCGTGTGCTGATAAATGGCATTAAGCCCAACAACATCAATGAACAGTGTTAAAATGGGAGAACTCTATACTATACTATACTATAAGTCTAATAGAGAACATTAGGTTCATATGGAGGGCATTCAAACCGCCTAATAAAACATTTTGTTTACATGTCATAAAACATTTTGTTTACATATCATGTTACAAAAATATAAAATCAAATCAAGATCTGGGAAGGATAAGCTAGCTATCAACATCTGTTTCAGCATCACAGTTGCTAATCATTGTTTTTAAAACATCTTCCATATTGATATAATTAAGACACTGCCTTTTTAATTCATTTCTTCATTATTTTCTTTTTTGAATTCTGTGGATATGAATTTTTGTGCTTAAATAAAAAAAAATACATTTTTTTCAGTAGATAAATTTGTGGTTATTGCATCTTTTTGCCTTTGTAACAGAAACAAACAACAGTACCTCTTTATAACACTCTTTTTTTAACATGGAAAAGTTATAAGGCAAGTTCAGTCTTGGATCCCATTTTATTTTAATATGTAGTAAAATTATATGATCATGTACTACTTACTTCATTATAAGTTAATATTATCTATGACTCTCATGAACAGTGTTATAATGAGTGAGAATCATATGTAATTTCATTATATTGTGTTAAATTTATTAAGAAACCCATGGACATTGTTATAATGAGGTTGTACCATATCATGTAATTTCATTATAATGTGTTAAACTTTATGACACTCATGGACAGTGTTATAATGAGGTTGTACCATATGTAATTTCATTATAATGTGTTAAACTTTATTACTCATGGACAGTGTTATAATGAGGTTGTACCATATGTAATTTCATTAAAATGTGTTAAACTTTATGACACCCATGTAGTGTTATAATGAGGTTGTACTTCATTACAAGGTGCTAAACATTATGACACCAATGGACAGCGTTTAAATGAAGTTGTACCATATTGTGTAATTTCATTTAAATGTGCTAAACTTTGACACCATGGACAGTATTCTAATGAGGTTGTATGATATCATGTACTTCATAAAAGGTGGTAAACTTTACAACTCCCATGGACAGTGTTATCATGAGTACCATATCATTATAAGGTGGTAAACTATGATTTCCATGGACAGTGTTAAGAGTACCATATCATGATAAGGTGGTAAATTTTACAACTCCCATGGACAGTGTTATCATGAAGACCATATCATTATAAGGGGGTAAAATTTGCAACTGACATGGACAGTGTTATCATGAGTACCATATCATTATAAGGTGGTAAAATTTACAACTGACATGGACAGTGTTATCACGAGTACCATATCATTATAAGGTGGTAAACTACATGATTCCCATGGAAAGTGTTATCATGAGTACCATATCATTATAAGGTGGTAAATTTTACAACTCCAATGGACAGTGTTATCACGAGTACCATATCATTATAAGGTGGTAAACTTTACAACTGACATGGACAGTGTTATCACAAGTACCATATCATTATAAGGTGGTAAACTTTACAACTGACATGGACAGTGTTATCACAAGTACCATATCATTATAAGGTGGTAAATTTTACAACTCCCATGAACAGTTTTATCATGAATACCATATCATTAGGTGGTAAACTTTACAACTCCAATGGACAGTTTTATCATGAGTACCATATCATTATAAGGTGGTAAACTTTACAACTGACATGGACAGTGTTATCACAAGTACCATATCATTATAAGGTGGTAAACTTTACAACTGACATGGACAGTGTTATCACAAGTACCATATCATTATAAGGTGGTAAACTTTACAACTGACATGGACAGTGTTATCACGAGTACCATATCATTATAAGGTGGTAAATTTTACAACTTCACTGGACGGTATTATCATCAGTACCATTTCATTTTAAGGTGGTAAACTTTACAACTCCAATGTACAATGTTATCATGAGTACCATATCATTATAAGGCAGTAAACTTTACAACTCCAATGAACAGTGTTATCATAAGGGAGTATCACATATGGTTCATTGCATATTTATATTCATAGTTTGTAGCAGCCACTGAGGTCTGCTACTTTACTGGCCAATAAACAAATTTCAATAAATGAAAGATTTGTAACTGCCGAGTGTTGTAACAAAAGATACTTTAGCAGTAGAATATTTTCAAGATGATCATAACATGAGTTTGGTCTATACCCTACTACTTAAGTCAATTTTTGATAGTCATAACATGAGTTTGGTTTATACCCTACTATTTAAGTCAATTTTTGATAGTCATAACATGAGTTTGGTCTATACCCTACTACTTAAGTCAATTTTTGATAGTCATAACATGAGTTTGGTTTATACCCTACTACTTAAGTCAATTTTTGCTTATTTACCATTTAGACTTCATTAGTTTTATTTAGTTCTTGGCTCAAGAGATCAAATTTTTTGACTGCACATCATTATAACAATGCTCTATTTCTGTGTTATAATGCCCTATTATTACATAGTCATGTTATAACACACATTAGCATAAGGTTCTATCACTTGTAATGGACATTATTTTTTTGGTTCTGACAAACATCTTTAAAAATATAAAAAATCAACACCGTAGTTTTATTTCAACAAAACATTTCTCCTGCACTAAAATGAGGATGCCATATACAAAAAACTATAGTAAATTTCAGAGATATATAAGATTCTTGTAACATAAGAAAAAGAGATTCCTCACAGAATTTTGTTACAGATTTGAAAATCAGAGTGTAGACATTCAAGCTTTAGCTGAATTACTACAAATACTGATAAACTAATTTGTTGTTCTGTCCCTAATTAAAAAAACTATCAATCAGTAGGACATTCATAGTTTTTTTTTAAAAAAAAGAAATTCTAGATATCAACAGCTGAGCAACAAGATTACATTTATTGATTATATTCTACACTGCTGAATTAAAGACCAATAATGCATCCAGCTGATGAGAGTGTGCCGTTCAAAACAATGTAAGAAGCATTGCTTCCAGATAAGGACCAAACTTCTAGATTAAATAGGGGCTATCAACTCTGTCAATTGTTGATAGAAGTAGATGAAAGCCGACCTTGACAGTTTTCTTATTAAAGTAACTGTGCAAGAGAAACATTTATTATATGCTTGGTGTAACATGCAGAGACAGATGTTTCAGTATGGGCAACACTATATGCCCCCCCCTGTGTTAAAATATGGAACAGGCAATGTTAAAATAAGGCAGAGGCAATGTTAAAATGCTAAAATATGGCAGAGGCAAAGACAGCAAAAATGTTTCAGTATGGGCAACACTATATGCCCCCCCGGTGTTAAAATATGGAACAGGCAATGTTAAAATAAGGCCGAGGCAATGTTAAAATGCTAAAATATGGCAGAGGCAAAGACAGCAAAAATGTTTCAGTATGGGCAACAATATATGTCCCCCCCCTGGTGTTAAAATATGGAACAGGCAATGTTAAAATAAGGCAGAGGCAATGTTAAAATGCTAAAATATGGCAGAGGCAAAGACAGCAAAAATGTTTCAGTATGGGCAACAATATATGCCCCCTTCTTAAACTATGGCAGAGGCAAAAACAATAGAAATGCTTCAATATGGGTGATGCTGTATATGCTAATTTGTTAAAATATGGCAGCACCAAAAGCAGTAGAGAAACAACAACACTAAATGCCCCTTTGTTAATATATGTCAGAGTCAAAAACAGTAGAAAAGATTCAATTCTATATCACCTTTGCTAAAAGATGATATAGGCTAAACCAGTTTCAAAATGGGCAACACTATATGCAACTTTGTTAAAATATGGCAAAGGCAAAACCAGTAGAAATGTTTCAATTTGGGCAACACTATATACAAATTTGTTAAAATATGGCAATCGGCAAAACTAGTAGAATTGTTTCAATTTGGGCAACACTATATACAACTTTGTTAAAATATGGCAAAGGCAAAACCAGTAGAAATGTTTCAATTTGGGCAACACTATATACAAATTTGTTAAAATATGGCAATCGGCAAAACTAGTAGAAATGCTTCAATATGCTCAGCAACACTATATACCCCATTGTTAATACATGTATATGGCAGGGGCAAAACCAGTAGAAATGTTCCAACATGGGCAACACTATATGCCCCATTGTTAATACATGTATATGGCAGGGGCAAAACCAGTAGAAATGTTCCAACATGGGCAACACTATATGCCCCATTGTTAATACATGTATATGGCAGGGGCAAAACCAGTAGAAATGTTCCAACATGGGCAACACTATATGCCCCATTGTTAATACATGTATATGGCAGGGGCAAAACTAGTAGAAATGTTTCAACAGGGGCAACACTATATGACCCTTTGTTATAATATGGCAGGGGCAAAACCAGTACAAATGTTTCAACATGGGCAACACTATATGACCCTTTATTATAATATGGCAGGGGCAAAACCAGTAGAAATATTTCAACATGGGCAACACTATATGACCCTTTATTATAATATGGCAGGGGCAAAACCAGTAGAAATGTTTCAACATGGGCAACACTATATGACCCTTTGTTATAATATGGCAGGGGCAAAACCAGTAGAAATGTTTCAACATGGGCAACACTATATGACCCTTTGTTATAATATAGCAGGGGCAAAACCAGTAGAAATGTTTCAACATGGGCTACACTATATGACCCTTTGTTATAATATGGCAGGGGCAAAACCAGTAGAAATGTTTCAACATGGGCAACACTATATGACCCTTTGTTATAATATGGCAGGGGCAAAACCAGTACAAATGTTTCAACATGGGCAACACTATATGACCCTTTGTTATAATATGGCAGGGGCAAAACCAGTAGAAATGTTTCAACATGGGCAACACTATATGACCCTTTGTTATAATATGGCAGGGGCAAAACCAGTAGAAATGTTTCAACATGGGCAACACTGTATGACCCTTTGTTATAATATAGCAGGGGCAAAACCAGTAGAAATGTTTCAACATGGGCAACACTATATGACCCTTTGTTATAATATGGCAGGGGCAAAACCAGTAGAAATGTTTCAACATGGGCAACACTATATGACCCTTTGTTATAATATGGCAGGGGCAAAACCAGTAGAAATGTTTCAACATGGGCAACACTATATGACCCTTTGTTATAATATAGCAGGGGCAAAACCAGTAGAAATGTTTCAACATGGGCAACACTATATGACCCTTAGTTATAATATGGCAGGGGCAAAACCAGTAGAAATGTTTCAACATGGACAACGCTATATGACCCTTAGTTATAATATGGCAGGGGCAAAACCAGTAGAAATGTTTCAACATGGGCAACACTATATGACCCTTTGTTATAATATGGCAGGGGCAAAACCAGTAGAAATGTTTCAACATGGGCAACACTATATGACCCTTTGTTATAATATGGCAGGGGCAAAACCAGTAGAAATGTTTCAATATGGGCAACACTGTATGCCCCTTTGTTACAATACGGGAGGGCAAAACCAGTATAAATGTTTCAGTTTGAGACTGTTGCTCCTAACAGTTCTTTGTCAAAATAAACCTTAATCTGTAAATATAACACTTATTGTTGGTGCATTGTAAAAAGTGTATGAAAAACTACTACAATAACAACACCCCCACAATTCTGCAGTATCAGCAGGAATAAAATTGTTTTCCTATCTATTCTATTTAATACCTCAGTTAAATACTTACCCGCTTTAAATCCTCGAATCCCATTAAATGTTTGATGAAAAATGAATGGTTGCCAACCAAGTTATCTGTAAATCAAAATTGGAAGAATACAACTGCTCCGGTGGTTAAGTGGTTAGAGCATTCACCTCAGATGTGGGTGGTTGCAGGTTCGAACCCCAGTAAAGTCATACCAAAGACTTACAAGAATGATACTAATAGTTGCCTCGCTTTACACTCAGCATTAAGATGTTAGTGCTAGGACTGGATGGCTTGGTTTCTTGATAATGTGACTGGGTGGGACATCATGCTACGTGTCTGCAGAATGATACCCCAGTGCTAGACATCATTATAAAACTGTCATACAGCTGACATGAAAATGTTTTACTGACTTTACCATCATTAGTAAATCAAGATTGGTTTGTGGCTTTTTGTGATGCCATTTCCAAATACTGCTGAATCAGCAATATTATTATGAGTTTCTTCTGAATCAGATAGTATTGTCGAACAACTTCATTAATAACATTACCAGCTGCAGTTGGCATTGATTCTGCTGATGGTAGTGTAATTGGTTTTGATGGCCATCAAGTCACTAATCATCATAGTCAATGTCAAAGCGATTTAAACCATTTGCAAGTCCAAATATTTCAACTAATCTGCAGCAACGTTTTTTTGTTTTTAACAACTCGCATTGCAACCTTTTTAGTAATTTGTGCAGTGTGTGATAACAAGGCTATCAGAAACTTTCATGAAAACAATCCATGAAAATCATCACCAAGACCATTTCCATAGTATGACATATAAACAGGTTTCCTTTTATTTTATGCAGATTCAATTGAATTGACAAAGTGAAATGACAAAACTGAGTGTGAGTTTATGTGCATAAATTTTGTAGTCCTTGCCAGTTAACAGTAATTCTCTGAAATTCTTCACTGAACATCATAGCATGATTGGTCATGAGCTGCAACTGTGTGCAACATATCCCATGTTAATCATTTTAACCATCTCAAAATCAAAATCAGATTAATGCTTATTTCATTTTTGTTATGCCATTAAAAAATGTCTATTCAATCTTGTATATAAAACTAACATGTCTTAGCTGATATATGAACATCTAGTGTCTTGAGAAGTTGACAACTGCATCAAGATAGAAAGACACAAGTCATCTCCCCTAATCTCAAGTACAGGCTACCCGGAAATACTCCCCCCACATGCGATCAATGTCTACCGAACATTACAAAATTTTCAAACCAAATAATGAAATATTTTTTAAAAAGTTTCCAATACTCTGGAACTTTGTTCTGGAATAGTATTCCAGTTGAGATTAGAAATGTCCACTCTATTTCCTTTTTCCAAACCCAATATATCCAGTGGCTTCAGAGATGCAGTAAAAATAAATAAATTCCTTTGTATGATAGCCTCAATGTAGATTAGTTCTTAGTTAATTATGTTATCCTCTTTAAATAAAGTCACAATAACAATAATAATAATAATAATAATAATAATAATAATAATAATAATAATAGTAATAATAATAATAATAATAATAATATTGTCTGGGATGTTATATGAAAACTTGTACTACAAATTCAGCTAGAGTTAAAACATGTAATGGTTTAAATGTAATTAATAACTAATTAATTATAATGTAATTATCATTTTTTTAAAAAAAACCCATGGATGTGCAGGGTCTAAGTCACCCACGTTGATATCGCTGCTCATTAACAAAATTATCAGGTACATCTTGGAGTATATACCCTGATGAAAAATATTCCGGATACAATTATTGTGTCCCTGGTACATAACTTGATAAATGACTTGATTTTAACAACCATAGACTGATGAAGCACCTCATAATCCCGACATGACCTTATTTATAAAACATCAAGCTATATCCATGTACATTAATTATCAATTAAAGGGAATTAATCCTGCAAGAAGAAATCTCTAGATGGATCATAAAAGGAGTTATGGAACTTGGAACCAAAGCTTCTCATAAAGTCCACTCCCTGAAGGTAGAATATATTTAGACCAAAAAAAACCCAACAGTTTCTGAGTGGATTTATACCAAATAGTACAGTCCTTGTGGTTATTGAAAAGGTAAAGCTGCTGTTGACTAATGGGGCTGCTAAAACAAGATTAGCCAAATAAGCACTGTGGCAAATTTAGCTACCTGTGCCAAGAAAGATTTTCTATGGTAGGTTCATCAAGTTGATCTTTTGTATTCTTGCTGATGATTGCATTAAGGGATATACGTACAAGTGCAACTTAACAGATGTCGCAAGAAGAAACAGATTAAGCTGAGATTTTAATGTCTGAAAGATTCAGCAAGTGTCGCTAATGCACTTAAATGTATCTATGCACATTCACCACTAACACGATTACAATTATTGCAGGTCAATCCAGGTACAGAAAAAGAATTTCTTGGATCTATTGCTGTACTTTTTACAAAACATCAGGTGCATTTGACATGGTAATATAAATTGTGACCAAGCTATTGAGGAAGGATTTAATAGTACACTTGCAGAATGGTTATTCTGACACCAATGGACACAATAATTGTTAATCAGACCTCAGCAATCTCACAAATGGGTAACACAACTTCAATTTGTCATAAGTGTTGTTGTTCTTGTGCTTAACGTCATTTTTCAGCACACGATAGGCTATACATGGTGGCCAGTATTAATGGTGGAGGAAGAAACCAGGAAATCCGCGGAAAGAACCACTGACCCACGAGAAGCTACTGGCAAGCTTTCTCACATATCTACATTCGCCCAATCATTATTATTAGTCATAAATGCACTAAATAATTAAATAATGTGCATGACTGATTAAAAGTGTACAAACATAGATAAATCAAGAAATATATTTACTGAATGCACCAAGCTAGTTCCAAATCTCTTCAATACCAAAAACATACTGAGTTGCCTTGGAGTGAGCAATGTCACAAACCATGGACAAAAATCTGCTATGCACCCTTTCACCAAATTTCTGATTGCATTAAGATTTCCTTGTTTCTCATAAATATGCATAAAAAAGTTAACATCAATAATGAACAAATGAAAAAACTCTTGTACATGAAATTAGGTGACCTACTGATTGATAAACTGCTGGAAGAAAAAATCGGATAGAATCACTCAATCGCATGAAAAGTCATGCTAAGACAAATTTCCCCAAAACCTGTACTGGGTTCGTAATTACTGGTTAAACAGGTTTATGGATATTCATGAGAAATGAGCAATCTGATTAAAATCAGATCTTCACTGTTGTACATGTTTATCTGACAGCAACCACATATATATCATGTTCTGGTGGCCTTTGAATTAACCAATCAAAATGCAGCTTTCAGGAATCTGATCATGAATCAAATTGTTTTACACACATTGATGCTCTTCAGCCATACTGTTCAATCTCCCAAATGCTAAGATATAAGAATTTTTGTTTGGCTGATAAATTTAGCAATTATGGTAACACAATCCAAAAGCAGTCACTGTCAGATCTTCGTGTAGGACAGGGGAGGTCTATTTTTAATCAGATTGGAGAAATGAGGAAATTTTTTCACTGACAACCAAGGTTTAAGACAGCCTGTCAGATTTTCACCTGTGACTTGCAACAACATGCAGTGAGAAACAAATGTATCAACTCACTCAAAACTTAAAGAGAAATATTATGTTGTTCCATACAATAATGTTAGCTGCTGTTAGAATGGTTATTCTGACACCAATATGTAGGCATGAATTTTTGTACCATTGCCTCCTGTGGTGATGTTACCAAAAATATACAGTAATAAAATCCAACTTGCAACATAATTACCAGACAGACATTGAAAGTAATATATTTTTTATTTCAATCAGCATTAGAATAGAGTGCTAAAAAGGGGGGAATAATCAATGACCTTGACCTTGAAATAAATCTTGGCTATGATTTGATACCATAAACAAACAAAATAATCAGTGTCAGTAGATTGCCTTCTGTTCAAAACTATTTTTTATATTTTATACAAACAGTTGTTTCAAAGTTTTTCAGTTTTTGCATCTTCAAGAACATCAGCATCATTTGTAAAATACTGTAACAGGATACTTGTTGTCAAAGATATGTTCAGGAATTTAATTTTTTTCTATATTTACTAAATGCAGCTGTATTTGATGGTGGGATAGTGTCTTTTGTATGAATCTGAAAGGTGTTAAAACACTTTCTGTAAAGTTTAATTAAAGTCTGTTAAGTGGTGTTTTAGAAGTTGTTACAGGTTTGTATTTTTAGTAACAGCAGTCATACTTGAAGGGCTTGCAATAAATATCTGTGAAAACTTAAAAATCCTTTCATATTTGTATTATTGGTTGTCATATTTGATAGTAAAGTAACATTATTTGTGTATAAATATGAAAGTCCTCATTACCAGTGTGAGTTTAGTCAAATTATGTAATTTTCTGGCGAGCAGTTTCTTAGAAGCTGCTTCAAGTTTTGGCTAATTTTAGTAATGGCAGTCATATTGGATGGCAGATTCACAATGTTTGTACAAATTTTAAAGTATTTAATGCTGGCATGCTTTCCCTCAAATTGGGTCAAATTCTATTAAGCTGTATTGATGAGTCATTTTTATGTTTTTCTATGTTTAGCATTGATGGACATATATGACAGAAGAGCACCGTCGTATGTAAAAAAATGGATTGCCATCCATGTAAGGATGTTTTCTGTCACATTTGGTCAAATTCTGTGCAGCATTTTTTGAGAAGTAATTTAAATTTTCTTTTCTTTTTTTTTGTAATGGTGACTGTATTTAATGGTGTTATGGCATCAATTGAAAAGTCTGAAAGTCTTTCAAGCCAGTAAACTTTGCACCAAATCTAGTAATAGTATGTTGAGTGTTACTGAAGCAGAAAGTTAAAGTTTTTAAACTTTTAACAACAGTAACCATATCTGATGTCAGACCAACATAATTGTAAAAGGAATTTGGAAGAGCTTCATGCCAGGAACTTTCCATCAAATTAGGTTATATTATATTGAGTGGTTTTAAAGAACTCATTTAAAGCTTTTATGTTATTATTAATGGTGACCATAACTGATGCAGATCAAAAAGATTTTCCATTCAGGGATTTCCATTCAGGAGAAGTAGCGATAAAACGATTTTCAATATGGCTGACATATTGGTCATAATGTATGTCAGATCAGCAACATTTTTATTTAGGACAAACAAGACACCATAAAAAGTCTTAAGTGAAAACCCCATGTGGTTACGGCTTTCTGTTAAGGAGCAAACATAACAAGATCTTCATTATGGTTGACATGGTAGACATATTGGATCTTGGATCAGCCTCATTTAGGCTCAGCTAGACATCATAATAAGTCTTTTTGGTGAAGAAGCATTAACAAGATTTTCAAAATGGCCATTGATGGCTGTATTGAATGTCTAAGTGGTATCATTTTCATTTAAGACCTAACAGACATCATAAGAAGTTTTTTGGTGAAAACCTCATTTTGATGTGACTTTTTGTTAAAGAGTAGTGATAACAAGATTTTCAAGATGGCTGCCATAGTGGCCATAATGAAAATAAAATCAACATCATTTTCATTTAGGACTGACTAAATATCATAAGAAGACTTTAGCACAAAAAATATGTTGATATGAACATCCATTTCACTGGAGTAGCATAAACAACATTTTCAAGAAGGCCACGGTTTTAGATGTGTGACACCATTTAGGACCAAGTAGACATCATGATGTCTTCTGATGAAAATCTCATGTCAATATGACTTTCCATTCAGGAGGATTAACAATAACAAGATTTTCAAGATGGATGCCACTGATGCCTTATTGAAATCTGATTGCCACCATTTTTATTTAGGAAAAAATGTATATCTTTAGAAGTCTTTTGGTGAAAAGTCAATGCCTTTCCGTTATCGAGAAGAAATGATAAGGTTTTCAAGATGACTGCCAAGGTTTCTATAGTGGACATAAGATCGGTATCATGTCGATATGTCAGGATTTTCAATATGGATGGCATGGTTACTTTACTGGACAACCGATTGGCACCATTTTTGTTTAGGACCAAGTAGACATAAAAAGTCTTTTATTGAAAACCCCAATCGCCATTACAGATCACTGCCATGTCATCTCTGTCTGTGTGGGTTCGAGTCTAAGATTTGGCCAATGTGGGTATGTGAGAAAGCTTGCCAGTAGGTTCTCGTGGGTTGGTGGTTCTTTCCAGGGTCCATCCTCCACTATCTAAACTGGCTGCTATGCAAAGCCTATCTTGTGCCAAAAATGGTGTTAAACCCTACAATAACAACAATCACAATTTTTACAAGTCATCCAGTCCAAACCTATCATTACTATATGGCCTTCATTATCATATGGTTATTATTATTGTTTATTTATTATTCAGAAGGAATAGCAATAAAACTTGCAAGATAGCCAAGGTGGCATTCATATTGGGTGTCCAAGCAGCAAAGCTTTTAGAACCAACTATAGACCATGGTGTGTGTTTGTGTTTATGTGTCAAGTTTCTTGGCAACACTATAAATAATTTTGGAACAACTGCAATAAAAAGCCTGTTCTAATGGATGGACCTATTTTGGATGACAAACAACACGGCATTGATTAAGCTAACCTGGTATGAAACCAGTACAGCTAAAACAAGCAATAAGTTTCAATAAATAAACATTTGATTGATTGATTAAATGCTTGAATGACTAAAGGTGAAATTAACAGCACAATAAATTTATAAAAGGCTCTTTTGTGTCACTGCCACAGAAGTTAAATGTCAAACTGATTAAAAACCTACCTAGGGATTATAAGACGGCATATTACTTTTCACTATTTTAAAAAGGAAACTTGTCTGCAAATCTCAATGGACAAGCCAAATAAAAAAGAAAGAGAACAACTTTTCAAAAAAAAACCCACATGCATAATTAGGAATAAAAAAATGTGTAATATATTAACAAGAGACTCCCTTTCTGTAAAGCCTGCATTTTATTCAGTTGGAAAGCAGAATAAAAACATTAAGACCAGATTATTCTATTTGATAGACATAGAGACATGCATATGGACAGACATAGAGACAGGCATATTGATAGACATAAATACATGCATATAGATAGACATGCAGGCATGCATGTGGATAGACATAGAGACATGCACTTGGATAGACATGCAGACATGCATATGGATAGACATAAATATGCATATGGATATATAGACATGCACATGGATAGACATACAGACATGCATGTGGATAGACATACAGACATGCATGTACACACAGATATACAGACATCCATATGGATAGACATACAGACATGTGTATGGATATACATACATGCATGTGGATAGACATAAAGACATGCATATGGATAGACATACACATATGCATGTGGATAGACATAGACATGCATGTGGATAGACATACAGACATGCATATGGATATCCATACACACATGCACATGGATAGACATACAGATATGCACATGGATATACATGCACACATGAATATGGATAGATAGACAAGCATGCATGTGGATAGACATACAAGCATGCATGTGGATAGACATATAGACAGGCATGTGGATAGACATACAGATATGCATATGGATATACATACATGCATGTGAACAGACATACATGTGGATAGATGTAGACATACATGTGGATAGACATAGACATGCATGTGGATAGACATACAGACATGCATATGAGTAGACATACAGACATTAGATAGACATACATACATGCATGTGGATAGACATAGAGACATGCATATGGATATACACAAAGATGTGCATGTGGATAGACATACAGATATGCATATGGATAAACATACAAACATGCATATGGATATACATAGACATGCATGCATATAGACATATAGACATGCACATGACAGACATGCATGTGTATAGACATACAAACATGCACATGGATAGACATGCACATTGATAGACATAGAGACATGCATTTGGATAGACATACATGCATGTGGATAGACAAATATACATGAACATGTACAGACATAGAGACATGCATCTGGATAGACAGACATGCATGTGGATAGACATACATGCATATTGATAGACAGACATACATGCATGTGGATAGACATACAGACCTGCACATGAATACATACAGACATGCATGTTGATACACATACAGACATGTATATGGAGACATAGACATGCATGTGGATAGACATAGATATGCACATGGATAGACATACAGATATGCATGTGGTTAGACATACATACATAGATGTGAATAGACATACAGACATGCATGTTGATAGACATATATACATACATGCAGATAGACATACAAGCATATGGACATACAGACATAATGTGGATAGACATACACTCATATGGATAGACATAGTCATGCATGTGGATAGAAATAGACATACACATGAATATAAATAAGACACATGTGGATAGACATAGACATGCATATGGATAGACAGAGACATACATGTGAATAGACATACAGAAATGCATGTGGATAGACAGACATGCATATTGATGCCAAACTGATTGCTATGATCAATTTCCATAATGGACAAGAGTTGCATATCATTTTACTAGAACCAATTAGGTATCAAAGGGAGCCTTTAAATGAAAACCCCATTTTATCTGGTCAAGTGATAGCAAGATTTTCAAGATTGCTTTATCCCTTAAAAGTGGACACAAATCAGTTTTACAGATTCAAATCTCACATATATCTGTTCACTTCTAAATTCAATGCTGGTACATTTGCTCAAAACATGCTGATTTAAGTACCTAACTTTAATCTATACAAAGAGGAACAAATAATCCTATTATTCTTAATTCTGTGTTTTCTTAGGCATCAGGTTTTATGGCTTTATTAATTGCTAGTTTTTATTATCACTGATAATTACCAAGATGACAGCTGAGTAGCACAGTGCTGTACAGCTCGTCAGTATGCATACATGCCAACACCCTGAGGTATAAACATAATTATTGTTATTATAAGTGGCAAAAAAAGAGCCTACTTTGGTCATCAAAAGTATAATCTATATATTACATGCCAGAATTACAGAACATATTAAAAAAATACATTTTTACTACTAACCTGGCTTGCAGTGTGTCAAAAACCTTGTCACAAAGGACAAATTCCATATGGATTAGAACCAGAACACCAATACAAAATATACTGAAAATTATTTATATTCAGCACTTACCTCAACTAGTCTACATGTGTAACTTTCATTGAATAATCTAGATCTAGAATTTTGCAATGAGCATGATCATGTGGTCATAGTGCTGTATTACATTACACAGGAGCCTTGTTAATCCAGACACTTTTGTTCCCAGTGATGTCCAGATTAACGAGTTTTCCAGATAATTGAATCATGCACATTTTTACTTTACAATGTCATCATACTGTATACATGTACATGCTAGCTGTAAATGTACTGTATATTCAATAATGGTTAAAATAAATTAATGAATACTTGTGTTTATTTCACATTATTAAAACATGTGCTTTTACATATATGTACAGTAAATATCACAATCACACTATATACATGTACATGCACATGTATGTACTGTACCTACATTTATTAGGTAAACTTCCTGAGAAATCTGTAACCTTTGTTTGTAAAAAGTACAACGAATACAAACTGATATCTCACCGTTAAATGCATTATAGTAAACTAATAAAATGCAGTCATTTTTATAAATCATATTTTACAGCTGTTATAGCTTCTAATCAGCTGATAATTGATGTCCCCATTTTATTCTGAAATGAAGCCCAAGAAATCATCCATAAAGGTCATCCGCAAAGATGGGGGGATTGGTTCAAATGCGGACAACTGCGAACAAGGCGGAGAGGGTGTAAAGGACCTTGCAAGCTAGTATGTTTTGTTATGATATTCTGTGTTGAACAGCTGCTTTGGGCCTACATGTACTTCGTGTGTTCCAGTTTTGAGGACGTCCTTTATGGGTCATCCCAAAGTATAAATTATTTATTAATTTCAATTTTATGATTCGTGCCAGAAGAATATATGTGAATGCATTAGCATTAATACATACATCTGACTCCCAGTGCCTGGGATTGATTACATGGCCCACATATCAGTCTTGTTAGATAGGGACGTCAGCAGCCAGGGGTGGTGGTGGTAAGCCACATGCAGACAAAAGTGGACAAATGGGGGTTTAAGAAAACAGGTATTATCTGTGGATGTCCTTTATGGACAACCTGCTATACTGTCCACTGCTTAAACCAATCAACTGTATTTGCACAGTCATCAATAAACTGTCATTATTACATACAACTGGCTTATTAACACTCATCAGCAATCAGCTGAAAGAGACATTGTTTATACAATCACTGGTTACAATATGGTCATGCTATCTAGTTTTTCCACAAACATGATTAGATGATCAATTGATAACTTTAACATACCACTAGAATTTGCCCAATCAGAGATGGATACATTGTCACACCTCCAAATTTACGTAGGTGAAAACTGTTATTTGACTTATTGTATTTTCATATATGATTTTTCTTATTTTCTTTTTTTTTTGGACAGATTATTTCTGGATTATCGAGACAAGTTTTATAGTAATTTTATACTTTGGTCCACAATTTCCAAATCTGGAAAGCAGACATCTTAACAGATCAAATTAATGTTTAGGAATTCTGTTCCTGTTGAATTGTAGCCAAATAGCAAGGTTTCTGGATAAATGGAGTTCAGATTGACAAGGCTTCTGTGTACTCATATTCAGGTTTTAAAGTTTGTAAAGCTGTTTTGATTTTTCTTTTTTGCTGATCTGACATGTTTTGAAGTTTTAAAAGATCCATTTGTTCTTACATTTTCCATCATATAACATCCACAACACACACTATAAAGCATTTCACTTAATATCTGGTGCAACTTTCTTCAAAAGTATAGACTGGTTCACTAAATAACTAGCTTATCAATAAAATATGTCAGGCAAAGTTCACATTTGAAGAAACCAGTCTGTTTTCTAGGAAATAGGATATATACAGTTGATATAATAGCAAATAAGGAATGTATTCTTACACAGTCACCTTTTCAAGAATATTCTCAAAATTCATGTCATTGAGTAGAATTACGGAGATGATAATAAATGACAAAAACAACTTTTTATTCCTTTATTTATTTTTTTGTTCACCACAAAAGCATAATCTATTAACAGTCTACTGTAAAATATAATTTGGTGAAAATAGTCGAATGAATATGCCAAAAGTGTAATGGTAGCCATGTATGCATCTAGTTGCCACACAGTACACTTATTTTATTGAAAAGTTATTTTTAATGGTTTTGCAAAAAGAATGACATTTAATCATGCTTACTTTTTAGTAGTATTAATATGTTTTGTCAAATTTATTGCATAACTTTTATGTAATTTTTAAATTAAAATTTTAAATACTGAAAAGTTAGTTATGCCTGTCTTAGTTTATATTACTCATATCTGTGTGATATCCTGCTGGAAAGGTTTCTTTGCTTATGGCAAGATGGCCGCCATGTTTTTTAAATGAAAGCCCCATGATGAAATGACCGTCCATGCAGGAATAGTGATAACAAGATTTTCATGTTGGTTGTTGTTGTGGCCAAAATGGATTTTTGAGCAGCACCATTCTTATTTAGGTAAGACTAATGGCTGAAAGTGTCTGTGAAGTATAATGGCATTCATCCAAGTAATTCTGGAGGAATAGTGATAACAAATTTATACCAACAAAAGAACTGATGCTGGACAGACAGTGGACGATGGACAACAGGCCAACCCATCAGCTCTCCTGATCTATAACCAGTAGAGTTAAAATAAAATCAACTTTTCTTCCATGGTCAGAAAAAATTTTTTATTGAACATTTTGTGAAATAAATTGATTAACAAGAGAATGGCAGTGAAAGTCAAACTGAAAAAACACTGAGTGTTCAATATTCCTATCACAAAAAAAAAACATGAAGAAAATCTTGTAAATTCATAAAATTGTAAAGAATACAATGCCCTGCTTTCCTGTGAATTATTCAAAATCTGAGGGGAAAAGATGAGAAGCATCCTTAATGAAAAATGCAATCATGAAAGTTTACCATTTGTAAATTGACATGTCATATGCATTATGTCGAAGAAATGGAGTTCAGTGATAACACTTCACAAAATCACTGCTGATCAACAACTGGTCTAAGTGGTCAATTTAGACAGTAGTATTTTGTCCCTCATTATGTTGTTGTTGTTATGTTGTTATAGGGTTTAATGCCATTTTTCAGCACAAAACAGGCTATATATGGTGCCAGTATTAATGGTGGAGGAAGAACCCTGGAAAACCCCGGGAAGAACCACTGACCCACGAGAAGCTACTGGTAGGCTTTCTCATTATGAATGTAAATTATATGCATCAATAATGTCTAGTCTAATGGGCTAAGAGCAGAATCTTAACAACATGAACATGGATATCAACAATGCTGTCAATGCTGCCAGAATAATCATACATATGGCTATGTCATGACAAATATCACAAAATCATGGCATACATTATGGGCATGTTGTGACATATATCATCGCTAAATCATGGCAAACTTTATGGGTATGTTGTGACAAATCATGACTAAGTCATGGCATACATTATGGGTATGTTGTGCCATATGTCATGGCTAAATCATGGCAAACATTATGGGTATGTTGTGACATATATCATGGCTAAATCATGGCAAACATTATGGGTATGTTGTGCCATATGTCATGGCTAAATCATGGCAAACATTATGGGTATGTTGTGCCATATGTCATGGCTAAATCATGGCAAACTTTATGGGTTTGTTATGACATATATTATGAGCATGATATGATGCATAGTCACATCATGGGTATGTGGCGATACATATGACAAGGTCATGGCATACATGATGGGTATGTTGCAACATATATCATGCTTAAGTCATGGCATATATCAATGGTATGTAATAACATATTATGGTTAAGTCATGGCATACATTATGTGTATGCTAACACATATGGCTAAGTCATGGCATATATCATTATATGTTATGATGTATCATGGCTAAGTTATGGCATACATCATGTGTATGTTGTGACACACGGCCAAGTCATGACATACATAAATTATGTTGTGACACATATCATGGCTAAATCATTACATATATCATGGGTATGTTATGATGTATCATGGCTAAGTCCTGGCATGGATCAAATTATGTTGTGACACATATCATGGCTAAGTCATGACATATCATGGGTATGTTATGATGTATCATAGCTAAGTCCTGGCATGCATCAAATTATGTTGTGACAGGTATCATGGCTCAATCATGGCATATATCATCAGTATGTTATGATATACATCATGGCAAAGTCATGGCATATATCATGACTTTGTTGTGGCAAATATCATTGTTAAGTAATATATATATTATTGGGATTGTTGTGACATACATCATGGCTACGTCCTGGCATATATCAAGGGTATGTTGTGACATATATCATGGCAAACTCCTAGCAAATGTAATGGGTAAACCTGTTAGAACTAGAGACACAAAATTGTATTGCTTACATTTCACAATGAAAATTCTATTTAGTTTTGCCAAAACAACCAAAAACCCCAACTGGCCAACAAATGGCCAGCTGACCAAGTAACGTCTGAAGAGCAACTGGCTGTATATAGTTAATTATTCATATTGATCTAAATATTGAAATTGACCAGATCTCTGTATTTAATAAGGGCAAGTTATTAAAGTAAGTAATGCTCATTTACATCAAAATATACAAGAAAACATATGTAATTATATTTCAAAACAGTGCAAAAAAAGTTTGACAAATTATTACTATCACACCACAATTTTTAGGGGACCTCGAATGGCCAAGTGGTCTAAAGCAATCGCCATTATGGATCACTGCCATGTCACCTCTGTCTGTGTGGGTTCGAGTCTAAGATTTGCCCAATGTGGGTATGTGAGAAAGCTTGCCAGTAGGTTCTCGTGGGTTGGTGGTTCTTTCCATGGTTTTCCTGGGTCCATCCTCCACTATTTAAACTGGCCGCTAAGCAAAGCCTATCTTGTGCTAAAAATGGTGTTAAACCCTACAATAACAACAATCACAATTTTTACAAGTCATCCAGTCCAAACCTATCCTTACAAATGACTTCATTATCAAATGGTTATTATTATTGTTATATTTATTATTATACTGGTCAAGGAATGTACTGTTTTACAAACTTTTAGTTCTGAAGAAATGCATAGAATTGTATCATTTTCAAAACACACAAATTGAAAGTTGTCATATGAAACAATGCATGTAAAAGTTTTTGTGACTGGTTCATTAATGACCAAATGAATGCAAAACAATTGAAAGTGGGACTGACTGGTATACTGACCTTTGGTGGCGCTCACCAGTTATTATGTACTTTTGAGAGAGTGATGTATGTAATGTGAAGTTGTTTACATTTTAAACATGCATAGAGGAGAGAATGTTGGCATACCTATATGCTACTTTCATGTAATGTGGCTGAAATTTCTTTGGATATTGTACTTTTGGAAATTTTAAATAATCTTAGGACACTGCTAACTAAAATGACGGCTCCCTTGTGCTCCAAAAATCAACCTGAATTGGTCTAAAGTGCACTGTTCTTGGCAGCTATTAAAATATGGAAAATGAATTTTGCCAAACTAGACAATACCAGATTCTAAAAGTGCAATGAATGAATTACCAAATACATAAAATGTAAAAAAAAGTTATTGGCTCTAATTTTTACAATTTACCTCTGAAGTTTGAGAAGTGAAAATGAGCAAGTAGAGCTAGCACTTTTTTGAAAGGTGCACATCTGGAGTAAGGCCAAGCTGTATACTCTCTAACCCATATTACACCCATCAATTATACATCAAAATAAAGGGAATTAAAGGTTCTTTGAACAATACCTAAGGTATACAAAGTCTCTTTTAAATAGCCAGTATAACTAGTGAGGAAACCCGGGGAAACTCTTTTTCTTTAAAATGCTAACCCCATGCTAAATATGAAACTGTAGAGCGCCACCTTTATATTAGGAGATTGACTGATATACAGACCTTTATATTAGGAGATTGACTGGTATACTGACCTTTATATTGGGAGACTGACTAGTATACTGACCTTTATATTAGGAGATTGACTGGTATACTGACCTTTATATTAGGAGGATATTTGCATATTTAACCTTGGTCAGGATATTATTGTTTTGTGATCAGTATTAGGTGGATACATGGCCTTGGTTGGGTGGATGCTTAATCTTGGTCAGGTGAATACTTAACATTGGTCATAATGTTACTGTTTGTGATCAGTATTAAGTAGATGCATAACCTTGGGTGGGTGGATACTTAACTTTGATAAAGATATTATTATTTGGAGATCAGTCTAATAAAGATCATTTAAGTTGCAGTTTTTATTTCACTTATATATGAAAAATCAGCTGAACAGAAGGACAGGTAAGTTGATTTTCTCACTGGTCCAACATCAAAAACACAGACATATGGGTTTGTTGTCATTTTACACAAATGGTCTTACAAGTTCAAAATAATATCATAAAAATATACAGACTTCTATATAGACTGGAATTCAGTACAACATAATATTCTACCAAAACAAAACAAGACCAAATGAAGAATAACAAACAGGTAGGAGAATTTTAATTCTCTCAGAAATAAAATAAGAATTCCTTTCTACTTTTATAAATAAAGATAAAGTAAAAAAGAAATGGTGAACATTTTTTGCTTAAGAATGATTAACAGGCATCACAAACAAAAAATTACAAATAAAGATTTAAAATCAGGTTATAGAAAGGATCTCAAATGGGTAATGATTTAATGATTTAATACTGAATTTATGAACCAAGATTCATAAATTTAATATTAAATCATTATCCATCTGAGATTCTATTTATGTTTTTATTTCAGTGGAAATTATTTATACAGAAAGAAGAATGAATAATTTTGTTCATTCTGACAGGTGCTGTTGTGCATAAAATATAGTCTCAAACAAAGCTGAACTAGTAAAAGTAGATTCTACTATTTTAGTAATTATAAAACAAAAAAACAAGTGTCCATCTGAATAAACAGAACATTTTACAAAAGACAAAATCATTTTTAAAACAGAATAATCAATATGTGTGATGTCACACTGTTTGATACAGTACACAATAGACCTAGAGTACATATTTACCTTAAAATGTCACTTTCACAACTAAACATTACATTGTTGCATTTTCGAATTAAATAGGATTACGGGAGGCAGAAATTCCCATATTTACTGTAATGTATTTATGATTGAATATTTGCAGTATTTGATTTGGAATAGAGAAATGTACAGAAGATGTAAACAAATTTCTTTTGGAGTTGGATTTGTATCACATATTTACCGCATAAATATTCTGTGGTTGGATAAAGTTCCGTCAGTTGCGAGAGGCAGGTTTATGGTTTATGTCCACATTCTTCTGCGAACAGAAGTGAGATTATTAATTTCTGTAAGTTAACATTTAAACCACACTTGTAAATAGGGTAGATTCTATGTTACATATATACCACCCCATCCTTCCACCCCCACCCCATATACCTGCTGTCAAATAAGCAATACCCTTAGTTTTACTTCTTGTTGTTGTTCTTTGAGTTTTATGCCATTTTTCTTATGATGAATTGTTATACATGACATAACAAATCCCTATGAGGGTAAATTGTCCATATTCAGACAGCTGAAGTACTTTTCCTCAATTTCCTTTCACAAGTTGAGTTGAAAAATGGCTGCCAAAAGGTTCATTGAAAACAAAACATTCCATAAGGCAGGGTTAAGGTTTTCAATAAGTAAAGAGAATACTGCACAATAATTAAATAGGCTTTTTTTGACCAATCAGAATCACATAAAGTGATATGAAACTATACACACTATGGATTATAGGCAAGTGTACTATGTCATTATATATATATATATATATATATATATATATATATATATATATATATATATATATATATATATAAGAGTCATTGCACAATATATCAATCAAATAATCAATCAATCTACAAAGGCTACTTTGACGTTTTCTGTTTGTGGCATATGTAGATAGGATGGATTGTGTATATAAAAGAAGATAAATTAACAGTATGTCAGAAATACTTTAGTCATACTTTTTATAAATATCAATATCCACCACATCTGAATGTCTGAGTCAATGTAAATTGGTTCCATAAAATGACTGTAACAAAGTTATTTCCCCTTACAAGTTAACCCTGTATTTAGAGATTGTACATGCTTTCTTATCATGGTCAGCTGGATGTTGCAGTCACTTTACAAGTCTAAATTCAACTTGACATATCAAGATAATATATAACTAGAAGCTTGGGAAAACTTTGTTATCAAATGTTTCACTAAACTGAGAGAATGCTTTACTTGCAACAGCATGGACCTAAGTTTGCCTCCCAAATTGTATTTGTCATGTTCATTATTACTTTAGTATCACTAATTTAATTTGACCCTGACTCAGCCATAAAATGTTGACTTTTAACTCTATTTGTGTCAATTGTGTTGGATTCCTTCAGCACTTGACATGTACCTGAATGTTTATGATTTTTCCTCCTCACTCACTTGACATGTACCTGAATGTTTATGATTTTTCCTCCTCACTCACTTGACATGTACCTGAATGTTTATGATTTTTCCTCCTCACTCACATTGACTTCAGAATCTGACTGCCACCTTAAATTAACCTGGTGTCCATTTTGGTATCTATTACACTCTGATGAAATAGCCATATCTTGTAACTGCCCTTGACATTCACCTTCAATTTTATTAAAAACATCATGATGACATTCACCTTCAATTTTATTAGGGACATCTTGAAATCTGTTTTTATCAACCATGACATGATTCTCACACAGATGCTGACTATAGTGAACTTCACTTTGAAGGCTTTGAACTTGGTCTTTTGTGTTACCATGACCTTCACCTTGACCTAAATAATCAGTAGTTGCTGTAACCTGACCTTTACCTTGAGATACTGCCACTTGATTTGCATGTGTACCAGTGACTGAGTTCACTGGTTTATCAGCACTGATACTGACACTGTTATCTGTCAAATCATGTGAAAAACATTTCAAATCATCTTCATGTCCCAGATCAATTGGGGCATGAAGCTCTTTGTCAGCATCCACCAATGTGACTTCAGAACATTTAACACCAGTCAAGATTTCTACAATGCTTTTCTTCTTCATATTCCTTTTCTTTACTTTTTTCTGAAACAGAAAATTTAAATATAGAAATTTTTATGAAGAGTCAAACATGTCTTTAGCAGCTGCCATGAGGTAAGTGATGAAACTGCTTCCCATTACAGTGATTTTTATAATACAAGTTTGTCTTAACAATTACTGGGTGTAGAGGTTCTTTATAAAGAGGCTGTAGTTTAAGACATGTGGTTTGATTGTAAATTGTAGCCTTTCATGGCTTTGATAAATAATAGACTTTACAAGGTTCAGCGCCTAAAAACACAGGTGCAACCATTAAACCTATGCATATTATCATAGATCCAATTGAACTGTTTGAATTCTGTTTTATCATTTTCACTTGATTTATTTCACTAATTTTAATTCTTGGCTAATGAGAATGTGATTCTATAATGCGATTCTACTCCATGAAATACTTTCCTTTTGTTTTTATGCACTATTATGACATCCATTTTGGAGTATCACTCAGTACAAGGCAGGCCAATTTCACGACTTCCATCAACGACTCTGTATTTTGTGTGTCTTTTTTTTATGTCCACTGCGAATCAGTGGAAACACAAGAGTTTGAAAGTGAATTACTCCAATCATCTAATGGACACTAGAGGAAGATCCAGGCCTACGGATAAATAAGCCAAAAAAAAAAAATAAATCAACTGAAAAACACTACCATAAACATTAAGCACGCTATTACAAACCTTTGGAGGCGGTGGCCTATTTGGATCATGCAGCTTCTGATGTTGAAGCAATTTTTGCTGAAAAGGAAACAAAAATTCCATGTACACTGTATCTGTGCAAAAATGCTGAAAATAAATTTTCCTAACTTTTTATTCATCCAAATGAACCAGCTAACCCTGTGAATCTAAATTACCCACATATTTGTTACCCAATTTAACCATTCCTATTTATCTAAACTTAAACTGGCCACTGCTACAACAAAATGACGACAATATGAGGTCCTAATGATACTTGTTTATGAAAAATTTCTAACCATCTATTTTTCAAACAATTTTACGCCCCCCCCCTTGAGTTAAAATAATCAGGCCATGTAGTACAAAACAGAACAAAAGACTCAAAACGACTAACTGAACATTTGTATTTGGAATATCTCAGTATCATTACAATTTGTTGTGCATGCTGGGATTGGAACAAAATAAACATGCCAATCACAATATATCTGCAATATTGCAGATATAATATACTGTGGATTAGCTTAGAAAATTCTATACCATGGAGAAAAATGAGAAGTTAGAAATATTTCACTCATGACGTGGAAACAGAATGCATTGTCACTCTTGGCAGTATCAGTAGTAGGAAATATTTCGCTCATGACATGGAAACAGATTGCATTGTCACTCATGGCATTATCAGTAGTAGGAAATATTTCACTCATGACAACAGATTGCATTGTCAATCATGGCAGTATCAGTAGTAGGAAATATTTCACTCATGACATGGAAACAGATTGTATTATTACTCATGGTAGTATCAGTAGTAGGTAATATTTCACTCATGTCATTGAAACAGATTGTATTGTCACTCATGGCAGTATCAGTAGTAGGAAATATTTCATTCATGACATGGAAACATTGTATTGTTACTCATGGCAGTATCAGTAGTAGGAAATATTTCACTCATGTCATTGAAACAGATTGTATTGTCACTCATGGCAGTATCAGTAGTAGGAAATATTTCACTCATGACATGGAAACAGATTGTATTGTCACTCATGGCAGTATCAGTAGTAGGAAATATTTCACTCATGACATGGAAACAGATTGTATTGTCAATCATGGCAGTATCAGTAGTAGGAAATATTTCACTCATGACATGGAAACAGATTGTATTGTCAATCATGGCAGTATCAGTAGTAGGAAATATTTCACTCATGACATGGAAACAGATTGTATTGTCAATCATGGCAGTAGGAAATATTTCACTCATGACGTGGAAACAGATTGTATTGTCAATCATGGCAGTATCAGTAGTAGGAAATATTTCACTCATGACATGGAAACAGATTGTATTGTTACTCATGGCAGTATCAGTAGTAGGAAATATTTCACTCATGACATGGAAACAGATTGTATTGTCAATCATGGCAGTATGAGTAGTAGGAAATATTTCACTCATGACGTGGAAACAGATTGTATCATCACTCATGGCAGTATCAATAGTAGGATATATTTCACTCATGACATGGAAACAGATTGTATTGTCACTCATGGCAGTATCAGTAGTAGGTAATATTTCACTCATGACATTGAAACAGATTGTATTGTTACTCATGACAGTATCAGTAGTAGGAAATATTTCACTCATGACATGGAAACAGATTGTATTGTCAATCATGGCAGTATCAGTAGTAGGAAATATTTCACTCATGACATTGAAACAGATTGTATTGTTACTCATGGCAGTATCAGTAGTAGGTAATATTTCACTCATGACATGGAAACAGATTGTATTGTCACTCATGGCAGTATCAGTAGTAGAAAATATTTCACTCATGACGTGGAAACAGATTGTATTGTTACTCATGGCAGTATTAGTAGTAGGAAATATTTCACTCATGACGTGAAAACAGATTGTATTGTCAATCATGGCAGTATCAGTAGTAGGATATATATCACTCATGACATGGAAACAGATTGTATCATCACCCATGGCAGTATCAGTAGTAGGAAATATTTCAATCATGACATGGAAAAAGATTGTATTGTCAATCATGGCAGTATCAGTAGTAGGAAATATTTTACTCATGACATGGAAACAGATTGTATTGTCAATCATGGCAGTAGGAAATATTTCACTCATGACGTGGGAACAGATTGTATCATCACCCATGGCAGTATCAGTAGTAGGAAATATTTCACTCATGACATGGAAACAGATTGTATTATCAATCATGGCAGTATCAGTAGTAGGAAATATTTCACTCATGACATGGAAACAGATTGTATTGTCAATCATGGCAGTAGGAAATATTTCACTCATGACGTGGAAACAGATTGTATTGTCAATCATGGCAGCATCACTAGTAGGAAATATTTCACTCATGACATGGAAACAGATTGTATTGTTACTCATGGCAGTATCAGTAGTAGGAAATATTTCACTCATGACATGGAAACAGATTGTATTGTCAATCATGGCAGTAGGAAATATTTCACTCATGACGTGGAAACAGATTGTATTGTCAATCATGGCAGTATCAGTAGTAGGAAATATTTCACTCATGACATGGAAACAGATTGTATTGTCTATCATGGCAGTATTAGTAGGAAATATTTCACTCATGACATGGAAACAGATTGTATTGTCTATCATGGCAGTATCAGTAATAGGAAATATTTCACTCATGACATGGAAACAGATTGTATTGTCAATCATGGCAGTAGGAAATATTTCACTCATGACGTGGAAACAGATTGTATTGTCAATCATGGCAGTATGAGTAGTAGGAAATATTTCACTCATGACATGGAAACAGATTGTATTGTCTATCATGGCAGTATCAGTAGTAGGAAATATTTCACTCATGACGTGGAAACAGATTGTATTGTCAATCATGGCAGTATCAGTAGTAGGAAATATTTCACTCATGACATGGAAACAGATTGTATTGTCAATCATGGCAATAGGAAATATTTCACTCATGACGTGGAAACAGATTGTATTGTCAATCATGGCAGTATCAGTAGGAAATATTTCACTCATGACATGGAAACAGATTGTATTGTCTATCATGGCAGTATCAGTAGTAGGAAATATTTTACTCATGACATGGAAACAGATTGTATTGTCAATCATGGCAGTATCAGTAGTAGGAAATATTTCACTCATGACATGGTAACATTGCATTGTCAATCATGGCAGTAGGAAATATTTCACTCATGACATGGAAACAGATTGTATTGTCAATCATGGCAGTATCAGTAGTAGGAAATATTTCACTCATGACATGGAAACAGATTGTATTGTCAATCATGGCAGTATCAGTAGTAGGAAATATTTCACTCATGACATGGAAACAGAATGCATTGTCACTCTTGGCAGTATCAGTAGAATACTTTTCACTCATGACATGGACAGACATTGTATTGTCAAATCTACATGCTTGTTTCAAGTAGTTAATTTTCAATCAGAAATTAAATAGAATTTTTATGGTCAACATGGCTTGTACAGTCATAGGAAGTATGAATTTCCTCATGAATGTAAAACAATGTTTGTCTCAATTATGGGTCGTAAGGTTTTTATAAAGAGGCTGTAAGTTAAGATTGTATTGTAAATTGTAGCTTTCAGTTATAAAATAACTTCTTCACTCTAAAACAAGGCAACAATTTAATTCATATTATGGCAGTATCAATTGAACTGTTGAATTGTTATATTTTCACTGATATTTCACTATTTATTCTGGAAAGATGTATTGTCAATCATGCGATACTATAGAAATATTTCACTGTCATGCACTTTTGGACATCCAATTGGTATCATCATCGGAGGCATTACGTTCATCAAATCTGTATTGGTGTATTTTTCACTCAACATGGAAACACGATTGTAATTTCCACTCAATGGACACTCAAGTCCAGCTAGGTAATATTTCAACTAAAACATACCATAAACGATTTATTTACCATACAAACCTGAGCGTGGCCATTTATCATGCACTTCATGATGGAAAGCAGATTGTTGTGAAATGGAAACAAAAATCATGTACTGTATTTCATATGCTGAAACAATTTGTCCACTTTTTATCATGGCCAAGACAGTAAACCTGTTGCATCATGACATGAACAGATTGTAAATTGTCAACCATTCCATTTATCGTAAGAAATACTCCACCTCATGACATGGAAACAGATATGATGGTTACTATGCATATTGTTATGAAATATTTCACCATCTACAAACAATTGTATTGCACCTGGATACAGATAGTAGATTATACAAAACTACATGACTATGGAAACAGATTGTATCTAGATCTTACATGGCCAGTATTAGAAGAAGAAAAATAATTCCAACTGCATACATGATAAAAACGTTGTAATTGTCAATCATGAACAGTAGTAGGAAATATTCGCTCATGACATGGAAACAGATTGCATTGTCACTCATGGCATTATCAGTAGTAGGAAATATTTCACTCATGACAACAGATTGCATTGTCAATCATGGCAGTATCAGTAGTAGGAAATATTTCACTCATGACATGGAAACAGATTGTATTATTACTCATGGGAGTATCAGTAGTAGGTAATATATCCACTCATGTCATTGAAACAGATTGTATGTCACTCATGCAGTTCAGTAGTATGAAATATTTCATTCATGACATGGAAACATTGTATTGTTACTCCTGGCAGTATCAGTAGTAGGAAATATTTCACTCATGACATGGAAACAGATTGTATTGTCACTCATGGCAGTATCAGTAGTAGGTAATATTTCACTCATGACATGGAAACAGATTGTATTGTCACTCATGGCAGTATCAGTAGTAGGAAATATTTCACTCATGACATGGAAACAGATTGTATTGTCAATCATGGCAGTATCAGTAGTAGGAAATATTTCACTCATGACATGGAAACAGATTGTATTGTCAATCATGGCAGTATCAGTAGTAGGAAATATTTCACTCATGACATGGAAACAGATTGTATTGTCAATCATGGCAGTAGGAAATATTTCACTCATGACGTGGAAACAGATTGTATTGTCAATCATGGCAGTATCAGTAGTAGGAAATATTTCACTCATGACATGGAAACAGATTGTATTGTCTATCATGGCAGTATCAGTAGTAGGAAATATTTCACTCATGACGTGGAAACAGATTGTATTGTCAATCATGGCAGTATGAGTAGTAGGAAATATTTCACTCATGACGTGGAAACAGATTGTATCATCACTCATGGCAGTATCAATAGTAGGATATATTTCACTCATGACATGGAAACAGATTGTATTGTCACTCATGGCAGTCTCAGTAGTAGGTAATATTTCACTCATGACATTGAAACAGATTGTATTGTTACTCATGACAGTATCAGTAGTAGGAAATATTTCACTCATGACATGGAAACAGATTGTATTGTCAATCATGGCAGTATCAGTAGTAGGAAATATTTCACTCATGACATTGAAACAGATTGTATTGTTACTCATGGCAGTATCAGTAGTAGGTAATATTTCACTCATGACATGGAAACAGATTGTATTGTCACTCATGGCAGTATCAGTAGTAGAAAATATTTCACTCATGACGTGGAAACAGATTGTATTGTTACTCATGGCAGTATTAGTAGTAGGAAATATTTCACTCATGACGTGAAAACAGATTGTATTGTCAATCATGGCAGTATCAGTAGTAGGATATATATCACTCATGACATGGAAACAGATTGTATCATCACCCATGGCAGTATCAGTAGTAGGAAATATTTCACTCATGACATGGAAAAAGATTGTATTGTCAATCATGGCAGTATCAGTAGTAGGAAATATTTTACTCATGACATGGAAACAGATTGTATTGTCAATCATGGCAGTAGGAAATATTTCACTCATGACGTGGGAACAGATTGTATCATCACCCATGGCAGTATCAGTAGTAGGAAATATTTCACTCATGACATGGAAACAGATTGTATTATCAATCATGGCAGTATCAGTAGTAGGAAATATTTCACTCATGACATGGAAACAGATTGTATTGTCAATCATGGCAGTAGGAAATATTTCACTCATGACGTGGAAACAGATTGTATTGTCAATCATGGCAGCATCAGTAGTAGGAAATATTTCACTCATGACATGGAAACAGATTGTATTGTTACTCATGGCAGTATCAGTAGTAGGAAATATTTCACTCATGACATGGAAACAGATTGTATTGTCAATCATGGCAGTAGGAAATATTTCACTCATGACGTGGAAACAGATTGTATTATTACTCATGGTAGTATCAGTAGTAGGTAATATTTCACTCATGTCATTGAAACAGATTGTATTGTCACTCATGGCAGTATCAGTAGTAGGAAATATTTCATTCATGACATGGAAACATTGTATTGTTACTCATGGCAGTATCAGTAGTAGGAAATATTTCACTCATGTCATTGAAACAGATTGTATTGTCACTCATGGCAGTATCAGTAGTAGGAAATATTTCACTCATGACATGGAAACAGATTGTATTGTCACTCATGGCAGTATCAGTAGTAGGAAATATTTCACTCATGACATGGAAACAGATTGTATTGTCAATCATGGCAGTATCAGTAGTAGGAAATATTTCACTCATGACATGGAAACAGATTGTATTGTCAATCATGGCAGTATCAGTAGTAGGAAATATTTCACTCATGACATGGAAACAGATTGTATTGTCAATCATGGCAGTAGGAAATATTTCACTCATGACGTGGAAACAGATTGTATTGTCAATCATGGCAGTATCAGTAGTAGGAAATATTTCACTCATGACATGGAAACAGATTGTATTGTTACTCATGGCAGTATCAGTAGTAGGAAATATTTCACTCATGACATGGAAACAGATTGTATTGTCAATCATGGCAGTATGAGTAGTAGGAAATATTTCACTCATGACGTGGAAACAGATTGTATCATCACTCATGGCAGTATCAATAGTAGGATATATTTCACTCATGACATGGAAACAGATTGTATTGTTACTCATGGCAGTATCAGTAGTAGGTAATATTTCACTCATGACATTGAAACAGATTGTATTGTTACTCATGACAGTATCAGTAGTAGGAAATATTTCACTCATGACATGGAAACAGATTGTATTGTCAATCATGGCAGTATCAGTAGTAGGAAATATTTCACTCATGACATTGAAACAGATTGTATTGTTACTCATGGCAGTATCAGTAGTAGGTAATATTTCACTCATGACATGGAAACAGATTGTATTGTCACTCATGGCAGTATCAGTAGTAGAAAATATTTCACTCATGACGTGGAAACAGATTGTATTGTTACTCATGGCAGTATTAGTAGTAGGAAATATTTCACTCATGACGTGAAAACAGATTGTATTGTCAATCATGGCAGTATCAGTAGTAGGATATATATCACTCATGACATGGAAACAGATTGTATCATCACCCATGGCAGTATCAGTAGTAGGAAATATTTCACTCATGACATGGAAAAAGATTGTATTGTCAATCATGGCAGTATCAGTAGTAGGAAATATTTTACTCATGACATGGAAACAGATTGTATTGTCAATCATGGCAGTAGGAAATATTTCACTCATGACGTGGGAACAGATTGTATCATCACCCATGGCAGTATCAGTAGTAGGAAATATTTCACTCATGACATGGAAACAGATTGTATTATCAATCATGGCAGTATCAGTAGTAGGAAATATTTCACTCATGACATGGAAACAGATTGTATTGTCAATCATGGCAGTAGGAAATATTTCACTCATGACGTGGAAACAGATTGTATTGTCAATCATGGCAGCATCAGTAGTAGGAAATATTTCACTCATGACATGGAAACAGATTGTATTGTTACTCATGGCAGTATCAGTAGTAGGAAATATTTCACTCATGACATGGAAACAGATTGTATTGTCAATCATGGCAGTAGGAAATATTTCACTCATGACGTGGAAACAGATTGTATTGTCAATCATGGCAGTATCAGTAGTAGGAAATATTTCACTCATGACATGGAAACAGATTGTATTGTCTATCATGGCAGTATCAGTAGTAGGAAATATTTCACTCATGACGTGGAAACAGATTGTATTGTCAATCATGGCAGTATCAGTAGTAGGAAATATTTCACTCATGACATGGAAACAGATTGTATTGTCAATCATGGCAGTATCAGTAGGAAATATTTCACTCATGACATGGAAACAGATTGTATTGTCAATCATGGCAGTATCAGTAGTAGGAAATATTTCACTCATGACATGGAAACAGATTGTATTGTCTATCATGGCAGTATCAGTAGTAGGAAATATTTTACTCATGACATGGAAACAGATTGTATTGTCAATCATGGCAGTATCAGTAGTAGGAAATATTTCACTCATGACATGGAAACAGATTGTATTGTCAATCATGGCAGTAGGAAATATTTCACTCATGACATGGAAACAGATTGTATTGTCAATCATGGCAGTATCAGTAGTAGGAAATATTTCACTCATGACATGGAAACAGATTGTATTGTTACTCATGGCAGTATCAGTAGTAGGACATATTTCACTCATGTCATTGAAACAGATTGTATTGTCAATCATGGCAGTATGAGTAGTAGGAAATATTTCACTCATGACATTGAAACAGATTGTATTGTCACTCATGGCAGTATGAGTAGTAGGCAATATTTCACTCATGACATGGAAACAGATTGTATTGTCAATCATGGCAGTATGAATAGTAGGAAATATTTCACTCATGACGTGGAAACAGATTGTATCATCACTCATGGCAGTATCAATAGTAGGATATATTTCACTCATGACATGGAAACAGATTGTATTGTTACTCATGGCAGTATCAGTAGTAGGTAATATTTCACTCATGACATGGAAACAGATTGTATTGTTACTCATGGCAGTATCAGTAGTAGGTAATATTTCACTCATGACATTGAAACAGATTGTATTGTTACTCATGACAGTATCAGTAGTAGGAAATATTTCACTCATGACATGGAAACAGATTGTATTGTCAATCATGGCAGTATCAGTAGTAGGAAATATTTCACTCATGACATTGAAACAGATTGTATTGTTACTCATGGCAGTATCAGTAGTAGGTAACATTTCACTCATGACAAGGAAACAGATTGTATCGTCACTCATGGCAGTATCAGTAGTAGAAAATATTTCACTCATGACATGGAAACAGATTGTATTGTCAATCATGGCAGTAGGAAATATTTCACTCATGACGTGGAAACAGATTGTATTGTCAATCATGGCAGTATCAGTAGTAGGAAATATTTCACTCATGACATGGAAACAGATTGTATTGTTACTCATGGCAGTATCAGTAGTAGGAAATATTTCACTCATGACATGGAAACAGATTGTATTGTCAATCATGGCAGTATCAGTAGTAGGAAATATTTCACTCATGACATGGAAACAGATTGTATTGTCAATCATGGCAGTAGGAAATATTTCACTCATGACGTGGAAACAGATTGTATTGTCAATCATGGCAGTATCAGTAGTAGGAAATATTTCACTCATGACATGGAAACAGATTGTATTGTTACTCATGGCAGTATCAGTAGTAGGAAATATTTCACTCATGACGTGGAAACAGATTGTATTGTCAATCATGGCAGTATGAGTAGTAGGAAATATTTCACTCATGACGTGGAAACAGATTGTATCATCACTCATGGCAGTATCAATAGTAGGATATATTTCACTCATGACATGGAAACAGATTGTATTGTTACTCATGGCAGTATCAGTAGTAGGTAATATTTCACTCATGACATTGAAACAGATTGTATTGTTACTCATGACAGTATCAGTAGTAGGAAATATTTCACTCATGACATGGAAACAGATTGTATTGTCAATCATGGCAGTATCAGTAGTAGGAAATATTTCACTCATGACATTGAAACAGATTGTATTGTTACTCATGGCAGTATCAGTAGTAGGTAACATTTCACTCATGACAAGGAAACAGATTGTATCGTCACTCATGGCAGTATCAGTAGTAGAAAATATTTCACTCATGACTTGGAAACAGATTGTATTGTTACTCATGGCAGTATCAGTAGTAGGAAATATTTCACTCATGACGTGGAAACAGATTGTATTGTCAATCATGGCAGTATCAGTAGTAGAAAATATTTCACTCATGACTTGGAAACAGATTGTATTGTTACTCATGGCAGTATCAGTAGTAGGAAATATTTCACTCATGACGTGGAAACAGATTGTATTGTCAATCATGGCAGTATCAGTAGTAGGAAATATTTCACTCATGACATGGAAACAGATTGTATTGTCTATCATGGCAGTATCAGTAGTAGGAAATATTTCACTCATGACATGGAAACAGATTGTATTGTCAATCATGGCAGTATCAGTAGTAGGAAATATTTCACTCATGACATGGAAACAGATTGTATTGTCAATCATGGCAGTAGGAAATATTTCACTCATGACATGGAAACAGATTGTATTGTCAATCATGGCAGTATCAGTAGTAGGAAATATTTCACTCATGACATGGAAACAGATTGTATTGTCAATCATGGCAGTATCAGTAGTAGGAAATATTTCACTCATGACATGGAAACAGATTGTATTGTCAATCATGGCAGTATCAGTAGTAGGAAATATTTCACTCATGACATGGAAACAGATTGTATTGTTACTCATGGCAGTATCAGTAGTAGGAAATATTTCACTCATGTCATTGAAACAGATTGTATTGTCAATCATGGCAGTATCAGTAGTAGGAAATATTTCACTCATGACATTGAAACAGATTGTATTGTCACTCATGGCAGTATAAGTAGTAGGAAATATTTCACTCATGACATTGAAACAGATTGTATTGTCAATCATGGCAGTATCAGTAGTAGGAAATATTTCACTCATGACATGGAAACAGATTGTATTGTCAATCATGGCAGTATCAGTAGTAGGAAATATTTCACTCATGACATTGAAACAGATTGTATTGTTACTCATGGCAGTATCAGTAGTAGGTAATATTTCACTCATGACATGGAAACAGATTGTATTGTCACTCATGGCAGTATCAGTAGTAGAAAATATTTCACTCATGACGTGGAAACAGATTGTATTGTCAATCATGGCAGTAGGAAATATTTCACTCATGACGTGGAAACAGATTGTATTGTCAATCATGGCAGTATCAGTAGTAGGAAATATTTCACTCATGACATGGAAACAGATTGTATCGTCATTCATGGCAGTATCAGTAGTAGGAAATATTTCACTCATGACATGGAAACAGATTGTATTGTCAATCATGGCAGTATCAGTAGTAGGAAATATTTCACTCATGACATGGAAACAGATTGTATCGTCACTCATGGCAGTATCAGTAGTAGGAAATATTTCACTCATGACATGGAAACAGATTGTAATGTTACTCATGGCAGTATCAGTAGTAGGAAATATTTCACTCATGACATGGAAACAGATTGTATTGTCAATCATGGCAGTATCAGTAGTAGGAAATATTTCACTCATGACATGGAAACAGATTGTATTGTCAATCATGGCAGTAGGAAATATTTCACTCATGACGTGGAAACAGATTGTATTGTCAATCATGGCAGTATCAGTAGTAGGAAATATTTCACTCATGACATGGAAACAGATTGTATTGTTACTCATGGCAGTATCAGTAGTAGGAAATATTTCACTCATGATGTGGAAACAGATTGTATTGTCAATCATGGCAGTATGAGTAGTAGGAAATATTTCACTCTTGACGTGGAAACAGATTGTATCATCACTCATGGCAGTATCAATAGTAGGATATATTTCACTCATGACATGGAAACAGATTGTATTGTTACTCATGGCAGTATCAGTAGTAGGTAATATTTCACTCATGACATTGAAACAGATTGTATTGTTACTCATGGCAGTATCAGTAGTAGGTAATATTTCACTCATGACATGGAAACAGATTGTATCGTCACTCATGGCAGTATCAGTAGTAGAAAATATTTCACTCATGACTTGGAAACAGATTGTATTGTTACACATGGCAGTAATAGTAGTAGGAAATATTTCACTCATGACATGGAAACAGATTGTATCGTCACTCATGGCAGTATCAGTAGTAGGAAATATTTCACTCATGACATGGAAACAGATTGTATTGTCAATCATGGCAGTATCAGTAGTAGGAAATATTTCACTCATGACATGGAAACAGATTGTATCGTCACTCATGGCAGTATCAGTAGTAGGAAATATTTCACTCATGACATGTTAACAGATTGTATTGTTACTCATGGCAGTATCAGTAGTAGGAAATATTTCACTCATGACATGGAAACAGATTGTATTGTCACTCATGGCAGTATCAGTAGTAGGAAATATTTCACTCATGACATGGAAACAGATTGTATTGTCAATCATGGCAGTAGGAAATATTTCACTCATGACGTGGAAACAGATTGTATTGTCAATCATGGCAGTATCAGTAGTAGGAAATATTTCACTCATGACATGGAAACAGATTGTATTGTCTATCATGGCAGTATCAGTAGTAGGAAATATTTTACTCATGACATGGAAACAGATTGTATTGTCAATCATGGCAGTATCAGTAGTAGGAAATATTTCACTCATGACATGGAAACATTGCATTGTCAATCATGGCAGTAGGAAATATTTCACTCATGACATGGAAACAGATTGTATTGTCAATCATGGCAGTATCAGTAGTAGGAAATATTTCACTCATGACATGGAAACAGATTGTATTGTCAATCATGGCAGTATCAGTAGTAGGAAATATTTCACTCATGACATTGAAACAGATTGTATTGTTACTCATGGCAGTATCAGTAGTAGGTAATATTTCACTCATGACATGGAAACAGATTGTATCGTCACTCATGGCAGTATCAGTAGTAGGAAATATTCCACTCATGACATGGAAACAGATTGTATTGTCAATCATGGCAGTAGGAAATATTTCACTCATGACGTGGAAACAGATTGTATTGTCAATCATGGCAGTATCAGTAGTAGGAAATATTTCACTCATGACATGGAAACAGATTGTATTGTCTATCATGGCAGTATCAGTAGTAGGAAATATTTCACTCATGACGTGGAAACAGATTGTATTGTCAATCATGGCAGTATCAGTAGTAGGAAATATTTCACTCATGACATGGAAACATTGCATTGTCAATCATGGCAGTAGGAAATATTTCACTCATGACGTGGAAACAGATTGTATTGTCAATCATGGCAGTATCAGTAGTAGGAAATATTTCACTCATGACATGGAAACAGATTGTATTGTCAATCATGGCAGTATCAGTAGTAGGAAATATTTCACTCATGACATGGAAACAGATTGTATTGTCAATCATGGAAGTATCAGTAGTAGGAAATATTTCACTCATGACATGGAAACAGATTGTATCGTCACTCATGGCAGTATCAGTAGTAGGAAATATTTCACTCATGACGTGGAAACATATTGTATTGTTACTCATGGCAGTAAGAGAGTATAAAAAAATATTTCAAAAGTGACAATAAACAGGTTTCCAATTCACACATAAAATATTTCATTATACAATATCTACTCAAAAAATGTAGCTTTTCTTGTTATTATATATAACTTTTATGACAAAAATTGCTTCAATTTCATAGATTTTTTTTCTCTCTGTTCTGTGCCAATACTAATACTGTACTACCAAATCAATAAAAAAAAATTCTGAAATTTTACAATAATTTCAGGGCAACAAACATTTACAAAATTAGTGACCATTTCACACCAAAATGAAGATATCTTTATTTTTGTTAACAAATTTCTTGCACAGATTGATACAGATAACACTACTGGGGTGAGGTATGGTTGGGTGGTGCTGGTCCGTAGAAACATCACTGCTGACAGACCTCAGAGCATAACATCTTTAAACAAAAAAATTTTAATGATTCTATGTTTACCCAACATGTTTTTTTTGGTTTATATCTGTATTCCAAGATGAATTTCTAGCCTCAGCCAGCTTGCAGACTAGTTCAGTAACAAATTGCTGCAGATAAATTGTTACTGTCACTTATTTTCAGTTTGCAATCAACACTCAGGCATCCTCAATTTCTCCATCATTTTCTGACATGATTATGATTGTGTCAAGAGTTAAACAATCCACTTAAACAGTTTTGTTACTAAATATTTAATAAAAAATCTTTTCCCCTAAAAACTTGTACTGTATGGTAACACATATATGGTCTATTTGTCGCAGAGTGTAACATGTATACAGTACTGTATGGTAACATGTATATGATACAGTATGGTAACACATATATGGTACTGTATGGTAACATGTATATTGTACTATATGGTAACACATATGGTACTGCATGATAACACATATATGGTACTCTATAGAAACATGTATATGGTACTATATGGTAACACATATATGGTACTGTATGGTAACACATATATGGTACTGTTTGGTAACATATATATGGTACTGTATGGTAACAAGGATATGGTGCTGTTTGGTAACAGTATATGGTACTGTGTAGTAACACTTATATGGAACTGTTTGGTAACATGGATATGGTACTATATGGTAACATGGATATGGTACTGTATGGTGATATGGTACTGTATGGTAACATGGATATGGTACTGTTTGGTAACATAGATATGGTACTGTTTGGTAACATGTATACAGTACTATATGGTAACATGTATATGGTATTGTATGGTAAAATGGATATGGTACTGTATGGTAACATGTATATTGTACTGTATGGTAACACATATGGTACTGCATGATAATACATATGGTAATGTATAGAAACATGTATATGGTACTATATGGTAACACATATATGGCACTGTTTGGTAACATATATATGGTACTGTATGGTAACAAGGATATGGTGCTGTTTGGTAACAGTATATGGTACTGTGTAGTAACACTTATATGGTACTGTTTGGTAACATGTATATGGTACTGTATGGTAACATGTATATGGTACTGTATGGTAACACATATGATTTTGTATGGTAACACATATATGGTACTATATGGTAACACATATATGGTACTATATGGTAACACGTATATATGGTACTGTGTGATAACAGTATATATGGTACTGTATGATAACAAGGATATGATACTGTATGTTAACATGGATATGGTACTGTATGGTAACATGGATATGGTACTGTTTGGTAACATGGATATGGTACTGTATGGTAACATGGATATGGTACTGTTTGGTAACATGGATATGGTACTGTATGGTGATATGGTACTGTATGGTGATATGGTACTGTATAGTAACATGGATATGGTACTGTATGGGTATATGGTACTGTATGGTAACATGGATATGGTACTGTTTGGTAACATGGATATGGTACTGTATGGTAACATGTATATGGTATTGTATGGTAAAATGGATATGGTACTGTATGTTAATATGGATATGGTACTGTTTGGTAACATGTATATGGGTACTGTATAGTAACATGGATATGGTACTGTATGGTAACACATATATGGTACTGTTTTGTAACATGTATATGGTACTGTATGGTAAAATGGATATGGTACTGTATGGTAACATGTATATGGTACTGTTTGGTAACATGTATATGGTACTGTATAGTAACACCTCTATGGTACAGTATGGTAACAAATATATGGGTACTGTATAGTAAAATGTATATGGTACTTTATGGGTGATATTGTATTTAAAAATGAAACAGGTCGGTCAGTCACTGGCAATCTGCACAATTTATGTGGGAAACTTTTCAAATAGTTAATACTTCTGGAGTTTGTTTCTGTTGCATTTTTATATGACTCTTCCTAACTGACAACATAAATGTACCATGACAGTTTTAGATCTGTTCATCCTGAGAAGGACTAGGAGTAAGAAAAGGAGCAGAAGCAGAAAAATAAGATAAGCTGAAATATGGAAATACAAGTTGGAATAGCGTACAATACAGCAGATATATTTCCTAAATGGGAAAAGAAAGTAGTTGCAAACATGATGTCACCATTGTGGTGATAAAAGTGCTATCATCATTGTGGTAGTATCAAGTTTTCTCCCATTTTTACATTTCATTATCTTATTCTGAAATATGTAATAAATTGCTTTACTGAGCTGAAATTACTGTCAGGGAACCAATACAATATGTTGCATTACAGTTGAACACTTGCAACCTGTTCAGCCAATCAGAATTCAGAATAATTTATATGAAAATAATAATCTTAATTATAGGATATTTCTTAATGTTATGGATCAAGTCCCAATTATTTGTACTAGAAAAAAAACCTGCATTATTTCCAATTATTGCTCCATATGCACACTTACTATTAATTTTTTTCAAAATAGTAAATGAAACACTATTTTACATTTCATTTTGTACATTCTAATTTTTGATCTATTATGCCCCACTTTTGCCTTAACTTACCCTCTATTTGTATTTAAAAGTCATTTCTCCCCAAAAATTCAGTCCAACATGGACACTTGACACACAAATTTAGCCCAGTATGAACAATGTACACCAAGTGTCCATCAGCACACATGGTGATGACAGGATATTTTAATGTCATCGACTGTGACACTTCCTTCTGAAGAAAAGCTTGGTCAAAATATTCTCGGTAGATTTTTTTTTACATCTTGAAACTGCAATACAATAAAATAATGAAACAAATTTCCTATAAAATATAGCACTCCCACTATAAGACCTTTCATTATAACATGAATGTTGTTATAATGTGTGTATGGTCATGGATCCCAGTTCAAGTGTCTCATATTTTAATGTGTTCTCGCTACAAGGCCATATACTCCATGGCTGCCATGGATAGCATTATAATGGGGGAGTACTGTATATACACTGTACTTCATTATAAAATTTCTATAAGGCAATATACCCCATGGAGAATATTATAATGGGGGAGTACTGTATGTATACTGTACTGCACTATAAGGAGGTCTCTCTATATGGCAATATGCTCCATGGCTTTCATGGACAACATTATAATGGGATGGAGTACTGTAAGTATACTGTACATAATTATAAAGTGGTCTCAATAGAAGGCAGTATACTTGATGGCTCTCATGGTAAGCATTATAATGAGAGTGTGCTGTATTACATATTTCATTATAAGTCAGCACCATTATGAGATATTATATACTCTATGGCTGTCACTGAATGCATTATAATGAGGGAATGATTTGATCTGTACAAATGAAAGAAATAACATTATAAGGAAAACTTTTCCAAGAAACTTACTTTTGTTGCAAACTTTTTTTCACATCCTTCCATAGTACATGGAACTTTCTGCCCATCGTGATATGATCGTATGTGTGCTGTCAAATTTCTCTGGTCTAGATATGCTCGTCCACAATTTTCACGAGGGCACACAATTTGGTCCCTTGTAACTGAATGAATTTTATGATGCTGGCGAAGCCACTGTTTCTGACTAAACCTCTTGCCACACACATTGCACAGATGATCTGAAAAATCAATAAAATTTATGATGCTACTAAAACCACTATTCGGACTAAACCTCTTGCCACACAAAAATCATGATGCCAACCTAAAAACAAAGGAATGAATTTTGAAATGTTGCTGAGGCTACTGTTTTTTCTTAACTCTCTTCACAAGCATATAATGGTCATCTGAAATCAATGATGTTCAGACCATAGTCTCTCACCAAACCTCTTCCCACACAGATCACATTGATTATATGAAATCAGTTACATACCTATTGTAGCCCCCTTTATTTAAACCAGTTTATGATTAAATCTTTTAGCACATACATCACATTATTAATGCCCTGAAATCAATGAAAGGAGTAATCTCTTTTAATTGCATGTATACTTTATATCAGATAAAAGTATTATAATTTTTTCAATTGTTTTGTATTACTTTTGTTCTTAAATGAAAGCAACTTTTTATTGCTGATCCATTTTTTATTATGTAACTAAAACGCTGTTGCAATCCCAAAAAACCATTTCATGCATATGTGATAAGTTGATAACTTAAAGTATAGTTTTCTTCTTTGTCATTATTTACAAATACTTCAAAGGATTTTACATATAAACTGAAAAATCATCAAAATTTGTTTAAATTATTAACTCAACAATTTAACAACAAAATCATGTATTAAATAATAACTATATGTTCCTAATTATGAAAGTTTAAACCTATGAAGTAGGGCATGATTCTATATTTGTGAGCTGTGAATGGGAATAAATAATTTTGATAAACTTTTGTGGATTGGTAGACCTGTTTACCTTACATTTACACAGAAGTTTTACCAACCTTTGTGTTTTGCATGCAACTAAAAATAAGTAGTGTCCCTTTACACACAATTGATTATGGAGTTTCACAATCTATTATGTTGGTTTGTTCAACCAGCTGATTATCAATTATAATCGATTATAGGAACAACACTAATATTTTGGTAGCCCAATTATAATCAATAATTGGAACAACACTAATATTTTGGTAGCCCAATTATAATCAATAATTGGAACAACACTAATATTTTGGTAGCCCAATTATAATCGATAATTGGAACAACACTAATATTTTGGTAGCAAAATTATAATAAATAAATGGAACAACAATAATATTTTGGTAGCCCTATTATAATCGATAATGGGAACAACACTAATATTTTGGCAGCCCACATTTGTAAAATCAATGATTAATGAGCAGCCTGAAATGAAACAATCATGCCATTGACAGAACATCTCATTTTATCCAGGTGTATTATAGAACTATGAACAGTGAAATGGGAATATCTTATTTTATCCAGGCGTACTGTAGAACTATGAACACTGGGAGAGGAACATCTCATTTTACCCAGGTGTATTATAGCACTATGAACACTAGGATGCCATTGATACAGCATCTCATTTTATCCAGGTGCATTGTAGCACCATGAACAATGGGATGAGAACATCTCATTTTACCCATGTGTAATGTAGTACTATGAACACTGGATACCATTGATGCCTGCAGACAATTTACCAGTTTGTGTGGGAACCATTAAACCAACACTTCTTTCAAACTAATTAAAAAAATTTTAACAAAAAGAAATTTTAGAAGTGGAAAGAAATGCTAAGACTTGCAATAATTTGCTGATTCTGCAGCTCTCTACAGTCTTGCTTAAATGATCTTGAGTTGTATTTTCAGGCTTCATTTGTAAAAAATATGGAGAATCCACTGGGAGTCAATAGGTCCGTTTTAGTCATACTGACCTTAACCTTTGAACACCAAACCAACAGGATTCTTTCCCACCCAAAAGCAAGCCATCTTCAAATTTTGTAATTGTAGATAGTGAAGAACAGTTGCTGTGCAGAAGCCATTTTTCTTCTTTCCATCACAGTATATTTATTTATTCTTTGATGTCTCTTTCTATACCAAATGCAAGCCATCCACAAAGTTTAGTAACAATATCTGAATCAGAACTCAATTAATAATACAGAAACCATTTTTCTTCTTTCCATCAGTGACCTTTGACCTTTTGACCCAAACATCAATATGGTTCTTCCTTACCCCAAGTGCAAGCCATCTACAATGTTTGATAGCTGTAGATATAGAGAATTATTGTGCAAAAATTATGCCATGAAAGAAATTAACAGACAGAAACATCATAATATGCAGCAGCTTATGAAGGCCATAAAGGAAAAAAAATAAAATAAAATAAATCACTAAAATATTACAGTGCTGTAAAAGTGGATGACAGGAACTGGTTCAGCATGGCTTCAAATAATGTACAGATACCGTCTCTACAGGAAGCTCTTACCACAAAAAAATTGATTTTCTTGTGAATAGCTTCCTGAATATTAAGCAAGAACGAAACTAATTTCAATGCTGAATTACTGAAAATATACTTTTCAATTATTTTGAAAAGTATAGCAATGTTTGTGCTATTGACCAAAACTTGTTGTCATGGATACTAGACACTAATGTGGAATACCTTGGACATGATCCACTGTCTTGTGTTTACAGAGTAATGTCCACTTGTTAAACTTCGCTGTGCAGCCATCTTGATCACACTGATATCCTAAAAAAAGAAGTGACATAAATATAATTGCACGTTACCAGTTTTAAAGCTTTAATTTTCAATCCAAACATATCAGTTCATGCAAAGAAAGTAAATGGACCATAAGACTCCTCCCAAGCATGGCTATATTAGGGTTTACATGCAAAAGTATGACTTGTCATTTCAATTTAAACAATTTTCTTTAAAATTTCTCTGAAGAAAAAAAAACAACAGTTAAATATCAGTGAATCTGGAGAAGGGGGTGAGAAACCGACTCATTACCTTCATGCATTTTCATATGCCTCTTCAGCTTGCTGGGAGTGGGGAACGACTTGTCACAATCCTCCGCTTCACATCGGTATGGATTTTGCAGTGTGTGCTTAGCAATGTGCTCTGCTAGCTGGTGATGCTTCTTGAACACTTCACCACAACTCTTCATCTTACACTGCAACAATATGAAGAAATTAAATCTTTGGAAGTGCTGTTCCAGCACAATATGCTTGGGACCAGGGAAAGGTACTTTCATTGTGGAGTAGTTAGTTACCTATTGACACAATTCATAGTTTTGTATCATTTTCATACCAACTAAGACAAGTAATTAGACTACCATAGCATACACTTTGAAACAAAGTCACTCAAAGGGACTGATGCTGTACTGGCTGAAAGAAATTCCCAGGAATTCAAGATAATAAAATTTCTTTTTAATTGTGAAATGTTGAAACCATATTTGTTCTTCTTCAAGGATAGCAAGGTTTTCAAATTAATAGCTGTGGTGGATACCATGGATGTCACAGTGACACAATTTTCATTTGATCATAAAGTAGCATAATATGATTTCTGAGCTCTACGATTTACATGGTGGCTATATTTAATATCAGATTGGCACTATTTCTATTTCATACCAAGTAGACATCATAAGAAATCGTCTTGTCAAAGAACAATGTCAAACCATGACCAGACATGTAACAAAAGTAGTGCTAACAAAATTTTAGGATGGCCATTGTGAGTGTCAAGTTAGAAATAAGACTGGCACAGTTTCTATTTATGATTAACTAGACATCATATGAAGTCTTTCTGTGAAAACCTCATGCTTGTATGACCATTCATGCAGGAGAAATAGTGATAATAAGACTTTCAAGATGGCCATTATGGCAGGCATATTGAATATTTGAATGGCATGATCAGGAACAATAACAACATTAGGAACAGCAGGACATTACAAGAAGTTGTTTAACAAAAATCTTACACTGATATACAACTATCTATTTAGGAGGATTAGTGATAATAATATTTTCAAGATGGCCACAGATCTAGGCCATTTCATTTTGGACCAGCCTTCTGGTGAGAACTCCACTTTTCATACAGGAAGAATAAAAAGATTACCAGGATGGCCACTTTCGACTACCATATTAGACATTAGATTAGCAAAGTTTTCATTTAGGACCAACAAAACATCATAAGACATCATTTTGTTCAGGAAAAGTTACAATAACATGATTTTCAAGATGGCTCCTGCAGTAGCCATACTAGATATATTTAATATTGGTATCATTATCAACCAACTAGATATAATAAAAAGTCTTTCAATATTCAGAAGGAGTAGCGAGAACAAGATTTTCAAGAAGGCCATAGTGTTGGCCATATTGGACATCAGATCTGCACCATTTTCATCTAGGGACAACTAGATGTCATGAGAAGGGTGAAAACCCCATGTAAATATGACTTTTCTTTAAGCAATAGTGATAACAAGGTTTTCAAGATGGCCACTGTGGTGGCCATACTGGAGATCAGATCAGTATCTTCTTCATTTATGTTCCAACTGGATACCATAATAAGTCTTTCAGTGAAATTAAACCAAATGTTGATATGTCCATCCATTCAGATGTGATAACAAGAGGGACACTGTGGCAACCATAGTGAATGTAAAGTGGTGCCATTTTTATTCAGGACCACTAGAACATGTGATCAATGTGTCTGTGTAAAGTGTTGTTGCAATCCTAAATGTAGTTTAGGAGAAGTAGCAATAACAAAGTGGTGCTAATGGACAGAAGGATGACAGACAACAGACCATCCCACAAAAGTTCTTCTGATCTATGACCAGCAGGACTAAGAACTGCCTTTCCTGGTTACCATATCCTTTTTAAATTAACAACTCTTTGTGACAGTATAGAGATAATGAATCAGAATTTAACTGATGAACTGCCATATAAGCAATATTTATCAACCAGCAATTTTGTAGTTTATTCAAATTCAAATAAATCAGTGACAAATATCAAGCCATTCTATTCATTATTATACCACTTGGTGCCATACATGTCTGACTCGTACATGTGTGTGTGTGATTGGATTTTTAACGTAGCTTGATACGATGTCTGCAATGTGTAGCAGAATTGAAACAGAGTGGGTTTTCTCTGCTTGGATTAAATGAATAGCACAAACACAAATTGATGAAATTATTGAAATTTATCAAATGAAATACTAGATGTATATATGTGAATATAAAAGAAACAGTCTGAATCTCACACTCCTGTCATACTATTAATCCAAATCACCCTACACACACAAAATGATAAAGAAAGAAAAATATTATTCATTGGCCTCTAGCCTAAAATGAGGGGTACAAAAATACCATGTATTATGTAAAATGAGATTCCCATAATCTCTTTTAACACATTAAACTTTGAGATTCACGTAATCTCTGGAGATAGAACAAAGGAAAATGAATAATACTCATGTAATGTTATTACCATTGTTTTGACTAAACAATATTATGTTCAACTAAATGCACAAACAGATGAACACACACCATTGTAAATTGGAGTAGTCATTCACTTTACAAACTGTTACTCTACAATTTATCAATATACAAACTGGAATTCTGCAGTTTCACTAGATCCCTTTTTTATTGATCCTCGTTCATATAATTCATAGATCCCTTATATGTATTCATCCACATACATATACACTGACGTAGACGGCATGCCACAATACAGATAGCTACATCCAACCATGGATAGCTACAATTGGCTCTTATTGGACACTAAATCTCCCATAAGACATCGTCAGCCCCAATAAGACACCGTCAGCCCCTATAATGTCCAATAAGCTCCAATAATATCCAATTAGCTCCCATAGTGTCCATAAGGCTACAACAAAACCAAACTATTTAACTAAAATGGTATTAACAAAGCACACAATGTAACAAAACTTCATCACCCGACATAACAAAACCAAGAAAAGGTTTCACAAATCAAATGAAACAAAACTTTGACACTTACCCCTACGGCCTGAGACAATTGTGGAGAGTACACACACCACTGACAAAATCCAAATGACTTGTGTCTCAGTTAAAAAATGTATCAAGATTAAATCCATAGGAGTGAATAATAGTAATGGTCGAATGTTCATGCATACCATGCTTTCTGTGACTTTTTGCCGCATGTAATTTTGAAATCATTTTACCTGGAGAAAAGTGATTCACCCCATGGTAATGTTGTACGCCTGCACAACGAATACAGGTGGAATTATATTCAAGGCAAAACCAAGTTATTTATAGCCTTTTTCGGTGATACAGTGTGGCAATTTATAGTGATGAGTAGCACTGGAGCATTATGCTGCAGACATGTAGCTTGATGTAGCCAGTCACATTATTTTGACACCAGGCTGATCAGTCCTAACACTAACCTCTTAATGCTAAGTGCTTAGTGAGTCAGCTTTTTGTACCATTTTTATAAGTCTTTGGTATGACTTGACCGGGGATTGAACCCACAACCTCCTACATGAGGCGAACACTCAAACCACTAGGCAACCAGAGCAGTTATACATAGGTAGGATCAGGAATTGGAACAACCCATAATAGGTATGTATATGTGTGTACAAGAACAAAAGTTATCACCTCTTCATTGATGGAGACTGTGTGTGACATGGTGCTACCAAGGTAGATGAATTTGTCAGCAACAGCAAGCATCTGACCATCGACGGTAATGCTGGGTTCAGTGTGAAGGGGATTGAAGGTGCAGGCTGGTCCATGATTTCGGTCTTCATTGTACTTATTGCGAGTCTGAAGTCTGTGCAGGCTTTGGAGAAATGATCCATACTTTCTTGCATGTCAGACTGAGTACCAGCATTCAAAGAGCAGTCGTCAGAAAAGAGGAGGTCACTGTTGGTGTCTTCCTGGACTTTGGTCTTACCCTGCAGTCTTCTCAGGTTGAAGATGTTCCCACCAGTCATGAACCGGATATTGATGCCAATGTCACCCTCATGGAAAGCATCGGTCAGCATCACTGTGAACATCATGCTGAACAGAGTCGGGGCAAGAACACAGCCCTGCTTGACACCGTCACTGGAAAGGGCAGGGAGAACTCTCCATCATCCTGTACTCTAGCAAGCATGCTATTGTGGAACAGTCTGACCATGGTGATGAACTTCTCAGGGCTTCCAATCTTTGCCATGATTCTCCACAGACCTTCATGACTCACAGTGTCAAAAGTGAGGTCCAGAAAAGTGGTGTAGAGGCTCTTGGCATTTCTCCTGGATTTGTCTGGCTGTGAAAATCATGTCCACAGTGCCTTGATCTGAAGCTGCACTGACTTTATTATTGAACATCTTGATAATCGAAGTCAATTATCAATTTGGTCTCAGACCTTGTTTCTTGGAAAGGCAGCATGCCACAGCTTTATGGGTTATAATCCTTGATGTCTGGTGTATTAAGGAGCAAAATCATTACTTTGACTTCAAGAATGATTTACTAAAATTTTTACTGAGGCCCTAAGTGGTTGAGTGGTCTAAAGTGCTCACCATTACGGATCACTGCCATCTCATCTCTGTCTGCGTGGGTTTTAGTCTTGGGCTTGACTGATGTGGGCATGTAAGAAAGCTTGACGGTAGCTTCTCGTGGGTTGGTGGTTCTTTCTGGGGTTTTCCCAGGTTCTTCCTCCACTATTAACACTGGATGCCATGTATAGCCTATCTGGTGCTAAAAAATGGCATTAAACCCTATGATAACAAAAACAACAAAGTTTTTACACAAATCAACAAATGTGCACACTTTCATATTTCTCTAAATACTCCTTGCAGAAATCACACAAGATCACATACTTTTTTGAGTCATATTTCAGCCATTCATATGTATTTTCCCAGCATTTCTGATACTTCCTTATTCTCTTCCAGGAATCATATTTATGATCACACTCTTTTGTCATCATCTAATTTCTGATATTTCATTGGCTGCTGCACACCTTGCAAAAACCGCCACCTTGTTTTTGGAACTTTACCTGTAATAGCCACAATACAGCCAATAAAATGCTGCTACATACATACATACATACATACATACATACATACATACATACATACATACATACATACATACATACATACATACATACATACATACATACATACATACATACATACATACATACATACATACATACATACATACATACATACATACATACATACATACATACATACATACATACATACATACATACATACATACATACATACATACATACATACATACATACATACATACATACATACATACATACATACATACATACATACATACATACATACATACATACATACATACATACATACATACATACATACATACATACATACATACATACATGATATAAATATTCTGTATCATTCTGAATTATTTCTTGAGTTCGCCAACGAGACCTTTCCCAACTGACCAACACTAAATTCATAACCTACATCACTTTACATCATCCATATTAAAATCAGTTTGGGTCTAGTACACCTGGCTAGTTCCATGTGTGCAAAAACTGTGTGACAATGATGATCCTGAATTTTAATGATGTAATACCAGCCTGTTGATTCTGCATAGCTGGTAATTTTCTGCATGACAAGCCATTTTGTCCTCCCAATAATGTGAACTAAAAGATGCACATATGCTGCTCTTCATTCTATGGGGTGGGAGGATGGAATCTGGCTACAGCAAAAAGGTACTTATTACATCATCAAAATTAGTCTTATCTCCCACAAAAACCACCCACCCCCAAACACCAAATCTACATTTTAATGTCAGAACCTGTTGCTATTGCAGAGCTGAATTTGGCAGAAGGCTGATGATCCCACATCTAAAGAATATAAAACAATCACAAGGAATACTCAGAATACTACTATGGGATGGAATCCACTTTCTGAGCGACAACCATTGAGAAAATGTCTGATTTGGGGAACTAACAGGTGAAGGTAAAAGGAGGTGAAATTAGTGTGAGAGTGCCAAAATGTGGTTTTGATCAAATACTCCATAGATGAACAAGGCAGATATCCTGATGATGCAACTCAAACCTCATGGATTTTAATATTCACAATGGTAGGCCCCTAAGGGACTGGTCAGCTTTTTGATAGTTAATTATGATTCTTATACTTTCTTCTCCTTATAGATGCTGTCAGGTAAAAATGTCCAGACCAAACTGGTCATAAAAAGTATATCCTGATCATGACTTGGAACAGGATCTCATACAGCGTGAGCAACCAATGGAAGCTGGTTTTTTGCTAACAAACCTTGTTGCCAAAGGAGAGAAACTGATTCATAATTTCTTGTAAACAAGATACAGACCTGCTTGATAGACTGAGTATGTAGCTTATTCCTTCATGCTAAGGCAAGCAAGAAAATCACCTTGGGGCTAAGGTGCTCGAAGGTAAGCTTCACCTAAAGTATTCATGTGGTATGCATTATGAGACCACAAGACTAAGAGAGTTCATTTAGGCATTAGAGATTAGAGAGCGAGACACTGGTCTTTGCAGTTCCAAACTCCTCATCATGTTTGCTATGTGAGAGTCTATCCAAATGGCCAGGTCTTTTTAAAATTTTAGAGTATTGGTAAGCGCTGTTCAATGACCCTTTCTTCTGAAGTTGCCAATCAAAGGAAATTCCAAACTTCCATGCTGAGAGATGATTTATGTGGGCCTGCTTGTCTCCTGAGGTACACAACTACATATTACCAGTGCAGACCATCATAGAGTAACCTCTCATTTTGCGGACGAAGGCCCAAGAACACATCCCTCATTTCCAAATTGTGGATGCTAAGGATAGATTCTTCCTGGGACCATCAACACTGAGGAATCAGTTCCTCCATCTCTAAATGGGTGCCCCAAATTGAATCTGATGTTCCTGTGAACAGATTAGAATAGGGTTCCAGAGTGGGGTGGGGTGGGGTGCATGTAGACTTGAGCTAGAAGCCGAACTCAATTTGTCCACCAGATCAGCTGATGGTGAAAATCTTGACCCAGAGAAACCAAAGATCAGTGTGCAGTTTAAATGCAGCTGGAAGGAGAATTTGTAGAATGCAAGTGCATTTTGATCCAGGTCTGCTGTGCAGCTCTATGCCCCAGTAAAGAGAGAAAAAGACAAGCTGATAACATGGTCATTACTCTCCAACTGGGACAGGATCTTGTCTACTCTGTAACTACAGGATTAGTTATCCATCAGTAAAATCAGACTTTGTGCATTAGCATTTATTTTAAATCCTGTTGACAGCATTGGCCTATTTACCAAGTTGTATCAGAATCCAATAACAAAAAAAAAGATTCTATGGAGACTAAAATAACGAAGCCACTTAAATGCAAGATTCCATCATAAATATAAATCATTCTTGCTCATAATACAAATCATCACAAAGTATGATTACAAATGGGTCAGAAATAATGCCTTTCATATGGTAAGAAACCCAGACAGTTGTATGCAAGATCACCATCACCAGATAATAAGCAGACACTTTGCTCGTAATAAAAAGAATTATTAATGTTAATGACATAAAGCAATTTACCAAGTCTGATAAAAATATGAACAGAAAAATAGGATGGATAAAGATATCAAATCATTTCATTAGTATAGTACGCATGTACCCTGATTAACTGTATTCTTCCAAGATCTTCATGATTTAGGCATATTTACCGAGTTAACCAAAATTGCATCAGAAACACTGTCTCTAGTGTAGTAACAAATGTAGCCAATGACATGCAAGATAGCTTCATTAATATGCATGATTGACATACATTTTCGAACTTAAACAAAATCCTGATCATATAGAAACCCAAATGCAAAAACTCATCAAAATATAAAAAATTGTGGCTTCCAAAATGGTAACAAGCTCAATCAATTATTATTGCACTCATCTGAGACTTTGAAGATTCAAACCCACATTCCCAGTTTGATCAAAATTGGATCAGAAACAGAAGTTAAGCAGTAACTGTTGACATACAATAGATGATGCATGATTAGGTAAGCTAAAAATATGCATGGAGTACACCATAAGCCTTACCTTGAAGCTTTCCCGGGTATGTATTCTATTTATGTGCCTTTTCAGGCTATGCTTGGAGAGGAATTCAGCATCACAGTTCTCTTCTATGCACCTGAAAAAACATGCAAAACTCAAAATAAAGCAAGTACTGTATAAAAATGTATCTGAAACAATTTATAGTACCAGTAATATGAAAGAACAGTGCTGTATTACCAGGGTTCTTTATTAAAATTTATGTGTTGAATGTACAAGAAAATCTAGTTAAAAATGACTTTTTATATCAAGATGTTAATCCCTACCAGATGTAGGGTATGTTGTTGTTGTTGGGTTTAAAGCCATTTTCAGCACAAGATAGGCTATACATGGCGGCCAGTATTAATGGTGGAGGAAGAACCCTGGAAAACCCCGGGAAGAACCACTGACCCACGTGAAGCTACTGGCAGGCTTTCTCACTTACCCACGTTAGCCGAGTCTGGACTCGAACTCACGCAGACAGAGGTGAGATGGCAGTGATCCGTAAAGGACAGTGCTTTAGACCACTCGGCCTATAGGGTATGTAATTGGTACATGATAGCCAATAAAGTTCTCTATCTACAAATAGGGCTACTAGAGAGATCTGTATCAGATTTAATAATTTCTATTATCTGGTATTTAACACACTCTATAATGTGGTCAGATAAATTAAAATGCTTAGGCACCAGGAAATCTATATGATTACTGATATCCCTCAAGTGTTTTTTTATTCTCACTTGGAATTCCTTTAGAGTCTCACATATATTTTATGCAGGTGAGTAAATCGGTGTTATGCACTTGGTAGTGTCCTCTTATTATTGAGGCTTCCGGAGGATGGTGTTCCTGCACTGACAAAATCAGGAGAGTTAGTGAATCTCTGGCATCGATTAATTTCTAATCCTCGAGCAATTTTTCTTTTAAGGCCATACCCTTGGGGCTAGTCAGACACCTTTTTAATTTAAAAAAAATTTTTGGGAAAGAAGATTTCTTGCTTCTATATAAAGTGGAATTGATTGGGAAGGTTGTAGCAAATGCTACTTCTGTGTGTTCTGTAACTGGTTCTTCAAGTTTTCTCTTTTTGTTCGAAGTCACGTTTTTCCTGACGACTGTTTGTGTAGAAGAGCTGGACAAGAGTACCAATGCACTCTTGTATACACTCAATGGGCTCTCAATGGGTTTGTAGATTAGATTCCTGCAGACAGCTAACTTCATTTCTTATAGAATATAAACTTAGGGAAGATGATGACTATTTGCATGTGTTGGAGAACTCTCCTGTCTGCTGTGGTGTCCTAGTCACCCATTGTCCCTGACCGGTTTCATTACTATTGTAAATCATAAGAGGTAATAATCAGGGTTGATTCATTTGTTCAACTGATCCTACTCATCAGAGTTGGGCCCCAAGTGGCCAAGTGGTCTAAAGCGCTGTCCGTTATGGATCACTGCCATCTCACCGCTGTCTGCGTGTGTTCGAGTCTAAGATTCAGCGAATGTGGATATGTGAGAAAGCTTGCCAGTAGCTTCTCGTGGGTCGGTGGTTCTTTCCGGTGATTTCCCGGTTTCTTCCTCCACCATTAATACTGGCCGCCATGTATAGCCTATTGTGTGCTGAAAAATGGTGTTAAGCCCCACAACAACAACAACCACTCATCAGAGGGAATAATAAGAGTAGATTTGATTCAATTGATCCACATGAGGTAAAAAAATAAGGGTTGATTCATTTATTCAACTTATCCTACTCATCAAAGGGGAAAAACAAGGGTTGATTTGTTTGTTCAACTTATCCTACTCGTCAGAAGGAATTATAAAGGTTGATTTGTTTGTTCAACTGATCCGTTGAACAAACGAATCAACACTTATTATTTCCATTCATTAGTTACAATAGTAACGAAACTGGTCAGGGGAGATAATCAGGAAACACAAGCAGACAGGTGGGTTCACCTCCACATCCAAACAGTCATTTTTTTTCCTTAAATGCATGAAAATCTAGTTTATGTTAAAATTAATTTAGGTAATTTGTTCAAGCAGGAACTTTCACCAGGATACCTTCCCAGTTTTAAATCTGCCTGGTGTTAAATACAGATGAAAATAAAGTATATGTGACTAAAAAAAAACCAAGCTGTACACAGTCCCTAAAAAAAATTTAAAACTAAAAATACAAAAAAATTGAAAAGAGCAACATATAATCAATTCTAAAAAATGGTTAAATAAGAATGAAAAATCTTTGCAATTTTTCCAACTATTGATTTAATAATATATATTTAGCTACAGAATACATTATTATCATTTCATTTTATTGAAGCCAATTAGTGTGTGATTTGGATTTTTAACATTGCCTTAACAATTTTTCAGTCATATCACTATGATGTCTGCAGTGTGGCAGTTTATAGTGATGTCTAGCAATGGGGCGTCATGCTGCAGACATGTAGCAAGATGTCCCACCCTGTCACATTATCCTGACACCAGGCCGACTATTTCTAACACTAACCTCTTAATGCTGAGCGCCAAGCAAGGCAGTTGTTAGTACCATTTTTATAAATCTTTGGTATGACTTGGCTGGGGATTGAACCAATGACCTCCAGCATTCAAAACAGAACCACAAGGCCAATTGGAAAGTGCTGTTGCCCTTTAATGAGTGCAAATGAAATTAAGAAAATTCAAGTTAAATTTTTCATTATTCAGTTACAAGTATGTAGCAATTAGCTATATTTTTAGATTGATATATGTTTTATCCCTTGATAACTTGTGCCTGGAGAGCTTGCTTATAATGAGGAGTCAGTTATAGATAACATTTTGCTCTAGAATATACTGCACCCAAAACATTTTGGTCCCAATTTGCTGAACATCAAGAAAATTGCTATCAAAACTGGTAAATGAAACCTTGATACATAGTTCGTATCACAGCTGAATGGGCAGTTAGTGCACAGAAATATGAATCAACATCAAGAAATTCGTAATGTTGAAATAGAAAGTCTAATTTTTGGTTAATTTTCTTTACAAACAAAATTCTCAGCACAATGTAAATATTCGTTGAAATTTTGATCAATGCCTAATGTTGGCAACACTTTTATGAAATAAATAGCAATTAAAAACATTTTGTCAAGTGAAATTCATGTTTTAGTTCTATTTTTTTAATTTGGTTTCAGTGGAATCATCATAAATACAATGTCCACTTGTAGTCAAATGTAAACACTGGCACACATCTTAGAGTGACCATGGTCTTTTGAGGAAGACATTGTTTTCATAAAGAAATATGTAATTGCAAGCATTTTTATTTCACTCATACTCATTGTAATCAAGTCATGCTCACAGTGTAACTCTAAGGTGTCGTTATATTAATTTGGAGAGCAAGGCAGTTTCTATTATTATGTGGTAGAAAGTTGCAACAATTCATTTGATGGATGGTGTAAAATATTCATGTTATGGCAGCAGAAATGGAAGTCATTTTTTTGCCAGTGTGACAGGTATATGTTGTTGTTCTTGTTGTTGGGCTTAACGCCATTTTTCAGCACCTGATAGGCTATACATGGCGGCCAGTATTAATGGTGGAGGAAAACACAGAGAAATCACCGAAAATAACCACCGACCCACGAGAAGCTACTGGCAAGCTTTCTCACATATCCACATTCCCCGAATCCTAGACTCGAACCCACGCAGAGGTGAGATGGCAGTGATCTGTAACAGACAGTGCTTTAGATCACTTGGCCACTCGGGGCCCCTAGGTATAATATGTTATTATCATCTATTTGCATGTGAATTAAAGCAATCTTTGAAGAAAAAAGTTCATCTTTGAGAAGAAATACAAATTACATCTCTTTTCCTGTAGGCTGGGATCATTCAATATTTAAAACTTTTTTGTAAAGTCAGAAAGTTTCGGCTCATGGTCACAAAGAATAGCCAGATAAGGCTTCTTTGATTACCTGGCCAGGTTCCTCATATAAGCCGAGTTTCTTTTGATCTCAGTCAGGTGAGAAACTGGCCGAGATACTGCTGCTGTGTTAACAAATATTTTCAGACCTAAATATTAGGCCAATTTTAAATCAGTTATGATTTAATTTCTAGGGAGGTTTTAAGTGAGAAGGATACAGTGATCTTGTGTGGAACATAAATTTGAGAGAGAAATAACACATACAAAATGTATGATTTTGGAGATATGATGATGATGATGATATGATGATGATGATGAGATTTACTGCACTGAATCTGTTCAAAAAACAATTTTAAAAGGTACACCTGTGTACAGAGGTCACCTGTGAACATGGAACAGATTGGCCTTTTTGCCTGGGCAGCTGCTAGTGACACGTTTTGAAGTTCTTTAAAAAAAAAGCATAGACAAGTTATTGGTTAGGTTGGCACAATTTTTATTCAGCGATTTCTCCAGGATTTGCACTGAGTGTGGAAATTCCTACTCTGGCATTTTCAAAGAGATTTTTAATTTTTAAACCAAAACAAGATTTTCAAAATGGCTGATATGGCAGCCATATTGGACATCAAATCATCACAATTTTCATTCAGGACCAACTAGTCTGTTAGTAAACCCTACATGACCATCCAATCAGTGCTTTTGGATTTCCAAGATGGCCATGTAATGACCATATCATATTGCCAAGCAGAACCATCTTCATTTAGGACCAACTATTGTAGACATTATAAAATGTATTCTGGTGAAAAACCCATGTCAATCTGACTTTCCCTTCAAGAGGAGTAGTGATAACAAGATTTAAAAAAAAAACTCCTGTATTAGCTGTCTAAGCAAAGTAGACACCATTAGATGTCTTCTATTTGAAACCTAGTGCCAAAGCAACATTCCATTTAGGAGGTGCAGAGTAACAAGATTTTACTGATGAATGCCCTGGTAGCCACATTGGATGTCAGTCAGACATCATTTTCATACAGGACTAATCAGACACAATAAGTAGTCTTTTAGTACAAACATCAGGAGGTCTAATGATATGAAAATGTTTAAGATGCTTTTATGGTAACCATAATGGATGCATGAGCAGCACCATTTTCAATGAGGATCATTGAGACCTTGTGTGTGTAAAGTGCCATGGAAATCCTGCAAGTAGGTCTGGATGAGTAGAGATAATAAGCTTGTTCTTATTGACAAAGCAACTTCAACAGATGAATCGAAGATAGGAGACCACCCCAAAATCTCTTCAGGTCTATGATGGGTTTCTCCTTTCTGACAAACAAACTTCAATATATTCAATTTTGTATTCCCTTATGTAGATACTTCTGGAGTACATACTGCATAATGAAGTTTTTAAGGATCTTAATTAATATCATTCACACTGAACTATAAACGCATACATTAACAAATACGCTCCCATAGATTTTCTATTTATTTTTTTTGTTCATTTTAAAGGCACTTTCAACACATTACTGGCTACAACATACCAAAGAAATGGGGCCATATGCTTTCCCAAGGACACACCATGCCAGCAAACCTTAGCTGGCCTGGTTGGGTATCAAACCTATGACTATTTTACTATCAATCTGACACTCTACCAAAAGAGCTACCACAGCTCCCAGGTTTCTGTTGAGAGCCACAAAAGACACACTGAATGCATGTACAACAATTCCAAGCCTCTAACTTTGTGCACAAAGGGAGATAATACCTTTAAAGTGAAAAAGAGTCAGTACCTGAACCTGGACTCCTTGTCCTCTGTAGCTGTGTCAGGATGGGCATGAGTTGTCTCCACATGGCGAGTCAGATGGGCTGGTCGACTGTACCTCTTGTCACACCCAAAAATACTGCAGGCATAGGGCCGCTAAAAATTATAAATTATTTCATACAATACAATCTGATTTGAGAGAGAACATTTCAATGAGTGGTGGTGATGGTTGTAATGAATATAACATTCTAATCATAGTTTTACATCATAAAACAAAACAACAGTCTCTTAAAATGACTGATGCTCTATTGTCTGAAGAATTTCCAAGAATTCAAGAGAAGGCCATAGCTTCTACTTAGTGCTGAAATCATCTCTGATATTCTTCAGCAATAAGACTTTCTATCAAGCCATGGTGGTAGCCATATTGGATATAAAATCACTAGACACATTTGAAGACTTTTCTATGAAAACCCTATGCTGATATTACCATCCATTCAGGAAAATTAAGTACAAGATTTTCAATATGTTTATAATGTAGAAGCACTATTTCAAACAAAATAGACATCATAAGAAGAGTTCTGATTGTTCTATTTCATACAGGACCAACTAGACAAAGGACATATAGAGCTTCTTTGGATTTCCTTTATATCAATTGCTTCTCACATAAGCCAACTGTCTTTTGATCTCTGTGAGTTTAGGCTTTTCCAGATAGTAGTTTTAAAGCCTCAAGAACTGTCTCCATGTGAAACTTATAAAAGAAACCAAAATATGAGGTCTTGGTCCACAAAACAATCAAAGATCGGTAATTAATTTAAAGTCACTGATTTAATTTATAGGATGGATTATAGTACCAGTAATAAGAGTACAGTGCAATTCATATACAAAGTTTGGTTAAGGTATCTCTTATACAGGTCAAGCTATTACATATATGTGGAAACAGCTTTCCTTCTTTCAGCCCCTGTGACCTTAACCATTGAACCCAAATCAATAGGTTTTTTTCCTGTTCCGAACATCCAAGATACTTACAAAGTTTAGCAATGGTAGATGCAGAAAAACTAAAATTATTTGTATACAAACAAAATGATGAATAGATGAAAACCTCACATGATATATGCTGCCTATTTATCAGCATATAAATATGTAAGTTTCAATACTTCACATTTTCTTATTCCAGCAATAAGAGTAATTTTAATAGAAAATTTGAAAAATTCTCTTCTCATCCCTCAATGTCAAAGCAATACCATCAGATATTAATATCAAGGTCAAAAGGTCAGAGGTTAAAATGTGCAAAAGCATATTTTACTATTTATGGTCAAAGTCTGACATATACCAGCCAAGAAAATCATTATTATGTATACATTATCACATATTTTTCTATTTTTTCAAGTGTAAAATCAATTGTATCCATGGACTTACTTCAATAGTATTAACATTTATGGCATCACATTTTGTGGTGAGATGCAGCTGAACTCCTATATAATAGCTAGATAGGTCCATAGCTAACATAATTTTGCATTCATCAAGCTAAAATATGTACTGTAGTATCCAAGCTAAAATATGTACTGTAGTATCCATAATTAGGTATATTATTCAAGTACATCATCACTATCAGGGCGATTATTGTTCCTTTCAACAGGTGAGTTTGGACATGAATCAGATTTCATTGTATAAAGATTTTTGTCTGGTATTTTAGCATCTAGCTCATGTTGTGTCAACTCAAGAAGCAACACTCATTAGGAGAATTTTAATCAAGAAATAGAAAATTACAATTAAAAAAATCAAAAAATCATCGTGATCGGATGCAATTATGACAAAAGAGAAATTCTAAATAAAATCACAAAATGAAAGTGTAAGAAAAAAATCTCTATACTTAGAAATAGGTAAAATATTACAATGGTTGAGATTTATATGATTTCACTGTCTTTCGAAAATCAGGTCCTTTGGTCATGTCCCGATAATACAAATGTTGTAAAAAAAATACACATTTCATAAGTTCCTAGTAATGTAGGTGTTATTAGAAAGAAATTAGGATTCAAATGACTCAAGCATAAAAATTCTATAAGTTCTGCTTCTTTGTGCACAATTTCAATGAAATAGCATTTCGGATACCATGAGATTAGATGGTCCTCCAACTATTTACACTAAAGTTGCAATCTTTTTTTTATTTGTGAAACTACTATGGACAGTAATTAAAATACTGGCAATTTAAAGCAGAGTGCAATTTTCATTTATTTTCTCAAATAATGCAGCAGAGAGAGATCCTGTACTACACTGTAGAAAGTTCTTTTGTGCTATAAAAACTATATAGCACCTTATTGGTTAAAATGTTGTCACCAGCAGGCATTACCAACATTTTAATTGATCGATATTTTGAAAAATATTGTTATTTAATATACTGAGAATATTTTAATGATGTTGATTCCAATTTCCAAGCACTATTCACCATTTTCAATAAATGTTATGGTGGTGCTCACCAGATATTATGTACTTTTGAGAGAGTAATGCATGTAAGGTAAAGTTGTTTGCATTTAAAACATGCACAGTGGAGAGAATGTTGGCATACTTCTATGCTACTTTCATATAATGTGGCTGACATTTCTTTGGATATTGTACTTTTTTGAAATTGTAAATGATCTTAGCACACTCCTAACTAAAATGACTGCTCCCTTGTGCTCCAAAAATCAACCTGAATTTGTCTAAAGTACACTATTAAACTAAGGCAAATGAATTTTGCCAAACTAGACAATACCAGCTTCTGAAATTGCAATCAATGAATTACCAAATACATAGAATGTAAAAAAGTTATTGGCTCCTTTTTTACAATTTACCTCTTTAGTTCACGAAGTGAAAATATGCAAGTGGATCTAGCACTTTTTTGAAAGTTGCACATCTGGAGTAAGGCCAAGCTGTATACTCTGTATCCCATATTACACCCATCAATCATTCACCAAAAAAAGGGAAATTAAGGGTTCTTTAAACAATACCTAAGATATACAAATTCTCTTTTAAATAACCAGTATAACTAGTGAGGAAACCTGGGGAAATTCTTTTTCTTTAAAATTTTAACCCTATGCTAAATACAGAACTGTATAGATCTAATTTGAATTCTAAAATTTCACCAAGTTCTTGAAGTTTTGTGCTAAATAAATATTATACTTATTACAAGTATCTGATGTTGTTGTTGTTGTTGTTGTGGGGTTTAACGCCATTTTTCAGCACAGGAAAGGCTATACATGGCGGCCAGTATTAATGGTGGAGGAAGAAACCGGGAAATCACCGGAAAGAACCACCGACCCACGAGAAGCTACTGGCAAGCTTTCTCACATATCCACATTCGCCGAATCTTAGACTCGAACCCACGCAGATAGAGGTGAGATGGCAGTGATCCGTAACGGACAGCGCTTTAGACCACTCGGCCACTCGGGGCCCCTACAAGTATCTGAACAAATGGCTGGGCCTTTTTAGACCTGTGATCTAAGTCTATTGTTGAAAGATGTCAGCTCATAAGTGTTAATTTATTGTGGCTGGTGGTCTACATAAAGGAGAAATATTTAACCAAAATCTAACATTTTGCACATAGAAAATGGTTGTTTTCAACTCAAAATTAATCAATTTAAAAAGAATTTTAAAAAACTGAAAGTGAAGCACATACAGAAACGAATATGAGCAGAGAATATGAAAATGTCAGACAATTCATTTTTGAGATCATCATAATGATTGGAACTATATCTTGAGCCATTATTATTACCAGAATAGAATTGTTTTATTGTCTGCTACTTATGGCCAATATAAGGCCCTGGGGGGGGGGAGGAAACTACTTTCAAACATGTTCTGGCCTGAAGAGAATTAATTTTATTAGCAAACTGTATGTGCAGAAAAACAGTTTGGGTTTAATTTCTTCTTGCCACTAAATCATCCAGAAGTTCAGTGGCATTTCTTTTTCACTAGACTCTATGCTGCATCAAAGGTGTTTTTTTAAAAATTATATGTTACTCTTTCACACACGCACTACTAAATGTTACAGCATAATTCATCGAAAGAAAAGTCAAATCACAATTTCCAAACTTTTTAACCATTTCATCAGAGTAACATCTCCAACCCAGCCTTAAAATAAAACACTTCCTAACGGTAATAACTACCCTTATAAACGACCGCTGACTGACAAATAATGCGGCGATTTATTTTTGGAACCGATATTGTCAATACCGCGAGATTAGAAACCTGCGAGACGAACTGAAACGACCATACTCGAAAATATGTGCCTCTACAACTATGTCCTTTTGACATGTGCCGTTTTTCTAATCCGTAATTTCATACATTTCTATCGTTAAAGAAAATATATATATAAAACTCTGGAAGGATATTTTCAATTACCTCTCCGGTGTGTGTTCTAATGTGAATAACAAGTCTGTTACGTTTAGTAAATGTTTTAAGACAGTTTTCGAAAGAGCACACGAACACTTCCTTCTTATCTTCCATGACAGAATGATTAAAACAATACACAAAGTCGGACCCGGATGTAAGACCCGGCACGTACAATAGCTACTATTTAGATTATCATATTTCTAGAGAAAACCGCCTTGGAAATTTCTGTTTTAGGCGGATATGTTTCACGGTGGATTTTTTTTATAATCTTTAACAGATAACTTGTTGTAACATAAACTCTTACTAAAAAAAAACAGACAATAATATACAATCCATGCTTCAGAATTAATTTTAGATTTGTCTAGATTACTAATCACTTGAGACCTTATTGAGTTCAAAATGGTCCGGAAGTAACTAAAATAAATAGTCCCAGATAGCATACAATCAACTGACAATTATAACATGCAGTTGCTTACACTAATATGATATCATCAACTTACAATCAAATGAAAACAATAACATGCAATTGAGAGAGACAGTAGGATCATTGTGGTGGCACTCACCAGTTATTATGTACTTTTGAGAGAGTGATGTATGTAAGGTGAAGTTGTTTGCATTTTAAACATGCATAGTGGAGAGAATGTTGACATACCTATATACTACTTTCATGTAATGTGGCTGAAATTTCTTTATATATTGTATTTTTGGAACTTTTAAATGATCTTAGGACACTGCTAACTAAAATGACTGCTCCCTTGTGCTCCAAAAATCAACCTGAATTTGTCCAAAGTACACTATTTTTGGTAGCTTTTAAAATATGGAAAATGAATTTTGCCAAACTAGACAATACCAGCTTCTAAAAGTGCAATGAATGAATTACCAAATACATAAAATGTAAAAAAAAAAGTTATCGGCTCTATTTTTTACAATTTACCTCTGAAGTTCGAGAAGTGAAAATGAGCAAGTAGAGCTAGCACTTTTTTTGAAAGATGCACATCTTGAGTAAGGCCAAGCTGTATACTCTCTAACCCATATTACACCCATCAATCATACATCAAAATAAAGGGAATTAAAGGTTCTCTGAACAATACCTAAGATATACAAAGTCTCTTTTAAATAGCCAGTATAACTAGTGACGAAACCCGGGGAAATTCTAACCCTATGCTAAATACGAAACTGTAGATAAGTTAAGTTAAGTTCCCAGCGTGAGTTGTTTTGCCATTGTACCCGTTAGCCCTAACACGTTTTACTTATGGTAAATCATAAAATAGAAGAAATTCCCATAGGGTTTATACATATGTTAGCCACGTCGATCCAAAAGATAAAGCCATTGTTATTCAACATAGATATCAACTATGAAAAATAACTGTGATAGAGTATGAAAACACCAGTATAAAATTAATGTAGCCAACTGCGTTGTTCTTTTTCACTTATAAAACACTGACATAGTATGATAATTTGGATTAAAGTATCCAAAGAACAAAACACTTTCAATGAATGTTTTTAATTGTAAAGTTCTTCCTCTTTCTCAACTCCGTATGACCTAATCTGATAGAAGTAGTGCAGTATCGCATTTGAAACCAAAACGGGACTTCCGTGTTAACTGGAAATTTAACATGGAACAACTGTGTGGTATAAGGGGAATTTAATATCGGGGAAAATTATGGGTCATAGAGGAAATTTAACACAGGAGTATCTCTCTGGACTCAAACGTGAATCCATTGTTAAACAAGGCAAACAGTTTATGGCTTCATATAAGTTTGTGGGTCTCTCCGAGAGAGAGAGAGAGAGAGAGAGAGAGAGAGAGAGAGAGAGAGAGAGAGAGAGAGAGAGAGAGAGAGAGAGAGAGAGAGAGAGAGAGAGAGAGAGAGAGAGAGAGTGTGTGTGTGTGTGTTGGACTCATTGCAAACAATCAATTTAGAGAGAGAGTGTGTGTGAGTGTGTGTGTGTGTGTGTGTGTGTGTGTGTGTGTGTGTGTGTGTGTTGGACTCCTTGCAAACATTCAATTTAGAACATATAAACCAATGAGTTAAATGACTAAAATTTGTGCATATTTTTATCCTTTATCTCTTTTGTTGTTAAAATCAGTAGAAGAGTGGAAACAAACGGGATGGTGTGCAAATAATAATGTGGATGATCCATTGTGGAAACAAACGGGCTGGTGTGCAAATAATAATGTGGATGATCCATTGTAGAAACAAACGGGATGGTGTGCAAATAATAATGTGGATGATCCATTGTAGAAACAAACGGGATGGTGTGCAAATAATAATGTGGATGATCCATTGTAGAAACAAACGGGATGGTGTGCAAATAATAATGTGGATGATCCATTGTGGAAACAAACGGGATGGTGTGCAAATAATAATGTGGATGATCCATTGTGGAAACAAACGGGATGGTGTGCAAATAATAATGTGGATGATCCATTGTGGAAACAAACAGGATGGTGTGCAAATAATAATGTGGATGATCCATTGTGGAAACAAACGGGATGGTGTGCAAATAATGTGGATGATCCATTGTGGAAACAAACGGGATGGTGTGCAAATAATAATGTGGATGATCCATTGTAGAAACAAACGGGATGGTGTGCAAATAATAATGTGGATGATCCATTGTAGAAACAAACGGGATGGTGTGCAAATAATAATGTGGATGATCCATTGTAGAAACAAACGGGATGATGTGCAAATAATAATGTGGATGATCCATTGTAGAAACAAACGGGATGGTGTGCAAATAATAATGTGGATGATCCATTGTAGAAGTCGGTTAAGAACCGACTATACTTAGGACTGCATAATGAGACAACACTGCTTGCAAGGAGTTACAGTCAAATTGTGCCCAATTCAAAATGTACCCATCAAGGCCAAATCGTACTAAGTCAAAACGTACTCATAAATGAAAACGTTACTATACCTAAATGTAACTGATTTCTGTGATTTATTACAAAATAAATAATAATATTTTTCACCCACAAAATTAAAAAAAGAAAATTAGACTATCAAAGGCAGCGGAACCCGCAGAATATTGTTTGGAGGAGGAGTAAATATGTAGTGGTCAGCTATTAAGTTTTACAACAGGTGTAGACCAAAACACGTTTAGAGGTGAAATCGTGTGTGTGTGTGTGTGTGTGTGTGTGTGTGTGTGTGTGTGTGTGTGTGTGTGTGTGTGTGTGTGTGTGTGTTAATTTAGGTGATAATGTAGGCAAATTAAGCGTTGACCGGATGATATATGCAGAAGATCAGCTTGAATCATTAGTGATAGGTTTCTTCTGCGTCTCTTTTTCTTAAATAGTTTCGATAGTACTATCAAAGATTTAGCTGCATCCACTTATTCCTACAAAATTATACTTCTACAATATTCAAATCAAACGCATAGCGACAATATGAACTGGACAAATATGATTAGACACATACAATGATCCACCTAAGTCCAAAATTAACTTCGACAACGTTTGATCTTGATCAGCGATTACATGATGTTGTCAATATCACAACGTTTTGAGGGAATGCCAATTATCATTTAAATAAGCTAACTGACGATGTTTGCACGGCAGCCGTATAAAATCAAACTTTGGTTTGAATCTGATTTGGTTCAATAATTCTCATCAAGTGAATTAACAATATGCTGACCCCTTTCCAAAATCACACCTAAATCCAATTTTTGACGCTTTCTCTGTTGTCGTTCTTTTCGTTATTTAAATTATGTTATCGTGAGCAGTTAATTGTCACCTTAACCTAGTTGCTCATACATGATGCCAGTATCATAACTTCTAAACGTGAATTGCTTTTATATTTGCAAGTTTGAAAGCTTTATGATAACAAATCGCTCTCCCGAATTTTTGCTGTTAGCCGGAGGAGAAAAAAATCTCCAACGATAGCATTGCCTATTTTAAACAGTCTTTTTTGTATTTTTTTTTCTAATGTTAACTAACTTACATAATCACTTTTAATTCAACATTGTTTTACTGACAATTTGATTCATCATACAAAATAGGGTCGTATTAAAAAGAAGACATTAACGATTTGATAAATCTTGGAGTAATATAGGAAATTATATATCATTTAGTAGTAAGAAAACTGTAAATAAAAACATTTTTAGGTTGTCATGCCATTATTCACATCCAGAAACGCATATATGATATGCACTGTGTTTATCTGTTTTATTACAGTATTCGTTATGTAACAAATGTATCTACGTTCATTTGAATTTTAAAATTTTGATATAATTATATTACCAAGGTATATTACAACTTGCGTATCTACACCATCATCTGCATAGGTTAGATTTTTTCTTAAATTCTTTAATTTCATATCTTCAGCGTCCTCCGCCAGTTTCCGTTATTTAAATAGTAGTGTCATGTTTGCTAAGCCAAGCTCCAGTTATAAAGACATGTACAAGCTATAATATTACAGCATCATAATTGTAATTATTTATAGCATGTATACTTAATTACTAGGATCGTTTAGTATGTAGAATTACCTTTGTAGTGTTTCACTTACATGCGTATATGAGAAACGGGCTTAAGCCTAAGTAGTGAATTATTAGACACGAGGCGGATTTATTTAGAATGTTAGCTTGTGGTCATAAATAATTTTGAAATTCGCTATTATGTTACTTTGTAGTAAACTAGTGCATTTATCAATGCGTTATGTTAGAGTTAATACATGCTTGAATTGTGAATTTGGAATGGTTGAAGTATGTAAGATTAATTAATATGGACGTATGCATATATCTGAGCATGGATATTTGAATATTTGTGTACTTTGCATGAGTTAAAAGGTAAAGAAATACGTCTGATTATTGTAATATTGTTTAGTATGACTGGATTAGGAATATGTACTGTTGTGACAGAATTTATTGATGAATGTATAAGAAGTAATTGATGCCGTGGTGTATTATGACGTTGTTTACCACACAAGAACGTACGAGTATTTCAATGTGAATGAATGTGTGACCGAAGAAATTTAATAGCCATTATCTGATGATAGGCTAGGTGTAGTGTGAGATGAGAGGACTACGAAAAAATATTGTACTGTCCTTGTATTTTCACAGGAAGCTTTTTAGGGGACACAGAACGTCTGATTATATTGGGTCCCGAGTCTTCAAGAGTTGCAGACGAAATTGAGACTGTAGTCGAGACAGTCAAAGTCGACAGAAGAGTTATCGTGGTAGAGAAAGTGAAGATGGAGGAGAAGCAGTCTAGTGAAAATGTAGGAGGAGAGAAAGAAGGAATTTAGAGAAAAATCGAGTAGGAAGTGGAGAAGGACATGAGAGAGAGAGAGAGAGAGAGAGAGAGAGAGAGAGAGAGAGAGAGAGAGAGAGAGAGAGAGAGAGAGAGAGAGAGAGAGAGAGAGAGAGAGAGAGAGAGAGAGAGAGAGAGAGAGAGATGAGTGGAAATACAAGGACACACTGATATGGGCAGCCGTCACCGCCAAACTTACACCGCTAGTCAAGAGATGCAATAGGCTTATTAAAGTGTCGAGCGGAAGGAGTGTAGTTGGGAAGTTGAGTCATTTGATTACTGAATTTTTCTTAAATTGTTATTCATTGAATTTCAACATTTTGTTGTATATTTAAGCCATCTAACCGTCGGCATTGCTGACTGGGGGCTCGGGGCTTTACATCAGTCTTTCACTAAATGTAACTTCTAACAACATAGAGCCTGTGTGGACTTGGGACTTCTATAATAGTTTAAATCAAACATTGGGAGCACCCCACCCCAAACATAACAATCTCTACAGAAAGAATGGACAAACAAAAACAACAACAATAAAAAACAATATGCAAACGATATAAGATCTATCGAAGACAAAAACAGCAACATCTCAATTTCTACAGAGTTGGAAAGGTATTAAAAATAAAGAATCATTCAACACGGCATATAGAACATACTTAAAAGCGTTAGAAAAATGGACAAAAATTTAAAAAGAAATCATTGTCACTGTTAGAGATACTGAAAGTTCCAGGTCATTGTCAGATGGTGTCAGTTTTACTGTGATTTAGCATATTTCATCCGATTGATAATTTAAACAGTTGACAAAACGAAGTGAAAGATGATCACCTGACCAGAAGTTTCAGTGGATCTATTGCATTTTGAGTTTTCTAGTCTTCGTTGAGTGATAGAATAGCATTAAACACATTAAAATTTAAATACCAGAACAGACAATGGATAAAATACTGTTCAAAAAATAATATGTAAGTATATACTGGTTGATCGTCTGTTGGCATTTTGAATGGAACTAAAAATATAATTAGCACAACTTGCCACGAAACATTAAACTATGTTGTTACTTTTGCCTGCAGTATGGTTTTAAAAGCTGTTGAAATTTACAATGATCCGCCATTGTGCATAAATAATGACGACGCGATATAACTAATCATTCCACTTTCTGTACTCGGTTCACACTGACTTCCTAATAGCAAATAGATTTTTACCTCGCAAAATAATTACTCGAGAAACTGCGTAAGATCTACAAAGCAAATTAGCTGTAGCTCTAGGGTTCGAGCTCCGGCTGAGGCATACCAAAGACTTATAAGAATGGTTCTAGCAGCTGCCTCGCCTGACGCCCAGTATTAAGAGGTTAGAGTTAGGACAGAACTGGTCTGCCTGGTTTCAGGATCATGTGACTGGGTGGGACATGATGTTACATGTCTGTGGCATGATGTTCCAATGCTAGATATCACTATAAACAATCAACTGCAGACATCGTAGCCATGTGACTGATGCATTGGTAAAAGCTACGCTAAAAATCCAAATCACACGCACTCACGCACGCACGCACGCACACACTCCCTTCCGTGAAATCTCCCCACTGATCACTTCAATAACACTAAATGACCATTTGTGGACCAAAAGACGGCAATATTTCCTTTTACAAAATAATATAAAGAAAAATGTGAAAAATACGACATTACAGAGTAAAGCAACGTAGACGCGATATCTGTGGATAGAAGTTCAGTCTGTGTTTATTACAAATGATATAGTCTTTAAATTAGACAAACAATTGTTTTGTTAACAAGATTTATATATTTATCAATATAGTCATCAACATATTACATGCCTAATCTGCTGATTGATTTATCTGTGTGTGGGTGGGTGGGGGAGCCTTTATCTCTTCATGTCCTTTCTAGTATTCGTTCATTACTTCTTGTACATTATTTTTATTACCGGAATTTTATTTTTTACTTTCTTGTTTTCATCATTTCTTTATTTTCCTTTTATTCACTTATTTATTGTTCTTTTGGCCCGCACCCCACCCCACGCATAGATGATCCCTTTATGTATTTCTTCTTTCCTGTTCTTCCTTTCCTCCTTTATTAATATGCGATGGTTAGCGACCGTTAAGATAGCTCCCCTGGCCTAGTGATTAAAGCGTCTGACTCGGATCACTGCTTCGAATCCCGGCAGAGTCATACCAAAAACTTACAAAAATGGTACTAATAGCTGCCTCACTAGGCGCTCAGTATTACGAGGTTAGTGTTAGAAATTGTCGGCAACGTGTCAAGATAAAGTGACTGGGTGGGACATGATATGTCTGCGGCATGCTGCGCCAGTGCTAGACATCGCTTTAAACTGCCACACTACAGACATCGTAGCAATATGACTGAATAAATATTAAAGCTATGTTAAAAATTCAAATCACACACACACACACACACACACACACACACACGTCGACCTTCAAGTGTAACTTATGTCTCATTATACGTGCACAACATTGAGAAATGTGTCCTAGATAATTAAAATCTAAACATTGTTTCACCGCTGCGTGTGACATATTGACATCAATAAGATGACGATGACGGTGGAAAAACAAGGACCTTCTGGATGAAGAGGACATTAAATTCTGACATATAGAGAGGTAGGGTGAGCGGTACAATGCATGATTGGCATATAGATAGGTAGGGTGAGCGACACAATGCATGATTGGCATATAGAGAGGTATGGTGAGCGACACAATGCATGATTGGCATATAGAGAGGTAGGGTGAGCGGTACAATGCATGATTGGCATATAGAGAGGTAGAATGAGCGACACAATGCATGATTGGCATATAGAGATGTATGGTGAGCGACACAATGCATGATTGGCATATAGAGAGGTAGGGTTAGCGGTACAATGCATGATTGGCATATAGATAGGTAGGGTGAGCGGTACAATGCATGATTGGCATATAGAGAGGTAGAGTGAGCGACACAATGCATGATTGGCATATAGAGATGTATGGTGAGCGACACAATGCATGATTGGCATATAGAGAGGTAGAGTGAGCGACACAATGCATGATTGGCATATAGAGATGTATGGTGAGCGACACAATGCATGATTGGCATATAGAGAGGTAGGGTGAGGGGTACAATGCATGATTGGCATATAGAGAGGTAGGGTGAGGGATACAATGCATGATTGGCATATAGAGAGGTAGGGTGAGCGGTACAATGCATGATTGGCATATAGAGAGGTAGGGTGAGCGGTACAATGCATGATTGGCTTATAGAGAGGTAGGGTGAGGGGTACAATGCATGATTGGCATATAGAGATGTAGGGTGAGCGGTACAATGCATGATTGGCATATAGAGAGGTAGGGTGAGCAACAAAATGCATGATTGGCATATAGAGAGGTAGGGTGAGCGGTACAATGCATGATTGGCATATAGAGAGGTAGGGTGAGCGACACAATGCATGATTGGCATATAGAGAGGTAGGGTGAGGGGTACAATGCATGATTGGCATATAGAGAGGTAGGGTGAGCGACACAATGCATGATTGGCATATAGAGAGGTAGGGTGAGGGGTACAATGCATGATTGGCATATAGAGAGGTAGGGTGAGGGGTACAATGCATGATTGGCATATAGAGAGGTAGGGTGAGGGGTACAATGCATGATTGGCATATAGAGAGGTAGGGTGAGGGGTACAATGCAGGATTGGCATATGGAGAGGTAGGGTGAGTGACACAATGCATGATTGGTATGTAGAGACGTAGGGTGACGGGTACAATGCAGGATTGGCATATCGAGAGGTAGGGTGAGCGACACAATGCATGATTGGCATATAGAGAGGTAGGGTGAGCGACACAATGCATGATTGGCATATGGAGAGGTAGGGTGAGCGACACAATGCATGATTGGCATACAGAGAGGTAGGGTGAGCGGTACAAGGCAGGATTGGCATATAGAGAGGTATGGTGAGCGACACAATGCAGGATTGGCATATAGAGAGGTAGGGTGAGCGGTACAATGCAGGATTACTGTACGATTATTTGTGTATTTATGTAGAGTACAAGATTTTTCCTACGAGTCGTTGGGTAAGAGTACGCATGCCATTATAAGATGTATTATTCTGTGTTACGGTGACAGCTGAACAGATCGAATTTTTTTCTCCTTGATTATATATATGTATATATATATATATATATATATATATATATATAGATATATATATATATATATATATAAATAGATATATATATATATATATATATATATACATATATATATACATACATACACACACACACACACATACATATATATATATATATATATATATATATATATATATATATATATATATATATATATATATATCTTGCGCTAATATTGCATGGACGAGTTTGTCTGTAAGCAAGTTTAGTTTGATTAAAGTAGTGACATCTTTATTAATATGTATATCTAATGTTTTGATTCGCTACTCAGATTACATCTTTTTCAGAGCGAAAAGAGAATCATGTCATTCAAAACTAAACTTTTCTAACTATAACTCTCCCAAACAAAAACTGCAACCCCTTATCAGGTAGGCTACCTAGGTAAACATAACATTAACTTTTATGATCTGTGTTACGTCGGAAATAAAATCAGATTGTAAATAAGTTTAATCTCCGATTGTGTCCTTATATAATGATCATAGCGTTATATAGTCATATTATTGATTATACTACAATCTTCAATTGGATGAGTAATTCCCACAGATATGCGGTAGAAAAATATTTCTTCCACAACAATACAAGAAACCATTCATTTGCGTCGAAACCTGTGTTCCATGTGAATGAGTGAACAATTATTAAGCATACATAGATACATACATACGAGCAGACGGACTGATGGACGGACAGACATACAGTTTTAAGGACATGAGGGATTTCAAAAACATAGATTATTGAAAAGAAAGTTGATGTGTGCGCGATGTTTATGCACGTGACTACCCGTCATATGACTATAATTTGAGGAACTGTTACACGATAGGTGGAGATAAATGAAAGTAGATTATTTACAGGTAAATGTCATGTCATATCATATCTACCAGCATGTATATACATAGATATATATACGCATATCTGTCATTTACATCAGTAACTTTAGTTAGCAGCAAGCGATCAGCATGTATGCGAGAATCCTAATTCACACAGTGGGATGACTTTATACAAAACTTTGGCATTTTTCTTCGTTCGGCCTTTTCCTCTCGTGCCTTCTTTTGGTATGTATATTACCTTTTTTACTCTACATATTTTGGGAATGGTCTGTAAGAATATCATTCGATCATATTTTGGGCTCTTTTTGTGACCATATACGTAGAAAATCGTGACATCTGTATCTAAGAAGACAAAGAGTCAATGTTTTGGTTTTGAGGACTGGTATCATTTTGCAGCACATAATAGGCTATACGCAGCAGTCAAGTACATTTGGTAGAGGAAGAATCCGGAAAACAGCTCGGGTAGAACAGCTGACTCAAGGGAGGTTACTGGCAAGCTACCTGGCAGTCGAGCAGACTCAAAACCACACTGACAGAGGTGAGATGTAAGTTATCTGTAAAGGTAAGTAGGACATCAGGGGCATCAAAAAAGCGATAAAGGAAGTATATAACTTCATTATTCTTTGCATAATTTGTTTTGTTCGTTGCGGGATTTGTTGTTGTTTTAAATAACCTGCAGAAAGGATTATTGCTATCACTCAATAGGTGCTTACCGATTTCTTTCCAGTAAAAATGATGATGATGGTGGTGTAATTAATATAACGATATATTTAGCAATAAAATTTAATCTTCCATCTGGTTTTCATAAAACATTAATGTACGTGGTACATTTGCACTCGTAAACCCAGTTAAAACTACGATTTGCATAACCTCTATAGCAGTAACGGGTGGTATCATTACTGGATACAAGAAGAGCAAACGTGTACAGTTATTCTACCAAGATTTTCCGGAGATAAAATCCTCGCTGTAGCAGTTTTGAATGAGGATTGAGTGGGTTGGTAGTTTTATCAGAACGATGTCAATGATTATACCCTTATTAGCCCTTTCAGTATGGTCTCGTGAATCGTCATTCGTATAGGACAATGTGAGCCAGAGTCATTTTATTGCTTAAATTGACCAAAACCAATAAAAATTTCCCATTCCGTGAAGTCTGATTGATGGGAATAATGTTTATACATTTGTGTTTAAGAACAACATAACTGATATGTGAAAGTGTCCCCGTTATATTTTTAAGCTTAATTCCTCGTTGCTATTCAGTTTCCAGATCTTTTGTCGTCCACTGCAGCAATGCTGTGACGTCATATATGTTCATCATGAAACCGTAACAGCATATTACAAAAAGTGTCTGCTAAATAAATAAAGTGCCTGTAATGAATAAAAAACAAATTCACAGTTGTCTGTTATCGTTATCGGTATAGAGGTAACGATTGTGTCTTATGATCCATACAAATATCCTAGCTTCACCATTACCACTGTAACAGCTGACATATTAACATAGCATACCGAAAACTTCATTTCCACTGGGATCGCATATAAAACAATATCAGACTATAAATCCTAATGTTGCTACAGGTGAGTCAGTACTTACTCGTGGTACAAAACCTTCCGCTGAAATATTATGCCATAATTTTGGACCCGATACAGAGACTTCTCATAATTAAAAGAACGGGATATTTTTAAAGATATATTACAGTGTTGTGGGATACTATAGTTAATCGAGTACAAGGTCAACCTGTACAAAAAACAAAAACAACCCTCTATGCAGACTCAGGAACTTAGAATAGGTCAGATGCTTCCTTCTGCATGAGTGTGGTTAATATTGTACAAAAATACCTCGTATTTTAAGGATTTATATCTTTTTTCTTCTCTCTATTTTTGGCGGAATACCAAAATTTCGACACGATATAGGAAGTATTGTACTGATGTACTATTAAGCACTTTGCATCAAATATAAATGGGCTCCTGGTGTGGCTGGGTGGTATAAATCACTCGCATTTACCGATCCCTGTCATATCATCCCTATCCGTGGGTTCGAGTCTCGGGCTCGGCCAATGTGGGTATGAAAAAAGTTTGCCATTAGCTTCCCGTAGTTCGATGGTTCTTACGAGGGTTTTCACGTGCTCTTTCTCCATCGGTTATACTGGCCACCATGTTTAGCCTATCATGTGCTGAAAAATGGCGTTAATCACATAACAACAACAACAACAACAACTACAACAACAAACATACATCATGCAACCTATGTAACACGGCACGTTCACAACATGGTAACCAGTGTGAGAAACGTTCAAAACATGGTAACTAATGTGAGAAAAGATTACCTTCTACTACGTTACTAATCCTGTTTAATCTGATCTGCAGCGAAGCGTTTTAACGACATTAATGCAAGAGCATTTATTTCCGAAAGAAACATTCAACACTATTGCATCAAATTTGTGGGAAATGACCATTTTCTTTAGATAACATGTAATTTTGTTCTACACTCACGCCATTGCTAATACATACCCTGTAGTCTTGTACCATGTCGAGGGCAAAGTCAAGCTGATAAAAAAAACGGAAAATATGTATATTCTTTAGACTGAAGAAATTTATAATAATATAACGTTAAGTATTTTGTTTCAAGTTTGGTGCATAATTTGTATTTTCAATTTTTTTAGCTCGTGTCATGTTATAAAAGATAAAGAAATCGAGTCCTGGCGCCATTGTCACAACCATCTCCAAAAATTTTCAAAGACTATCGATTATTTGTTGATTTACAACGACGAACATTACACCCAGGCATACGGGAGTAAGATGCAGTGATTCTCTCTTGAAAGATCGTACAAACAAACCGTGTGTTCTTCTTGATGAAAAATCTGAGAAGCTTTTGAAATCTGTTTTTAAACCGAAACAAAATTCCCATGTGGAACTTTATTAAACTTCTAGTTGTTTTTCATCCTATTTACGCTTTCTACATCGGACCGAAATTTCCACATCATAAGCATATATTGTAAAATCTCAGTTTGTCGAACATTTTTAGAACTATTTTGAAACCTTGTCCTGCTGCAGAAATCGTCAAACAATGTGTATTTTGCGTTTAGAAAAGGCATCAATATTGCTTAAAAAGAACCTAATCAAAGATCAAGGGATAGTAGTGATTCATGAATGAATATTATATTTTGATAACACAATGCACCATTCAAGGGTGGTTGTGATCTTTGTCGATAAAGATAAAGGCTGCATAATTTACATCGTAATAATTTTAAAATAACTTTTGTAAGATTGTTCCGATGAAGTGCTTGGGTATAAAATTAGACTGTTCACAACCAGTGCGGTACAATAGCGGCACGAAGAATAGATTTAGTTCATCAGTAGAAACAGAAAATACTGTGTAATATAAAATAATTTGAACAAAAATTATTGGTGAATGGAAACCGAATACAATGAAGTTATAGAGATAACAATTAAAGGGAAATTTTAAAAAATGCTGACCGAAATTAAAACTAGAGGTGATCTCATCAGCGTTCGTCATGGATATTTGGCAACCAGTGGATTGGACTCATATAACACAACTGTAACAGTCTTTATCAAAGCGACTTTAGTCTGTTACAATAGCAAAATGATTAATTCCTAACTTGCAAGTATATATTTCTTCCACAATTATAGGATGCTATGATTTTAAATTGAATTTTAAAAAATATTATTGTGTTAAAAATGTCGCGTAAAATAGATTTTGATTTGTGTTGCGCTGTGTACATTCAATACTGGGGCTCTAGGAGGCCGGGTGGTCTATAGCGCTCGTCTTTATCAAACCATTGCCAACTCAAAACTGTCTGCGTTATGTTCCATTCTCGGGCTCGACCAATCTGGATATAAAAGAAAGCTTGCCAGTAGCTTCCCGTGGACGATTCTTCTTACATGGGTTTTTCTGAGTTCTTCCTGTAGCTGCTATACTGGCTGTTATGTATAGCCGCTTCCTCTCATCGAGTCTCTATAGACTTCTTATCCTCCTCTACTTTCTCTAGATGCTGTCTCCTCTTCATCCACTTCTTTCCACGACTACTTTTCTGTCAGCGTTAACTGTCTCGGCTACAGCCTCAATTCTATCTCCAACTCTTGAAGACTCATGACCCAATGAATCCCTAAGTTCTGTGTTCCCATAAAAGCTTCCTTTTCGAAGCTTTGTCTTTCTTTAGAAACCTACCTCTAAGTTTTGCCGCCAATTTTTTTTCTTGGAGTAAACCCTATTGACTCACAATTCTTTCAGGCAAATACTAAATTCTCTTTTACGCGTCTAAAGTAATATTCAGTTGGAACTGTAATCACGCCCGCTATCTCAATTCCAATTGGATATTGCTGCGAACCGATCCAATCAGACTTAGCGGTCAATGTCCCTTTCGCTGTCTGTCAACATGGGGATGAGAACACACCCGATTACTCCGCGGGCTTCCCTTTGATCTTTTGACTAATCTTTAACTCAGACGTTAGATGACTACAAACCTTTGTTTAGATGGTGAGATCTATCGCATTTGCCGATTCAATAATTCGGTCTCTGGCCGGTCAGGTAACCTTGCGTATTAGTTTAATACTAGCCCGCGACAATCTTCAGACATCAACCAATGCCGCGGTAATATTAAAAAAAAAAATAACAGGTAGATTATAACTTATACATGGCTTTATAACTGGGGCTTAGCAAACATGACACCCACACTCCTCCCTCGGGACTAATAAATACATCAAACCATGTAATCTTATATTTCGTAGAGGGCAAAGTTCATGATGATACAAAACGGACAATATGCATATTCTTTACATTGTAGAAATTTAGAATAATCTAAAATTTTGTAATGATTAACATTTGTTCTCTCTCTCTCTCTCTCTCTCTCTCTCTCTCTCTCTCTCTCTCTCTCTCTCTCTCTCTCTCTCTCTCTCTCTCTCTCTCTCAGTATCACAAACATCTTGAATACTTACTCTAAGATTTAAGATTATCGCTTATTGCTTGGTTTACAACAATGGACATTACACCCCGGCATGCACACGGAATTTAAATTTAGTCATACTCTCTTGAAAAATCGTAGAAACAAGCCATGTTTTTTTTCTTGATGAAAAAATTAGGGTTAACTCAAATTTGAGAAATTCCTCAACTCTATTTTGAAATTGAAAAAAAAATATTCCTATTTTTGTAATATTTCTATATTTGTAAAACTTATTGCTTTTTTAACCCAATTTACGTTCTCTACATCAGAGCAAAATCTCCACATCATACTCATTGCAAAATTTTAGTTTTTCGAACAGTTTTAGAAATATTTTTAAACCGGATCATGGCTAATGAATAGTCAAACGATTTGTATTCCGCGTTAAGGATGCTAATACTGAATATGAATAACCTGAACAAAGATCAGGACACTGTAATGGGTCATGAATGAGGATGACACAGTGCATCATTCAAGGGTGGTTGTGATCTTCGTTGATAACTATAAGGTCTACCAGATTTACATGGTAATCATTTTAAGATAACTTCTGTAAAATTGTTCTGATGTAGTATTCTTTGTATAAAATTTGACTGTTCCCACTCATCGTGGTACAATAGCACCGCATAGCAGGGACCTTTCACATTAGGCATAGTAGAAACAGGAACTCATGGCATGATTTGGGGGAGGGGCAGGTTTTCCAGACATCTCTACATAGGCTAAAAGAAAAGACCCGAACACACACACACACACACACACACACACACACACACACACACACACACATACAAACGTAACGTCAGTTGTCACTTGAAAGTTGAACATCGTTTTATTCTTGCGCACGTTTATTGGGTATTATGAACACTTTAAATGATCAGATACATGCATAGATGTTTGCTTTGATGTCCTTTTAAAAAAAAAAAAGTCAGACCTTCCCGTCCCCGCCCAGCCTACGCCCCTGCCCCCCCCCCAGCTCACACACTTGACCTGATCCGGAATTGAAATGCTGTACAATATTAAATAAGTTTGAATAAAAATGAATCGTAAAAGGAAACCGAATACAATGAAGTTATAGAGATAAAAATTAACGGAAACTTATCTAACTGCTGACCAAAATTAAAATTAGAGGTGATCTCATCAGCGTCGTCATGGATATTTGGCAGCCAGTGGATCAGTCTCATATATCACAATTTAAATATTCTTGACAAAGCGACTTCTTCAGCAAAAGAAACTTGTAAGTATATTTTCTTTAACAATTCTAGGTCACCATGATTTAAACTGAATACAAAATATTCCATATCAGAAATGTCGCTGCTGTTCAATACAATACTCATTGTGTTGGTTTTTTTTAAAAATACAATTCATTCCCCAGCTTACACTATTTTTGTCTCATATACTTTTTTTATAAAACAAATAAGCCTTATAAAAATGAAAGATTTGAAAATATTAGCGTCAGCAAAATAATTATCATCAATAAAATAGATAAAAATATGAATACACACCCATGACGAAAATGTCCAATAATGAGGACAAATTTGTACACTATTCAGATCCGCAAATTATCATGCGGTTCAGATATACGGTGTGCCATGTTTATCATCTTGGGGCATCAGTCCCCATCCCTTTCACCACCACCACAACCTCCTGGCTGATTTGGCTCTCTATTTTAAAATCTTAAGACACATTTGCAATTAATAGTACGATTCCCGGTCTGACACGTATCAAAGGACCTGGTTAAGCGTCTTACGTCGGTGGTTTCCTTTGGGGCTCTCCTGTTTCTTCTTGCCTCTTGATTTGGTGTCTCAGCTGTTATCGTGCCTGTCTCATTATAAGAATGATGCAGGTTCGAATCGTATCATCGGATCAATCCAAGTTGACAACTCTAGCGCTTTTCTGGGCAAGATACTTTATTTGAATTCATCGACACCGTGTAATCTTCATGTGTTGCCGTAAAACACCAATACCTTACTAAATCATAACCTTCCGTCTCAAGGACCAGACTTAAGCAGTCTGAGATCAAGAGTTTAGTTATTAAAACTTCTTGTGAAAGCGATGAAAATAACGTTTTCTCTGTTTTGAATCCTTCATACTTTGTTTTCATCTTTGTTATTTGTAATCAATGTATACACTTTATCAGTCGTCATCTGACATCTACTGTGAACTGATGTCTAACATGTTCTTAGCTGTATCTTTGTGACCTGCTTTTAGCTGCATATATTATCTTAAAATTAACTCGTACATAATCAACGACGGTAGTTCCAAAACATATTCGAGTACGAGGATCCCATCATAACTTTAAAAAACATTTCGCAGACCCCCACATGCTAATAGTTGTAATTTAAGTTCACTTGAAATAACTCACGCTGCCACCACAAACTCACCCGGTCCACAGGTCCAGAACAACTAGTCTAGGACTATACTTTCAACATTGTTTGACTGTCGCTGCGGTTTAAAGAACAAGAGTCCCTCGAAGAAATTAATGCTCTTCTGAATGCACGAAAGTCTGTATTTTTAGCAAAGGAAATCTTTGCGAAGAAATCTTAGAGTACATGCTCAAGATACATTTTTCCATGACATGCCATTTGCAGCAGATGCATGATGGTTCTAGGCGCCCGTGGGCAATGTTCTTGACTGGCGCCCGACTTAGCTACAGAGAATAATTTTCTTTCAGTTGCCACTCACCCTCACTCCCACAAATATATTTTTTGTGAATAATTTCCCCAGCTACACTAAGGTGAAGATGAAAGATTATGAAAATGTTAGCTGCAATAATAATAACAATAATAATAATAATAATAATAATAATAATAATAATAATAATAATAATAATAATAATAATAATAATAATAATAATAATAATAATAATAATAAAAGAAAGAAAAGAAAAGAAGAAAATAAACGCTCCCAATGGTGTCCTCTTCGCCTGGCTACCAGGGAAATTATGCCTTTCAACCACCAAAACCCCTTTATCTCAGAACATCATTTAGTTACAAGGTAATCGTTTTGTCTTCATTTGTTTTTAAGTATATATGTTTTGAAGTGAAATATCATAATGCAGATGCGTCGCAGAGCCGTGACCACCATCAAAATTTAGCTTCAAATTAAACGCGTTATGTTATTGTATTTCAAGAGCAAAACTTTTACATTAGGCAATAAGGTAATCCGATTTCGAATGTAAAATTATAGACGACTTTTGAAACATGTCGTTTGTAAAGGAATTAAATTATTGAATTGAAATGCCCTCTTTTATCTGAATATCAGAAATTGAGATGAATACTGCTATATTTAGAATGCCGAAAGTTTTATCTGAAGAAAAATGAAAGACGAAAAACCATACTATTAAAAAATAGTCAAAATTATGACAGTTCCAGTTACTTTTAATAATTGTACATAAACATGATTCATAAAAAACTACATCATGGCTGATAAATATTATGATGTAAGAATTTAATGTTAAGCATTACTTATTTAGGTTTAGTAACTTTTAAAGGTTGTGAAGTTGTTATGGCTCAAATTTTACCATCAAAACATCAGTTTGGAGGCAAATTTAAGTTAAATAATCCATGGGTCTGATTGGCTAAAATTTAATTCTCATTTAAAATTGAATTATCAAATGTCTTAAGTTGAAGACTTACGTTGGTGAAATTATTGCCTGTTGATGTACTTAATGGTATTTATCGTATTCTTGCAGGGCCAGATCAGGTCAATAGCTAGGGGTGGGGTGGGTGGGTGGAGTGGAGTGGGGTGGGGTGGGGTGTTCCAAAATTTCAAAAGGTTCCTGACTTTCCTCCAAGGGACACCAAAGCAAAAGCCTGTTTCTATTTACTCAAAGTGTGCATAATATTCAACAAACGTCCGCAAGAATAAAACGACGGTTAAATTTCAAGTTGCAAGTGACTTTACGTTGTGTATGTATGTGTACGTTTTTCTGGAAAAGATCCAGCGGGGATGGGGACGGAAACCCCAGACCCACATCTGGCCCTGTTCTTTTTCTATTGACTAATTTGGTTGTTGTAAAAGACTCGCTATCTTTGTTTTGGATGGCAAATTTAACACTGGCAATGGTGAAGCTAGGGTATTTCGGCCCCTAACCAAAGCCCACTGAAGGGCCCCTGCAATGTTAATGGCTAGGATTTTGGGGCCCGGATGCAACGCTCACCGATGAGCATCTACATTGTTAAAAACAATGTTGCTGGTCCAGAGGTATGGTATTTGGATGGGTGTTATATTGCCTATCCCTAGTTTCTTTCTATAGTGCAAAATATATAATTTATTTGGAGGGGCCCATAGGCCCCATGTGATCCTGGGCCGCTACAATTTGCCTAATCTTGCTGTATAATAACTATACCCAAGTAGGTGACTAAATGAGGTCAACCGCATGTATGGATTGTTTCGCATATGTGGATATTTTTGTATATATACGAATGTATAATGCAAAAAAGTTCATCTTTATTATAATCGATATTTGTAGTGTTAAAGTTATAATTTCTTTCAAATCTATGTATATATTTTTTCTGTTCTGATGGTTACAAATACTGTAAGGTGGATGAAGGATTTACAGAAAAATACCATGAAATTTATAAATGCACTAAAATTGAGCTGTTTCTTCCGATTTCACCAGTGATTTTCTTTAATGTGGAATGGATACTCTAGCGATAAATACAAAGTTTTTAAAAAATGAAAAATTTGTGTAGTCACCTTGCTTATTCCATTATTTTCATAAAATAAATATTGCCAATCCTTCTTTAACAGAATAGTTTGATGGCAAAAAAATGTTCAACCACCGCCACAGCAATTCTGGTTCAGAGATCCACGTGAATCCACATCGCTCCAAGACCCCTCTCAACAGCCCGTTGACACCTGCAACCTCTAATGTTTTCTTCGATACATCCTTTAGTAGCAGCCAGAACGAGCACTCATTCATTGCTACATCGGAAACAATCGTCTTTAATAATGTACCAAGGACACCAACTCCGGGCCGTGCCACCCCTTCTTCAGGGAATAGTAAGAACCAAAAGCGGGAAACGGACGAATCTACACCACTGTTAGATGGCAGAAGGTAGATCCGCTCAATACTCGCATTATCTTCACAGTCAGCTTTATGTTGATAACGCAATTAGCATTTAATTTTTAATTCTGTGACAAAATTTTAAACCAATCCACGCGAAATTCATTTATTATTATTATTATTATTATTATTATTATTATTATTATTATTATTATTATTATTATTATTATCAATCTAATTATTAATGTCACACTCAAGACCCCCCCCCAGCAAAACGCGATTCTTGAGCCCCCTTCCAATAAAAAGTTGTCTGAACGCGGACTATTCGACCTCCCGACGCAGTTGATGGGTTGCTTGGGTGTTTGCTGCGCCACTGCCATAAATCAGTGATATTTATGACTGTTAGGACGCCATATTATCGTGCTAATTACTTAGCAATAGTAGTCAAGGTGTGTGTGTGTGTGTGTGTGTGTGTGTGTGTGTGTGTGTGTGTGTGTGTGTGTTTGGGGGGCATTGGTCACTGTGAATGATTTTCATTCTAATCAACGTCATATTAAGGCTCTAGTTGAAGAATATAAACTCTTAGTTGTATGGTATCAAAGTATCACAAATATATACAAATTTTGAGACGTTATTTTATGGCAACTCATTTATTTAAAAAGGTATAAAATAAATTTATAAGATATTCGCAGGCTTGATTTGTAGTAATTGATAAATTAAATAATTTTGATATTCTTATGATATATTGCATGACATATTAATAGTTAAGCCTAACTCCTGTAAACTTAAAATGTATCACACACTTTACTGTGTCAAGGACTGGTTTGTTAACTTGCTTTTATATTCCGAACGAAAGAACCAACCCTTTAACGAAACTTAACAAGTGGATAACGTCTTTTTCATTTAGCAGTATACGTAATGTGATAAATTCAGCTTATAGTCATTGTTCACGTTGTGATCAACATAAAGATTTTGGTGAAATATGAAACACGGTGAGGATATGAGTTGGATGGAATTTTATTGCTTACTTGCCTTACATGTTTACCATAGTTATTCTTTTAACGTTTTATCTTTATGACTGTTAACTTCCTGGTATATTTACATACGAGTTATTCGCATGTGATGCATGATGACAGCATTGACCAGAAATGTAATATTGTATTTATCACATCAGGAAAAATACCGATTTTACTTTCTTTTTATTAAAAAAAAAAAAAACAAACCTCCCCAAAACTATTTTTGGAATGAGAAGCAGACGTTCGTGACAACGGCACTAAATAGCAGACATGTTGGTGCTGTAAAGTGCTATCAGACTTCCGGTCGATGTTAAAACACTGTCCGACGAAGTTCTGCATGATGCTGGTAAATATCGAAATAAAAGGGCTCCATTGAGCTCATCAAATATCACACACATGCTTGCTGACCTAACTTGAAATTTTCAGTCAAGTGGGTAGTTAAATTCTTTTACGAGTTGTCTTCCATGACATGCATGATGTTCTCAAGCATGGCCTCGTATCGGTCTGGTTTTTCTGTAGAAATCATAAATATCTGACCAATTTTTGTTGCTGTCAGGTGATTATTATAATTTCGAAGATTTTCAGAACTATTTATTTGAAATTGGCTTAAAGTAAAACGATGATATAACGTTGCAAATGATATCGATCTTACCAATGATGAAAATAAATGGTGTAGTCAAACATTTCCAGACACATCATTCACGGAAATGAAATCAAGGCATATCTGGACAACGTTGATGTTGCCACAACAATAATTGGACTCACGTGATTGTCATGAGAATGGAACATAAAAGGGTAACGTTGGACATTTCAGTGGACAATGACGGTGTGGTTGTTTCATTTCTCTCGAATAATGGTGAGGCATTCAATAGCTGCAATGTTTGGCATATGTTTGAAAGCTTTGAAAGAGACTCTGGCGACAAAAACTTCGTACACAAAGCTGAAAAATTTAAAAAACCGGCAACATAATCAAGTTTGTAATGAAATACGGGCATGCTGGGTACTAAAATCAGGTGACACTAGGACGGGAGAATTCAGTATGGGTGGCAACAGGATCGTGCCTGCACGCGTGCCAGATGGTGATGGCATTGTAGTGAAATGGGGTTTAATGGATGTGATTAGTAAGAAAATCGCGACACTTAAAACCAAATACGATTGACTCAATGCAGAGCATGACTAAGGCTAATATGCATTTAAAACTTTCGCTGTCAAATTTAGAACAAGGTGTATTTATGCAAAAAGTTCTGAAAAATGAAATGCATGTAAAACAGAAATATTTGACCTTGATCCGCTTGATGGTTCTGGCATATATCGGATTGTACACACGATACATCTACATGGAATCATATTTTGTATTCATATGGACTAGTGAATATCAATGGTTGTCGATAAAGACATGATAGTTCTATTAAAGAATCGATTCGGACGTTTTCAGACCTTTGCCATTGCATGGACCGAGCTGGTACGCAAAACTGAAAAAAAAAAATTAAAAACCGGCAACATAATTAAGTCTGATTCAGCCAGTATATATCATTGTAATGAAATACGGGCACGCTAGGTAATAAAATCATATGACACTAGAACGGGAAAACTCAATATGGGTGGCAACAAGATCGTGCCTGCGCGCGTGCCAGATGGCGATGACATTGTAGTGAAATGTGACTAGTAAGAAAATCGCGACACTTTAGACCAAAAACGTGTTTTTAGTGTGTTCATGATAATTTCAGTAAACTCAATATAACTGAATCGCAGTGGTCGATAAGTGGTTTGTATTATTTGCGATGACAGATTGATTAGAGATCAGTCGGCATTACTGCACAGAGACCAATTCAATAGTCACAGATGACTGAGGTTAGCAATGGAATTGTTCAGTTTGGCGATCAAATGGTTGGAACCTAAAGTTGTCCTTAGCATTGCATGTGGTTGACAGTTGCGTTTGGAAAAGCCGAATGGACTCACACTAATATTACTACCAAACATACGGCTGTGTTTAGATTTTCGATTTTCAGTTGGACAAATAGTGATCGTGCATGGCAAAAATATTTTTTAAAAAACTGCAACTGCTTTAATCGTAAATGATTGTTTTCGTCTTTGGATGATGACTTTAAATTTGGCTCAGACAGTTGTCGAGTGATCGAGTTTTTCACTAAGTTGCTTTACCATTCATGACTTTTGCTTGGCTTACATCATCGTGAATGCGCAATTGACCATTTCGGCTTTGACTGTTGTCGAAATTGATTTTAATTATCATACTCATAAAGAGTAACTCGTGTGGAAACGTTCATTTTGATTGCTGATGCGATTGGCAGAATCAATTTAATATCAACGGGAGACTCCTGTCATGCATGCTTCAAGTGTTTCGATTTATCTGTATTCGGTCAGAAGTGTAGACAATTGCAGTCTCATTTGTTCTGAATGGATTCATATTCCTTAAGAACCGAGTAAGAGTCAAGGTAACGCTACCGGTGGTGGTTCAAATGATGAATTATTTATAAGTACAAATTTTTTTTTTGCCGAGTGCTAAATTGCAATTATTTGGATTACGGTGTAGTTTTAGGACCGAAACAATGTATGTGGTGATTTTTTTGGCAGTGGCAGTAGAGACATTCGATCACGTTGTTTGTTGTGTAGTTTTACATGACAAGGTAACGGCTGGCTAGTCAAAGCCAATGCTTGCCTTCTTTCTCCCGCGCGAATTTCAGTTGTTTTCTACGAAATTCTTCTTTCTTCCTCTCCTGCAAAGGTCACTCTTCTCGTTCTTGATGTCTTCCACACGTCTGTCGAATTTTTCACCTTTACAATAAAATTTGTCGACACCGCTTTCATGCTTTTCACTATTGAATTTGAGTTCAGGGCAACTTCGTGATTGTGGTTTTTCAATTCTCCTTGTTATGTGCATAGTCATATGTGTTATGCTCCTTAATGGGTTTAGCATATAACCCCTGTTCATGCAGGTAAATGTTCAACTGTGACGGTTGTGGTGGTTTTTCAATGGCTGCGGTGGTGGTACATAAGTGATATCTTTCCAGACCTTGCCCAGTCGTATATAAGTTGGCGACACTATCAACACACATATTCCTCTCAACATTTTGATATCATTTATATCTTAAGTGGTTAATTTGTGTCCTAGATTAGACATTTTATTGAAGGTAAAAAGAAATTGTTGACTGGGAAATATCAATAATGTCGGGGATAATATCTGAAAATATTTGATAGTATTCGATATTACCATAAATATTATCGATACTACTAAAAACATCGTCACTTTATTCGTTATCGATAATGCTACAGAGAATAATATCATCAGTTATCGATAATGGTATGGTTTATTTCTATGAAAAAGACTTTTCGTAGCGATAATGGCGGTAAAGTCAGCACCATAACTGGAATTGGATAATTCTTGTATCAAATCTCCTTAATAGTATCATCGTTGTGTTTATTTCACAGATGCGTGTTAATTGTAGCGATATCATTGATGTTCTAATAGAATTAGTCATGGACTTGAGATTTAAATAACGACACGAGGTTTGTCGATGCATGGCAGTTATTTCGCAAGCTATTCAATCAGGTTTGAACCATTGAAGATATTGCCACTTAAAACTCTTTTTCTATTTCTGTTTTATTGTCTGCACAGATCACGCAAGATTTATTTAGTTGTTCGATAAGCATTTGCTTGGTTTGTCTTGTCCTGTTTGGTTTTTAATTGGCATGTTTATAAGAACTATGAAAAACGTTCTGATAATCGTGACAAAATAGCACTAAGACATTTGAGTATTTATATTTCTAGTCATTCTCAGTATGACATTTTTAGTCATTCTCGGTAATACCGGTTCATTGTCATTGGCACCAGTTGTTTACATACAGGCAAAGATGTCGCTCGAAACCTATTGTGTTTCGAAGTAATACTTGTACAGATCTTTATATGTCTTTAGACAATAGACAACTTGTCCAGAAGTCTTTGGAAAATAGACAATTTGTCCCATACTTTTTTGGGCAATATACAACTTGTTCCGTACGTCTTTGGAAATAGATAACTTGTCTTATTATGGTAGGAAAAAAAAACACAACTTCTCATCAATATTAGATTGATGTCTTTCCATCAGACCTGATAGATTCTGGAAATTACTACATATATTCGCAAAATTCTTTTACGGTGACAGGTTATACTCAAGCAGATGAAGACATTATTTTCGAGATAATAATACAACTTATCTCAATAATGAGTTTGCGAGATTAATTGGTATCGAACATTTGTGGTCCCTTTTCAGTACCAAAATCGAATTCTTCAACATGTATAGATGTCATAGGGGTGAATTTATTTTTAATATTTATGTATATTATACAGAAAAAGGACCGTACTTTAAAAGCATATGTTTGAGATTATTTTTTTTTAATGCGTTGCCTAATTTTATATACTGGGTATATGTACCTTCGGGAGTGAGCTATCACACCAATGTCAATTTTATAAAATACAATGAACCCCCCTCGCGGAAAAATACCCGGTTCACACAAGTGGTGGTGGATGTCTTGATCTGTAACATACCATTAAAAAAAGTTAGTCAATCAATCCCTTGTAAAAAAAAAATAATGTATGTCCCAAATGCAGAATTTTGACCAAAAGGTAATAATCTCACATAAGATCATATACATATGCATACAAAATGTACAACATATTTCATTTGTCTAATGGAAGTGGCTTTTGCTTAATAGTGCTTGCAAGTTTAAGCTTTTTTTTTTGTCCACCAAAAGAGCAGTCAGATCAACTAACTGTCAGGATAAAATTATGCTAACCAAATTTAATTTCTGTACCTCATATTGTTTTTAATTAACAAGATTTTTGTCAGAAAAACGATACAAAATGGTTAAATATTTTTGGTAATGTCTGTAATGGCCTGAAACTCTAAATAAGGTCATCTACATGTGACAGCATATATTCCTTGAAAACGTTAACTTGTCTAACTTAAGTGGTTAGTGCTAACAAGGTTTTCGTCGAAAAGCACAAGCCCAGCAAGTTGAAAATATGTGTAGCGAAAGATATACAAATATCCAGTCCAAATTTCATTTATCTACTTTGATTGCTATTTGCTCAGTTTTTCTCAAAACTAATAAATGGACTGATATGCAGATGTGCGGATGGACTTCTGTGACCATATTCAAGATGCCCCTGCTGTAAGCAATAAGTCTTGAAAGAAATGTTTTCTCATTATATGGCTCTTTTCCTTCAGAGAGTCCACGGTGGACTTCAGTGAAGAAGATGAGACAGAAGAAAAATGCTCCCTGTCGAGTTCCATCAGGAGTCTGAAATTTAAGTCCAGGAAGGAGATCTTTAATATAGGAAAAATATTGGTCCTGACCGCCCTTTTCTTCGTTTGCTGCGTGAGTGTTGCATTCTATAACATTTAGTAGAACAAGCTATTAGTACTAATAACTATTACTACTATAACTCAAATTCATCATTATCACCATCATTATCATCACCATCGTCGTCGTCGTCTTCATCATGATCATAGTCTAAGTTGCTTTTCTGCAAATTTGACTGATGACTTTTAAAGTTGAACAAGATATTAAAAATACGATAAAAGCTCGTGTCCATTTATAACTGAGTGTCCCATTTTATTATCTGCCGACACCTGAGAATATTTAATGATGGGTTATCTTTACAATTGAACAAAGTAATTAAGGGTGTGATAACAATGTTTATAGGTCTGCATTGTGAATAGATTTTCTGGACATATTTCAAAAAACACGTAAGCTTATGCATGAAAGAGTCAGGAAATTTTTACAATACACGATATACTTAATTAGTACATTGTTAAATGACAATCCACTTGCAATGTCACGGGAGTAAATTTTTACTGGCATATTGTCTTCAGCCTAAATCCTCAATTTTCAAAACTTTAGACGCATCCATCTTTCAAAACAGATTTTATAACATACAAACGCGTATTACTGGATTCGTATGCTTGATCCTCAGAGTGGCATGTCTGTCAGCTGTCTAGAGGTCGAAACTGCCAGTCAGCGCTCATTCTGTGGATTCTAAGTTTGTTTATTTTGTTTAATTTTTCTTCCAAATTAGATCACATTGTAACACACTATAAGCAATCAATAACATATAGGTCTACTTTTTCTTTGGTGGGTGCCTCAGACATTAGTACATTAACAAACGAAGTCGTAACCAAAACTAGTAGGATATTGTTTCATTTCCCTTTCATAACCAGGACTTGTGTATCATGTACAGTGTGTTTTGAAATGAAAAAGGAGCATTACGATGTTAAGCAATCAATTCCCTATTGTTTGGACAATTTTGAGTAAAAAAATGTAGGTGCAAGAGATAGCATTGCCAATGTTGTCGCTGTACGGAGGTGTTTGGCTTCATTGGGTGTGGCATCGGCAATATCAACATTTATGTCAAAGCTATTTTTTAATTTGAGAACTCAATGCCAGAGGTGCTTTGGAGATGGATTGTACATCCACCCCATCTGAGCTCCCTTCAAGGCGAAAAGAGTGAAAGTGTCGATCTGATATTCTTACAGAAAGTTACGCGAAGGGAAATAATTGCATAATGTATTCTTCAGACTGTGTGTGTGTGTGTGTGTGTGTGTGTGTGTGTGTGTGTGTGTGTGTGTGTTAGTCGTCTCCGAAATGCACATATTCAGCAAATTTCATGATATTTGGTATGCACCATTTTTAGTTTTATGTTCATGTATTAAACTCTAGTATCAAATGAAGATTGATTGCATTTGTTTTGTTGACAGTGGATGGAAGAAATATCAGACACTGCCTTTACCACAACTATTAACACCACTACTACTACTACTTATTATCCATATTTAATTTACTTTGTTAGCTAGTTATTTTAATGTTTTTTTCCGTAAGAAATTCATTATATGAGGTGGGTAACAGAGAACATGTTGTATAGTAGCTGACCTTGTCCAAAATCAGTGACAATTTTGTAAAAAAAAATGACATCATTATCTTAAGCTGAGTCAAGGCCTTGTATTTTTTAATAGCTAAACTACGTGTTGATTGTCACAAGCTTTATTGTGATTTTGGTGATACTAATTATAACTAAGATCCTTCTAGAAAACTGTACTTTTGAAGTTTATCCGGGTTCACTTTTTAAGTCTTTGTTTAAAATAAAAATCTTGTTTAATTGAAAATTGGTCTTTTGTGCTTGAAGATCTTGGCAGAACAAAATCTATTATTGTTGTTATTATTATTATTATTATTATTATTATTATTATTATTATTATTATTATTATTATTATTATTATTATTATTATTATTATTATTATTATTGTTGTTATTATTATTGTTATTTTTATTATTATTATTGTTATTCTTCTTCTTATTATTATTATTATTGTTATTATTATTATTATTATTATTATTATTATTATTATTGTTGTTGTTGTTGTTATTATTATTGTTATTATTATTATTATTATTATTATTTTTTTTATTATTATTATTATTATTATTATTATTATTATTATTATTATTATTATTGTTATTATTATTATTATTATTATTATTATTATTATTGTTATTATTATTATTAATATTATTATTATTATTATTATTATTATTGTTGTTATTATTATTATTATTATTATTGTTATTATTATTATTATTGTTATTATTATTATTATTATTATTATTATTATTATTATTATTATTATTATTGTGTCCAGTAATTCATTGAGGCTGGAGTTTTATTTATTCAAATTATTTATTCACTGGAAATAAAAGGTACCCATCCAAAATAACATTCTTGGAACTTGAGACTTGAATTACAGTGAAATTTCAGATTAGATATAATCTTGGTTATTGTGATGCAACAAAAGACTGTTTGTAAATCACCACTACACGGGCCACCATCAGTGCCGTCTTAACAACATTGTAGGCTCTGGGCAAAGCAATGAACTGGGGCACCACTATTGGCCCTTCTATTCATTAACAATATGGGCAGCATGATGCCCCAAGAAGCATGAGGCCCTGGGAAACTGCCCTGTGTGCACATGCCTTAAGACAGCACAGGCCACCATAGGCACATAAGCACTTCCAGCATTATATTTAATTTGGATTTACTCTAAGTTTATTCAGAACATTCATCATTAGAACTTATGACTTATTGGGATTTAATTCGCAATACTGTAAGTTCCCTTTTTACACTTTCACGTTGTATTCCTGGGAAAAAAATTATTTGTAGAATTTTACATATCCTGTTGCTTCTTGCTCTATTTTATTACTTATTTAAGATAATAAAGTCATAATATACTGCTACAATTACTAATACAACCACTACTCATAAATCTATTACTTCTGCTACTACTACTAATACTACTACTACTATTACTACTACTATTACTACTACTACTACTACTACTACTACTACTACTACTACTACTACGAAGTGTAATATGTTACAATATGAGCAGGTGACGCTATTTTAGTCTGAGAGAGCTAGGAAAGACAAATGTTTCATGTACATGTCTTTACACAAATGAGATGTTTCATGCATTGGATATTTATTATTCTTTATTGATTTGGTACATATATTTTTGTGCAGGTGTACATCGTATCAAACCCAGACGTTAACACAGATCATTACAACATTGCTCTCAACAAAACCTACAGTAAGTATTCTCAATATTACAGTTGCATTACTTTGTAGATTACATATTTTTATCTAATTGCTTATATGTGTCTGTGTCCACATGTTACTGGTATTCATTTATCTTGGGTGTAATGCATACTGTTTGTAATATGCTGCCATTGAATGTGCAGCATTAATGCATCTGAAAGGTAAAATTTATGCTGCGCACAAACTGAATCAGAGTGACCTACTTTTCATATTTTGTGCTGAATGCATTGCCATACCACACACTAAGAAACGTAAAATTTAGCATAATAACACCATTTCATTTTGCATTTGCCAGTTATATTTTGTTTTTAGTAAATCATGCACAGAGTTAATGATTGTAGCTTGTCTTAACAATTAATAATGGCATTTTCCTTTTATCTTCATTTTGGAGAATTTTTCAATAATTTTTTTTCTTCAGAACTTAACAGTAATCATTCTTATCCAATGGTTGCTGTCAAACTGTATGGACCGCTGCTGGAACGGGAATCACAAAACACCTCGGTAAAAGACGAGATCACAGTGTATCTTAGGGACAACAAACAGGTATACTGTTGGTAATGATATTACTGTTGGTAATCTGCCTGCTGCATAGTTTTGGAATAAAATGATTTACATCAAAATAGTAGTAGCTTGTAAAAAAAACAACAATAATTTACCATAAAGCATGGTAGGATGTTGGCAAAATTTCTATCTGAAACTTCACAATAAAATACCAATACTTAAAGTCCTTGTGCACTGTTATCAGATAATTCAAATTTTAAAGTGTTTGCTTACATTTGTCACATTATACTGATAATGCAACATAGTGCAGAGTCCATTTGGGTACTGACAGTTTCATATGAGATGATGTCATCAGAGGGGTGGTGGGTGGTGGTGGTATTATTAAACTTCTGCCTGCTCTCATGTCATGTGATGAAACAAATATTCTATCATTGATATGGAAAAGAAATATTTTGTCTCGATGTTAGATCTCAGGCATTCTCTGTCCACCATAGATACAGTATGATAGTTACTGCCATAGAGGGTTGCCACTATGTAGAGAATACATAATGAATGCGTGAAAACACTTGTTGAATTTGATATAGTAAGGATCAACAAATAAAACTTTTTTTTCTGGCATGTACCATAGTCCACATATGACATGGGCATTAGTCCACACATGGCATGGGCCATAGTCCACACATGGCATGGGCCATAGTCCACACATGGCATGGGCCATAGTCCACACATGGCATGAGTCATAATCTACACATGGCATGGGTCATAATCTACACATGCCATGGGCCAGAGTCCACACATGGCATGGGTCATAGTCCACACATGGTATGGGCCAGAGTCCACACATGACGTGGGCATTAGTCCACACATGACATGGGCATTAGTCCACACATGACATGGTTCATAGTCTACACATGGCAAGGGCCAGAATCCACACATGACATGGGCATTAGTCCACACATGGCATGGTCATTAGTCCACACACAACAAATAATATAAAAGTAATTAACTATTTCATTTAAAAATGTTAATGATGTTCATGTATCTATTCTCTCTATATATATAAATATATATCTCTCTCTCAGCTGAAGATAAATACTAAAACAAAGACATACAATATTTCTTAATTCATCTTAAAACATTTGGAATAAAAACTTTGATAAAATGCCCACTTGCACTCTCTGTCAATCCCTGGGTGTAACCATCAGTTGCTCTGGTTTTATTTCATCGATGAATCATTTAATGGACATAGTATGACAACTTATACCTATGGCACTTATCTGATATGTACTAACATCAACTCAGAACAAATCAACCCAAACCAATGTCGTACTTGTATGTTTAAATCAATGAGAGCACAGGTGAGACCAATTTGACATATAAATGTTTTAGGCAGAAGTATGATTCGAACCGGCTACCTCTTGTTAATAAATCTATCCCACATACCAATGCAAGTAATGAAGTTAGTTGCAAGTTTCAGCATCTATTTAATTAGCAGAATTAATTATGTTATTTGTCAGTATTCTTGTGGTAGAAAATACAAAAACAACAAACAAAAAGCTTTATCTGAAAATAAATGCCCTGGTGTTTGTGTCTATGTTGGTATGGTTTTCATTGTCTTTTATCTTGTTGGATGTATATTAATTGTCTTATAGCTTTTTGAATTGTATCTGATTTTCAACTTTTCTTTGTGATGTGGTTAATACCAAGTTTATATTCTTGAATGTTGTTTCTCTTTTATTTCTTTTATTGTGTCATTTATTGCCAGGTTATGACATTGTTTATTACTTACTTTGTAATGACTGTCTAATTGGGGGTGGGGTGGGCATTTTTTTAAGATAATCTTATCCATATCATCTGAAAAGTACACACTCCTTTCATTTGATTCAAAATCTCTTCAACATTGTACAAACCAACCTGTTTGTCATTCTTGCTCATGAAACACTCAGTATCCTCTCCCTTCAAGATTTGCTGTTGTCTAATGCAGTTGACATCCTATCTTATGTGTGGACTGTTGCATGGACTAAAAATAAAATATCCTTACTATTTTAAATCTGACAAGTGTTTTCATGCTATCTTTACATTTCTACAGCTAATAATTTACAGTGTTTGTTGGATAACTTTCTCTATCTATGCACAAGAAGAAAACACAATTGGAATTATACACACCTATCTGATGTACTCTCCTGCATGTTGTATGGGGTCACTAATGGAGGCAGAAACTTAAGCAGTTAAATGGTTAGTGTGCAAGATTAATGACTGAAAGGGCCTTGGTTTAAATCCTACTTTTGCATCATCCCGGGTCAATTATTGAGGTGTGGTCCTTGGACAAATATCTTAAGCCATTGCCAACATAACAACATAAATATTATAACCCATTGCCAATATAAAAGCATACATTTTATAACCCATTGCCCACATAACAGCATAAATATCATCAGCCATTGCCCACATAACAATATAAATATTACAATCCATTGCCAACATAACAACATAAATATTATAACCCATTGCCCACATAACAGCATAAATATCATCTTCCATTGCCCACATAACAATATAAATATTATAATCCATTGCCAACATAACAACATAAATATTATAACCCATTGCCCACATAACAGCATAAATATTATAACTCATTGCCCACATAACAGCATAAATATCATCAGCCATTGCCCACATAACAAACTTTTGCTACTATCATTTTGGTTAAACATTAAAATTATAATTTTCACATTTACAACTGTAAACAATATTTGTTCCATGAAAACAAGATACCAGAATACTCTATTGTCTTTATTTTATTTTTTCTTTCTAGTTTACCAATAATTAAAGATAAAACTACTAATTAATGTTTTATTTTGGTATTTAAAATGTGCAAACTTTTTAAAATGCTATTTGCATTAAAAAAATTATGGCACAAAATATTTGTAGGTACAAAAAAAGAAATACTATGAGACATTAGACTAAGAGATGATGATGTAAAACATGGCACTCTAATTGTAATTCTAATTAATGCTTTTGCAAAAGAAAAATAATTATGAGGAAAAACAAGAATGGAACTGAGAATAATGACTTTAAAATCAATAATATAACATACTATTTGAAGTTATATTATGAAAGATAAACACATGAAATTTTAAATAATATCAACATTAATACTTTAGAGGGGTCCATAATATGAAAACTTGTTCCATCTACATAAATAAGACTGAAACTTAACTGCATTGGCAGGTACAAAACTGGACTGTGCCAGTCGATGTTGAACTGCTGAACCAAAATAGGGCAGTGAAAAAAGAATTTTACTTTGATCAAGCAGTCACTGAAGGGTATGTAATACTTTGACCTTTGTGTAAGTATATGTAATACTTTGACCTTTGTGTAAGTATATGTAATACTTTGACCTTTCTGTAAGTTTATGTAATACTTTGACCTTTCTGTAAGTATATGTAATACTTTGACCTTTCTGTAAGTATATGTAATACTTTGACTTTTCTGTAAATATGTGTCCAAGAAAAAGCTCAGGAGCCAGCCTTGTAAAAACTTTTAACATGGTATGGGTGGGTGTGCTTATGAAAGGATACTTGTGTGTACAAAAAATAAGGATCTGCCAAAATTCAGAAAAAAGTGGTTTGGCATGGGCTTATTATTGGAGTATTAATAGAGAACAAAACATTTGTTTGGATAAAACAATCTTCCTATGATATTGATTAAATTTTACTTTTTAAAAATGACTTGTCAAAAAAGTAAGTAATACCTGATTAATAATACAATGTTGTGTAATTTACTTTGCTTTCTTTCTTTAGTTAATTAAATATGCTCTTGCACAACAATAATACATTAAGAATGTCTATATGTTTGGATGGAAGGATAGGAAGATGAAGGATATTTATTGAGTTGACAGATTCATGAATAAATTGATGAATCTCCATTTTGTTTCCTATGCATTTTAGATTAAGCATTTGCAGGTATTTAATCTCTGGCAGTTGTTAGAATCAGTCACAATAGAATACTTATGTTAGCTGTTGGAATTTATAGTAATAGGATGTTAGAATTTGTGACAATAGTATGTTAGAATTTATGGTAATATGATTTTATAATTTGTTACAAAAGTATTTTAGAATTTATGGTAATGTAATGTTAAAATTTATAGCAATAAAATGTTAGAATTTATGGTAATAGGATGTTAGAATTTGTGACAATAGTATATTAGAATATATGGTAATGTAATGTTAGAAGTTGTGACAATAGTACATTAGAATTGATGGTAATAGAATGTTAGAATTTACGGTAATAGGGTGTTAGAATTTATGGTAATAGAATGTTAGAATTTGTGACAATAGTATGTTAGAATTTATGGTAATATATTTTTAAAATTTGTGACAATAGTATGTTAGAATTTAAGGTAATAGGATGTTAGAATTTGTGACAATATAATGTTAGAATTTGTGACAATAGTATGTTAGAATTTATGGTAATAGGATGTTAGAATTTGTGGCAATGGAATGTTAGAATTTGTGACAACATCATGTTAGATTTTGTGACAATAGTAAATTAGAATTTATGGTAATAGGATGTTAGAATTTATGGTAATAGGATGTTAGAATTTGTGACAATATAATTCTATGTTTCCACTATGTTTTGGTTAATGAAATTCAAAGGGTTTTATTTTTACAGGAATGTTTCCCTGGAACTTTGGACAAATGAGAATAGCATCATACCACTTCAGCTGAGAATTGAATTTCTGTCCAAAGAACTGGATCATGAAGTCATTTATGCTGCCATTGTACTAGGGATGGTGTATATTCTTATCATTTTTGAGGTAGATAAAAAAGATAAAATAATAAATTTATCATCAGTTTCTTTAGTTAATACACAAACATATTGTAATTAATAAAAATTCCATCAGCATTTAGTTTTGATTTATTCATAAAAAAATTGCCAATGTTGATCAGTTTTAACATTGCCACAATTTTTTGCCTGGAAATACTCAGAAATGTGCACAAAATAAACTCCTGAGCAACTGTTGCAAAAAATAGCAATGAAAGATAAAGAAAACAGCAAAATATGGCCAAAAACGTTCTCATATTCAGAATTTCTGTGGATAAAGGAACTGTAAATTCTGGTATTTGCTGCCACATGTACAAGATACACAAATGTTATACAGGTGAAAAAGAGTATTCAATTTTACGGAGTTCTTATTTTTTCATCATAATATTTATATTTTGTTGCATTTAATTATTTGGTACAATTACAGTGTTTTTGTAAGTCTTTTGTTTTTCAGTCCATCTGATGATGCAGTTGTTGATTCAGGATAATATGACCTGATAATTGTACATGATTGAAATCTCTCAAGACCAAATTTAATTTTCCATTTTGATTTTTTGGTTTACTGACATCACTGTTATTATCCTGTTATAAACAGGTAAATGTTTCATTTTCGGTGTTCTGTCATATACAGGTAAATGTTTCATTTTCGGTGTTCTGTCATATACAGGTAAATGTTTCATTTTCGGTGTCCTGTATTATACAGGTAAATGCTTCATTTTAGGTGTCCTGTATTATACAGGTGTTTTGTCATATATAGGTTCATGTTTAATATTACCTAGGTGTCTTGCCATACACAGGTAAATGTTTAATTTTAGGTGTCCTGCAACACACAAATAAATGTTTAATTTATTTGAAAAAATATAAATAATCAAGCAGTTTGATAAAAAATATCAGTGATGATTATAACGTCACAACATTTGTGTATGTTTCTATATTTATTTCACTCTGCATGACCTTAGGCTGTCTATTGGCTGACCACATGTTCTATTTAAATTTTGGTTTATGGAACTTATTTTAGTGTAAAATTTACCTTATGGATGAACATTTCTTTCATTTTGAGAATTTTCAGAGTAGAGGACTCTTGGTTTTGCTGAGTTAAGGTTTACTGAAATCAAAGAAGGAAATATTGGGGACCAAAAGTGTGATAAGGAAATATTGGGGACCAGAAGTGTGATTTGGTTTACAGGGGACCTAAGTTGTCTATAGTTCTGGACAATATTTACTATTCAAGAATTCAAATATTGTCATAAAACTCTATGAACCTTATTCATAATATTGTCATAAAACTCAATGATCATAATTCATAATATTGTCATAAACTCCATGATAATAAATCATAATCAATAATATTTTCATAAAATTCTATGAAAATAATTTATAATATTTTCAACAAAATTAATAAGCAGGACAATCTTAAATTTCCAGTGAAAGATTTCAATTTTGAATCAAAACTCAGTTGCTAGAAATAAGATCTCTCAAACAAGAGCAAATTAACAAATTATCAATCATTGTTAGCTGTTAATCAATCTACATATAACACTCACTGAGCAAAACAGCTGAAACTTATTTTTATAGACAGAGAGTGTTTATATCAAGGCAGGAGTCATGGAGGTACATGTACTGTAAAAGATGAAGAACAGGATAGGAAGAAATGCCTACAATTAGCAGATAGATAAAGACGTTAATGGGATGTGGGTGAATAGGTAAATTAAAGTGAGTGTAGGTGATTTAATTATCTTCCTAATAAACAGATCATATAAGCAAACACTGTATGACATCACTCTCTATACACAGTACATCATGATTTGTCGAACCCAAAAAATAGTGGTTGATGGTTGTGTTGGGCAGGTGGTCACTATATGCAGGCACAATATGCAGAAAAATTTAATGGGACCTGAAAACAATATTGGCCATAAACAAATGCTTACTTCATGCAGGTGGTTCCTAGACATGGTTTGGCTGTATTTCATTCACCACTGTTCCCTGCAAATTCTGCTCAAATATTTGAGCTGAATGCTAGACTGTACACCTTTGTTCTTCAGGTCTTTTTCTTCTGAGGTATTTATGCTTAAATTAAATATTATCATGATTTTCTCCAGATTGTGCACAGAACCTTGGCTGCCATTTTGGGATCTCTTGGAGCTCTGGCCATTTTAGCTGCCCTCAACAAGGTAATTACTTAAATCAGGTTACAGTGATACCTAAATCGCTAATAATTACATTTAAATCTGGGTACATTTCATAAGGGACTCCCAGATTACTGGTAATTTCAATTAACTTATTTATAGTGATGCCTAAGGGACTCCCAAATTACTGTTAATAACAGTGATACCTAAGGGAGACCCAAATCACTTGTAATTACATTCAATTCTGGGTACAGTCTTAAGAGACTCCCATATTAGTGGTAATTGCCTTTTTATAGTGATGCATAATGGATTCCCAAATTACCGTTAATTACAGTGATACCTAAGGGACACCCAAATTGCTAGTGATTACATGTAACAGCTTTTAATGATGCCTAAGGGACTCACAAATTACTGATATAGCATTGCTGTTATATCAGAAATATCTTTGTGGATAAAATTTTGAAGTTGGGAGTAAATGGACAATTTTCTGTGCTTGATTATGTGGGCTATACTGTATACATAGTTTTAGATGAAAAGTACTATGATCACAGAATGTACACTGCTGGAAATGTAATTGATTGGAAGTGCATGTGCATCTTGCATGTCATCAAGGTTGGCCTGAGTGCAAATGTACTATGCAATTTCATTATAACAGTAGAACCTGTCTTAAAAGACCACAACTTCTGCCCAAAAATAATGGTCTCTCAAGAGAGGTGGTCTTTCATGTCATGTCAAAACAATATATAACCAATAAATCTGTGCAAGGAGAAACTGGTCATTCAAAACAGGTGGTCTTTCATAGCAGTATCATAAGAAGAACCATGACAGATGCTCAATGTTACCAACCTGAAAAAGATAATCGAAGTAGAATATAAATTACAAGGTGAAATCATCAAGAAAACCATGTCGATCATGAAATACAAACATGTGTTTATGGTTGTAGATGTGATTTGTGGGCTGGCCATGAGAGCAATTGTTAGTCTGTATGTAGTAGGAATCATGACTATGACAACATCATTGATGCAACATTCAGAATTATTGTTGGGGCTATGTCATTAGTAGCTGGTACCTTCAGTGTTGCTAGCTAAATAGTTTTGATCTGATTACATTCATGAATACATGTTTATTCAGAACTTCTTATGGTTGCTCAAAGTAAGTCTCCCTAAGATTGGTGAACTCTACTCAGTGGCTATCAAAGATAAAATAATTAGCATGGTTGAGTTCAAAACTCTTCTGGCTGGAATGAAAAATCACAGACAAATCTGAGCAAAGATAAGAAGCTGTAAAGTAAAGAAAAATAAAACAAAAAAATACATAAATACCAAACCAAATATTGTACTGATCATGTCACAATCTCAAAGACATATCTACTATCAAAGAGTGATAATGGCTGTTTTAATGGTTACTGATATAGGTCACTATGACCTTACCCCCTTATAAGATTACTTATTGATAACTTTTATAGATTACAATCCATGCTTTCATAATTACTTATTGATAACTTTCATGGATTACAATCCATGGGTTCATGATTACTTATTGATAACTTTTATGGATTCCAATCCATGGGTTCATGATTACTTATTTATAACTGTCATGGATTACAATCCATGGGTTCATGATTACTTATTGATAACTTTCATGGATTACAATCCATGGGTTCATGATTACTTATTGATAACTTTCATGGATTACAATCCATGGGTTCATGATTACTTATTGATAACTTTCATGGATTACAATCTGTGGGTTCGTGATTACTTATTGATAACTTTCATGGCTTGCAATCCATGGGTTCATGATTACTTATGGATAACTTTCATAGATTACAATCCATGCTTTCATGATTACTTATTGATAACTTTCGTGGATTACAATCCGTGGGTTCATTATTACTTATTGATAACTTTCATGGATAACAATCCGTGGGTTCATGATTACTTATTGATAACTTTCATGGATTACAATCCGTGTGTTCATGATTACTTATTGATAACTTTCATGGATTACAATCCGTGGGTTCATGATTACTTATTGATAACTTTCATGGATTACAATCCATGGGTTCATGATTACTTATTGATAACTTTCATGGATTACAATCTGTGGGTTCGTGATTACTTATTGATAACTTTCATGGCTTGCAATCCATGGGTTCATGATTACTTATTTATAACTTTCATGGATTACAATCCATGGGTTCATGATTACTTATTGAAAACTTTCATGGATTACAATCCATGCTTTCATGATTACCTATTGATAACTTTCATGGATTACAATCCATGGGTTCATGATTACTTATTGAAAACTTTCATGGATTACAATCCATGCTTTCATGATTACCTATTGATAACTTTCATGGATTACAATCCATGGGTTCATGATTACTTATTGAAAACTTTCATGGATTACAATCCGTGGGTTCATGATTACTTATTGAGAACTTTCATGGATTACAATCCATGGGTTCATGATTACTTATGGATAACTTTCATAGATTACAATCCATGCTTTCATGATTACTTATTGATAACTTTCATGGATTACAATCCATGGGTTCATGATTACTTATTGATAACTTTCATGGATTACAATCCATGGGTTCATGATTACTTATTGATAACTTTCATGGCTTACAATCCATGGGTTCATGATTACTTATTGATAACTTTCATGGCTTACAATCCATGGGTTCATGATTACTTATTTATAACTTTCATGGCTTGCAATCCATGGGTTCATGATTACTTATTGATAACTTTCATGGCTTGCAATCCATGGGTTCATGATTACTTATGGATAACTTTCATGGATTACAGTCTGTGTGTTCATGATTACTTATTTATAACTTTCATGGATTACAATCTTTCGGTTCATGGGTACTTATTGTGAACTTTCATGGATTACAATCCATGTGTTCATGATTACTTATTGATAACTTTCATGGATTACAATCCATGGGTTCATGATTACTTATTGATAACTTTCATGGATTACAATCCGTGGGTGCATGATTACTTATTGATAACTTTCATGGATTACAATCCATGGGTTCATGATTACTTATTGATAACTTTCATGGATTACAATCCATGGGTTCATGATTACTTATTGATAACTTTTATGGATTCCAATCCATGGGTTCATGATTACTTTTTGATAACTTTCATGGATTACAATCCATGGGTTCATGATTACTTATTGATAACTTTCATGGATTACAATCCGTTGGTTCATTATTACTTATTGATAACTTTCATGGATTACAATCTGTGGGTTCATGATTACTTATTGATAACTTTCATGGATTACAATCCGTGTGTTCATGATTACTTATTGATAACTTTCATGGATTACAATCCGTGGGTTCATGATTACTTATTGAGAACTTTCATTGATTACAATCCACGGGTTCATTATTACTTATTGATAACTTTCATGGATTCCAATCCATGTGTTCATGATTACTTATTGATAACTTTCATGGATTACAATCCATGGGTCCATGATTACTTATTGATAACTTTCATGGATTACAATCTGTGTGTTCATGATTACTTATGTATAACTTTCATGGATTACAATCTGTGGGTTCATGATTACTTATTGATAACTTTCATGGATTACAATCCGTGGGTCCATGATTACTTATTGATAACTTTCATAGATTACAATCCATAGGTTCACATGTATTATTGGATGAATTATTGTAGTATATGCACAAAAAACAAGGAAAAGAAGGAGTCTGGCACATACATAATACTTTCATAAAGTCAGTTCCAATCCAAATATCATGAAATTTTAATGATCATTACTTATTTTATTTTTTGTCACAAACACTTTATTTTTAGTGGATAGCGGCTGCAATTGAAAAAATCTTTATCTCAAATATCTTGGAAAAAATATTTGTTTGCTCTAATTTATAGAATGCTCCCCATTATATCAATTATTTTAGTTTAAAAAAATGAATTATCATCAAATAATTAGGAAAAGATCTATCCTGGCTAGAAAGAAAAACCTTGACTGCCACCTGTCCAAAATTAAATGGCCAGTTTCTAATAACTGCTAAAATTTGACTGTTACTTATAATGTTTGTCCTGTATTTTTTTTCTTCAGAAACCAAGCCTGGAGATGATAATATCATGGCTAGATATTGAAACACTTTCTTTACTGTTTGGGATGATGATCATCGTGGCTATCCTATCTGAAACAGGATTCTTTGACTTCTGTGCCCTCCAGGTTAGTACTTGTTATGGAGAGATAACTCTAATTGTCTAAAAAATAATCTCATATGATGCAGATCAAATGCAAATTTAAAACCTGTTTCCCATGAAAGAACTTTTTAAGATGATGTAGGAGAATTTTATACATTATTTATTCATGTGAGTACTGTAATGTCCTTAAAAATAAACATAATAAAGTCAAACTACAGTGCTCTTATATCAACATGCTCAAGCCCGAGGAAAAATTGTCAACATAAGCAGATGTCAAGATAAGTGTTGGGGGGTGGGGCAGAAACAAAGATACAAGTTAAACCACAGGAGTCTGCAGTTTTATCAATAAAGCACAACAAAATATCTGACAACATGAAATCACATTAACAGTATTGTAATACCATTAAGGTGATTTCATGTTGTCAGAAATTTTGTTTTGAGGTGAGATGGCAGTAATCTGTAACCATGAACATTTTAGACCACTCTGTCACTGTACATGAAGACAAAATCAGTGTGAAAGACACTTGTTTAATGAAAAATTGGTTACCTTTGTGTAATAAAATCCACAATAAAATATTGCATTGGTTACATCCTGATATGAAAAGCATTATGATATCCAATGTTGGCATTATCACAGTTATTTACATGCTTCAAGTACATGTACTGGTACTTAAATTAGCCAAGATTTTGGCCAGTCTGTTCCCATCTTATTGTAGCTATCCAAGGGGATGGGGCTATTCACTGTGAGATGCCAAACCCTCAACTTTGCTTAACAGCCAGATATTTTGTTTTGAGAGACTATAAATTTAATCTGCATTTAGACTGCCATTGGTAGTGATGGTAAATAAAAATGAGTTAAAAAGGAAACTTTCACTTCACAATAAACCTGTTTTAATCACCGATCACTTTGGAAACTGCAAGAATCAGATTAGATTTCATTGCTTTTATTTAAGTTGCCTTGAGAGGCCAATTTTATAGGACCAAATAAAAAACCTTTTTTGTGCCTGTTTTTTTTTTTTTTATCTGACCACAACATGAAAACCTGCCAGCAAGATCAACTAATTGTTGAATAAAGTACATGTCAGAACTGGCTGTTCATGGACATAAATGATAAAGTGGTAAAATTAAAGCCTGGCAGCAAGATCAACTAATTGTTGAACAAATAATGGGTAGGAAATGGCTGCTTGTCAACATAAATGATAAGACAACAAAGGACTTGATAAAACTGGGACCAAGGGATTCTGTTGACATATACATTTATATTTTATCTTGATGTCAACATAAGCATGACAATTTTGGTAGTAATAGTAGATCAAGGGACTGGGACTTTGCTTTTTTGTCAAGATAGGCGGCTTGTAAACATAAATGATGTGGACATAAGTGGGTAGGACTGTATATGATTTTCCTAACAATTTTATCAATATTAACTCAACAGACCAGTTAGTTTTCATGTGAAAATTGATTTACAATTAAAAATTTATTCTTGATACTTTGGGTTGAATGGAAAATTAAAACTACCAAATCATTCATGTAAATATATAATATCAGATTACAGAAAATTTATGTCCATAAATGAAAAGTAAGTAACCAAAAATATTCCAGAGAATTTTAATTCTTTAATTTTCTGTGCAGGCCTACAAATTGGCGAAAGGGAAGGTATGGCCCCTTATAACACTGCTGTGTGCATTTAGTTGCTTTGTGTCTGCGTTTCTTGATAATGTAACAACGATTCTTCTCCTCACTCCAGTTACAATAAGGTTGGTATTGAGGATTTTCTTTTTGTATTTAAATCTTTTTACAAATTTGAAACAAAACACCCAGAATATTCAAAGAAATAAACTGTAGCAAAAATAAATTTTCAATTTAAGAACAAGACTTCAATGAGCACAACTTATTGAATATTCATTGTTTTTCCACAGAGTTGCAAGGTAAATATATTTCTATTGGACATGTATTTAACATAATCAGATAATTTTATGCATAGCATACCAATTTGTCCTTCAAATTATTTTATTTGAAATTTTTCATTTATTGAACAAAACCAATATTCTTTATATAAAATATAAAACAGAAAGCTCTTTATAGTAATTTGAATGACTTAATTATGCAGCATGTTTACTTTGTACATGCCACTATATCACTGTCTTGATGAGATTTGTAATAGCCTCTATGTTTGCTGGCTGTCTTTATGAAATTTATACAATCTAGTGTGATTGCAGTCTATGACGAGATTGTTCGAGTGGAAATGAAAGTAAATCAGTTTGATATATTTGTAGGGCAAGCCAAAGATATGAAATATAATTTTAATCATTTTGTCAAGTCTTTAAATATTTAGAATGTACAAATAAATGAGGCTCTAATGTGTTTATGATTTTAAGATAAAGTTTTATTGCAGTGGATAGTGTTGTTCTACCTTACAGACTGTGTGAAGTTCTGAATCTAGATCCCAAGAAGATTTTGATAGCTGAAGTTTTGTTTTCCAATATTGGTGGCACAGCTACTGCCATTGGGGATCCCCCAAACGTCATCATAGTGTCAGACCACAATTTGAAGAGCAAGGTACGATATCCTATATAGCAAGGTGCTTAAGCTCTTGGTGTATTCAAAATTTCAAAAGTAAGAAGGAGATCCCATTCTTTGTTTGAACAAATGGGGAATTTTCTAAATATAGGAGTAAATTAACAAAGAAATGAAGGTAGCATGTGCAGATACAATACATGATTCTCTCACATTTTTTTAGCATGAATCCTGCTAATGCACAATAGATCCTACAATCAATGGTTAACTACATGCCATAGACCAAATCCTCCTGTCAAATGTTAACTACATGCCATAGAACAAATCCTCCTGTCAATTGTTAACTAAATGCCATAGAACAAATCCTCCTGTCAATTATCAACTACATGTAAAGTTAGTGGATATTTCTGCAGGGAGAAGTTAATGTTGGAAACCACATACAATTGATGAAAAAACAGCATATCTATGTAATGATTTACAAATGTTAACATCAGTAGCAAAATACAAATTTCTCAGAAACCATGTAAATTTCCTTTAATTTTACTTCCATATAGAATTTAGTTAAAGTTACTGGTGTTATGATATATATAACAGCCATGATAAAAGTGTGACACGGAGGCCTTAGTATTGTACAAAATGAAGGATAGCAGCCATGATAAGAGTGTGACATAGAGGCCTTAATATTGTACAAAATAAAGGCTAGCAGCCATGATAATAGTGTGACACAAAGGCCTTAATATTGTACAAAATGAAGGATAGCAGCCACGATAAGAGTGTGACACGGAGGCCTTAATATTGTACAAAATGAAGGACAGCAGTAATGATAAAAGTGTTGCATTGAGGCCAACATGTTGCACAAAACAGATTATAGCATATATGATAAGAAGGTTGCATTGAGGCCTCCATATTGTATAAAACAAATTATATCCAAAATGATAAGAGTGTTGCATTGAGGCCTCCATATTGTACAAAAGAAATTATAGACATGATAAGAGTGTTGCATGGAGGCCTCCATGTTGCACATAACAAATTATAGCAGATATGATAAGAATGTTGCATTGAGGTCTCCATATACAAGACAAATTATAGCAGACATGATAAGAGTGTTGCATTGCGGCCTCCATGTTGTACAAACAAAGGAAAGGCTACATTAAAAAAAATTAATCTATCAAAAAATATTGAAGTGAACATTTTCAGGAAAACTAATAAAGTGAAAATTGTCAGAAAAACTACTTAATTGAAAATTTTCAGAAAAACTAAATTTTTAAATTTTCAGAAAAAAATATAAATGAAAATTTCAGCTATACTACATCATTTAAAATTTTAAGAAAACTACTTAAGTGAAAACTTGCAATCAAAACTACTTAATGGAACAATTTCAGGAAAACTACTTAATAGAAAATTTTCAGTAAATGAACATTTTACACTTAATAGAAAATTGTCTAGTCATTAGAGTATTTGCCTCAGATGCAGATGGTTGTGGGTTCAAACCCCAGCTGGGTCATACCAAAGACTTTTAAAAATGGCACTAGCAGCTGCTTCACTATGTGCTAAGCATTAAGAAATTAGTGTTAGGACTAGTTGGCCTAGTGTCAGGATAATGTGACTGGGTAGGACATCATGCCACATGTCTGTGGAATGAATCCCCAGACATAACTATACAACACCCACACTACAGACATCATAGGAATAAGACTACAAAAGCTTTAAAAGCTGCATTAAAAATACAAATAACACACACACACACACACACACACAAAACACACACTACCACAAAACTGCTTCACAGAATTAAGAATAAGTCAATATTATCAAAGTCTGTAACATGATTTTACAGCAGTCACATATTGTGAATCAATTTATTATTACAAATATAACTTTGTTTGCATTCACACAAATATAACATTTATGTGGGCACTTAATTATATGGAAATGGAAAGTGCAGTAAAGTCTTCACAGAGATAAATTTTGTTGGACAAAATTTTTTCGACTGCTTCAGGCCAAGAAATGAGCAGGAATAAGTCCAAGTGTGTGACTAGATCTCATTAATAAACAAATATTATTTCACGTTTCAAAATCAGTTTCAGCATATTTTTATTACTTTAACATTAATATTAGCTTCGTTATCTAAACTGTCAAATTCATTTAATCCTGAATAGCTTACCTTTCAGGCTATCTGTAAAATTTAACTACTTGATGAAGTCTTCACCCTAGTGAATTAGAGCTTGTAATTAACCTTTACAGCGCTGTAATTTATATGTGATTTATTTCAGTAAATGCATTATCTTTTTGCACACAATATCTCTGTAGTGATAACCATTTCACAATGCACCATTTATCAAGAAATTACATTGCATGGTGTATCAGTGGTGTGGCTGTCCATATTTTCCTAAATAGGTGGATTTTAAGTTATGATCAGGTCAACATTATTTGTAGAATAAATGAAATTCCTACACATAATTTATAACTTATTTAATTCTTAAATGCATGTATTTATTTAACAACATGAAATGAATTGCTGGTCTGTGATAATTTCCCCTTACTTTTTACTTATCACATATTCTGAATTCACATGCTTATCTCTGCAAAACAAAGTAAACAAAAAGATTCATTGGAATTCAGGTTCACGTTTTGAATAAATTTGTGCTATTTGTTGATTTTTCAAATTTAATTTGAAACTGACCAAAGGCTAAGAGAAGATGGATGTAATTCAGATTTCAAAATCTGTGTTTTTTAAAAACCATAATGAGAATTAGTTGCTAATTAGAACTGGTAGCATGCCAGCATAGAGCCCCTTCAAAAAATAATACATTCACTGTAGTCTGAATTATTTTTTGTAAATGTCTGATGTTTTTGGGAAACTTTATTAGAACCTGACAATTCTTAAAATAAATGTTTTATTTCAAATGCAAATAGGGCCTGGATTTTTCTAATTTCACCGTGCATCTTATCCCTGGAATTTTACTGGCAGCAGTAGTGGGATATGGCATGCTAAGATTTTTCTACAGAAAGATGGAATCTCTAGAGAATAAAGACCCTTCAGAAATCAGAGGTATGAAAATGGTTTATAGCTCAATCTTCTAATGAAGGGATTGGCAACATGTGGTACTTGTGTGCCCTGTAAAGGGCAGCCAAAATTCTTGATTTTAACAGTGTTACGTTCTTACTGGTGTCACATGTTCATTCAATTTGTAATTAATCTGGAAAAAAGTGGCACACTATGCAAAATAGGTTGATGACCATTGTTCTAATGGGACTCACTCACAAATGTAGCAAAACATGCAGATTGTGCATGTGTCTTCCAGATTCAGAAAATGCACTTTTGATCAAAACCTTCATTAATAACGAACACTCTGTCATAACTTATGTAACTTAATCTTATTTTTATATGTGTGACTTTTTCTCATTTATTCATTAACAGTTTTGATATTTTATTGCTTACCTTGAAAACAGTAAAAAGTTCTGACTTTATTTAGTTATTCATTAATTCATTCCTGTTTTTTATATTGTTATTTGTTGATTTGTTCTGTATTTACTTATGTATTTTTTTATCTTCACATATATCTTTTAAGAACTAAAGAAAGAGATACAGTCATGGGACAGAGCAGCACACAGAATCACAGTAATGACTCGAGAGGAAAGTTTGATGAAAGCTCTTTTTCTTCAGAGAAAAGTGATTTTGGAAAATAAATTGAACCGAAGAATCTACCAGCTTAAGTAAGAAGTACATTGACATCCTGCTATAACATGCTTGACAATAGTACATTGAAACTCTGCTATAACATGCTTTACAATAGTACATTGAAACTCTGGTAAAACATGCTTCACAATAGTACATTGAAACTCTGCTATAACATGCTTCACAATAGTACATTGAAACCCTGCTATAACATGCTCCACAATAGTACATTGAAACTCTGGTATAACATGCTTTACAATAGTATATTGAAACTCTGGTATAACATGCTTCACAATAGTATATTGAAACTCTGGTATAACATGCTTCACAATAGTACATTGAAACTCTGCTATAACATGCTTCACAATAGTACATTGAAACTCTGCTTTAACATGCTTCACAATAGTACATTGACACCCTGCTATAACATGCTTTACAATAGTACATTGACAATCTGCTATAACATGCTTCACAATAGTACATTGACATTCTGCTATAACATGCTTCATAATAGTACATTGAAACTCTGCTTTAACATGCTTCACAATAGTACATTGACACCCTGCTATAACATGCTTTACAATAGTACATTGACAATCTGCTATAACATGCTTCACAATAGTACATTGACAATCTGATATAACATGCTTCACAATAGTACATTGAAACCCTGCTATAACATGCTTCACAATAGTACATTGAAACCCTGCTATAACATGCTTCACAATAGTACATTGAAACCCTGCTATAACATGCTTCACAATAGTACATTGAAACCCTGCTATAACATGCTTCACAATAGTACATTGACACCCTGCTGTAACATGCTTCACAATAGTACATTGAAACTCTGCTATAACATGCTTTACCATAGTACATTAAAACTCTGCTATAACATGCTTCACAATAGTACATTGAAACTCTGCTATAACATGCTTCACAATAGTACATTGAAACTCTGCTATAACATGCTTCACAATAGTACATTAAAACTCTGCTATAACATGCTTCACAATAGTACATTAAAACTCTGTTATAACATGCTTCACAATAGTACATTGAAACTCTGCTATAACATGCTTCACAATAGTACATTGAAACCCTGCTATAACATGCTTCACAATAGTACATTGACACCCTGCTGTAACATGCTTCACAATAGTACATTGAAACTCTGCTATAACATGCTTCACAATAGTACATTAAAACTCTGCTATAACATGCTTCACAATAGTACATTGAAACTCTGCTATAACATGCTTCACAATAGTACATGAAAACTCTGCTATAACATGCTTCACAATAGTACATTAAAACTCTGTTATAACATGCTTCACAATAGTACATTGAAACTCTGCTATAACATGCTTCACAATAGTACATTGAAACCCTGCTATAACATGCTTCACAATAGTACATTGACACCCTGCTGTAACATGCTTCACAATAGTACATTGAAACTCTGCTATAACATGCTTCACAATAGTACATTAAAACTCTGCTATAACATGCTTCACAATAGTACATTGAAACTCTGCTATAACATGCTTCACAATAGTACATTGAAACTCTGCTATAACATGCTTCACAATAGTACATTAAAACTCTGCTATAACATGCTTCACAATAGTACATTAAAAGTCTGTTATAACATGCTTCACAATAGTACATTGAAACTCTGCTATAACATGCTTCACAATAGTACATTGAAACACTGCTCTAACATGCTTCATAATAGTACACTGAAACCCTGCTGTTACATGCTTCATAATAGTACATTGAAACCTTGCTATAAATATGCTTTGTAATAGCACAAATTTGGATATAGAATGGTTCGTGTCATGCCTTACAAAATTTTACAATAATTTCACAATAACTTGGAGAATTACAAAGCTTTACTTAAAAGAAAATGGGTTTTAAGATATTTTGTATTTTTTTGAAAAAAAATATTGTTGCTTTTTGCTTATTTTTGAAAGTCTTTAGCTCCTTAAAAAATGCTTCCTTTTATGGTGCCTCTGAATTTCTCCACTCCAAACCCAAGATACAAGTTTAGACAACCAACAATGTCACAAAGTTGTAATAAAATGGTATATTTTGTTACCAATAAGAAAAAAAAACAATTTGCAAGATAGTCAATGCCCAGAATGATACCTGAATAAACTTTTTAAATGTTAATTTTTATACATTTAAGAAGAAATTTTTTTTGTGTGTACGAGAAAAATGCATATATATATAAAGTTTCGAGAACAATGCCATGATCATCTTATATTATAATTCATGTGCAATATCATCCTGAAAATGATAGTAAACATTTTACATGGGTTTTTTTTCATACTTTTAGGAAAGAAAAAAGACAACTTTTTCATGTATTAGAAAATTTACATGTACATGAAAATTTGGGAGCCATGTCACAATTGTGTTAAATTCAAATCTGTGTTATAACAGATCATGTTATAGCAGGATCACAACATACATTGTGTCATCCGTGCAGTGTTTTAACAAGGGACTGGTGAAATCAAATATTATATACCACAGTATAAGGCATTATACATTATAACTTCCATGTACAGTGTTATAAGGAGGGAATAGTATAATGAAATATGTAATATACTTTGCTATAAGGCAACATACACTATAACGTATATGTAATCAAATATATAATATACCTCAGTATAAGGCAACCTCACTTGCAAGAATATAAGTTTTATGGTTTGTCGAAACATTGTTGTCAGTAATCAGTGTATTTTGTGTTTACTTAATATAGATTATTATCAAACCTGATGGCTCCCCAAAATATTCAGATGATTTTTAAGGGGTCTATAAAAATATTTATTAAAAAAGTTTCCAATTTTTTTTGGCCAAAAATTCCACTGTAGACAACTGTACAATGTTTTGTTATAAAAAAGTGTAGTGTATTTGATATCAAATAAGAAATTGATAGGTATGGTGAGAAATCTTATAACTTTAACCATTCCGAAAAATGTAATATGTAAAAATAAAATTAAAAATCATTTCATACTCTCATGAAGCATAAAATCAACAAAAAATAAATTGATTGGATGACAAATACAAAAAAAGTAATAAGTAATGATTATTGAATTTTAGCCTTTAGGGTTAGAAGAAATTGTGTTTAAAAAAAAGTTTGTTTGAAAACTTACCCCTGGCAAATTCCTTTCCACCAACTCCACCTTTGTTAGAAATAAATGTAAAATCAATGTTGGGTGAAAATTATATATCTAAATTCTATAGATTTAAAAGATATCTTCTAGACATTATTTAATAATTGGTTATAATCATTATATATATATATATATATATATATATATATATATATATATATATATATATATATATATATATATATATATTACAGGAAAACTGAAAAGAAAGATTTTCGTCAATCATTGAAAGAGTTGGAAATACAGGTAAGGTTTGTTTTTGCATTGAATGACATTTTTAATGCAAATAAATGCAAAAGTTTATGTGACCATGATAATCTATCTTTAAATTGCAATTCTTCAAATTATACCATGAGTTGGCACCATATAGCCCCTATTGTGCTGATGTGCTGTAAAACACCACTGCATACATTGATTAACCTGTTCTACAAACTATTGATATTACATAGAAATTGTAAACATTGGTATCAGTAAATTGCAACATGGTGATTGGTATGTAGATGTATTCAGATGTGAAATTAAAACAAGCTTGATGCACACACTGATATTGGTTGCATATCAGTGAAAAAAAGTAGAATATAATTTATAATTTGCAGGTTATTTCAATAAATTTAAATAATTTACTGATAACATTGGTAATTTATATACTTTATATTTATGTAGTTTACAGATTATATTGATAATTTGAGTAGTGTACATATTATTTTGATAATTTATATAATTTAGAGGTTATTTTATCAATTTATGTAATTTACAAGTTATTTTGATAATTTATGTAGTTTACTGGATATTTTGATAAATTTATATATTTTACAGATTATATCAACAATTTATGTAGTTTAGAGGTTATTTCAATAATTTATGTAGCTCACAGATTATACTGATAATCTGTGTACCTGGATACTTTATGATAAGGCTGCATCATACCTCTCCCAAGATAAAACCTCATTTCCTTATGATAAGGCTGCATTGTACCTCTCCTTTGATAAAACCTCAATACCTTATGATATGGCCACATTGTACCTCTCCCATGATAAAACCTCAATACTTCCTAACAAAGATGCATTATAACTCTCCCATGATAAGACCTCAATACTTCATGATAAGATTACATCATAGGTTTCTCATGATAAGACTGCATCATAGATTTCTCATAATAAGACCTTGATAGTAGTTCATGATAAGGCCGCATCAGAACTCTCCCATGATAAGACCTTGATGCTTCATGATAAGACTGCATCATATGTCTCTCATGAGATCTTGTTATTTCATGACAAGGTTGCATCATAGCTCTCATGAAAAGGCCTTGATGCTTCATGAGAAGGGTTCATCAGAACTCTCCCATGATAAGACCTTGATGCTTCATGATGATAAATCTCAATACTTCATGAAAAGGCTTCATCACAACTCTCCTGTAATAAGCCCCAAGATGCTGCATGATCAGGCTGCATAAGCTCTCCCACAATATGACATTGATGCTTTATGATAAGACCTTACCTTAGTCCTGCCATCCATATGTCTCTACATGATAAGACCTTACCTTAGTCTTTCCATCCATATGTCTCTACATGATAAGACCTTACCTTAGTCTTGCCATCCAGATGTCTCTACATGATAAGACCTTACCTTAGTCTTGCCATCCAGATGTCTCTGCATGATAAGACCTTACCTTAGTTCTGCCATCCATATGTCTCTGCATGATAAGACCTTACCTTAGTTCTGCCATCCATATCTCTCTACATGATAAGACCTTACCTTAGTTCTGCCATCCAGATGTCTCTACATGATAAGACCTTACCTTAGTCGCCATCCAGATGTCTCTACATGATAAGACCTTACCTTAGTTCTGCCATCCAGATGTCTCTACATTATAAGACTTTACCTTCATCCTGCCATCCAGATGTCTCTACATGATAAGACCTTACCTTAGTTCTGCCATCCAGATGTCTCTACATTATAAGACTTTACCTTCATCCTGCCATCCATATCTCTCTACATGATAAGACCTTACCTTAGTCCTGCCATTCAGATGTCTCTACATGATAAGACCAAGAAGGAAGATTAAACAAAAACTACTTGGAAGGCACATGTTGATGACTTGGTTAGATTTTTTTTCTATACAAGAAATTTCCCAAGTTTTATTCATTTAAAATTTGTAGACTTTGCCCTTTTTGGTAAAATCACACAAAAGCCAGAAAAAAGTTGAAAAGTTGATAAGCATACATAGATGATCTAATTAGATGTTGTAGCCAGCAAAGCAATCTTTTTTAATTCATTTTTTTACATATACTTTTTTGAGTGAAAACCATTTTATCAGAATTGAGCAAAAAACACTGGACATAGGCAAATGAAATATAATGGTCGTGTTTATACAGTATACATATGCAGATAACCTAGTTATATTTTCATGTTCATATTGCCAATTTTTACAGTAATCATAAATATTTAAACTTTGACTTTTTTAAGCACAGAAGTCTCACATGTTTTACAAATGCAGACCAGGTTAATTTAAGAAAATCGTGCCTGATGATAAGCCTCTCCTAATCTCTAAAATAAATGATAAGGTAAGCCCCAGCAAGACTTGTCACAAGAGAAATAATTTTGAGTCAGTATCCAGTCAAGTCTAAAATGAATGACAATGTCAGACTTGTCACAGGAGAAATACATTTTGTCATGGTCTTGTCAAGTCTAAAATAAATGGCATAGTTAGCCCCTGTCAGATACTTCCCAGAAGAAATAATTTTTGTCAGTGTCCAGTCAATTATGCTAGAATTCAGTTTATTTTAAGGGCATCCATCATTTTAGTTTTACAAACTGTGACATTTTTATCAGTCCTAAAGTCAAGTATTTAAGATATTCCAATAATTGTCTACCTTGAAGGACAGTTATACATTGGCTTTTTTAATTTGTGTATTTAAAAGGTATTTCTATAATTGTCTCTATTAATGTACCATTATTTATTGGCTTTCTAAATGTGTGTATTTAAAATGTATTCCTATAATTGTCTCCACTGAGAGATCAGCATTCACTGGCTTCCTAAATTTGTGCATTTAAAAAGGTATCCTATAATTGTCTCCCTTGATGGACCATTATTCATGGGCTTTTTAAAATTGTGTATTTAAGAAGGTATTCCCATAATTGTCTCTCTTGATTGACCATTATTTATTGGCTTTCTACATTTATTGAATCTACATTTATTAAAAACCGTATCCTATAACTATCTCCCTTGATGTTCCACTATTTGTTGGCTTTCCAAATTTGTATTTAAGAAAGTATTCCTATAATTGTCTCCCTTGATGGACCATTATTCATTGGCTTTTTAAATTTGTGGCTTGTTGCAACTATACAATTTATGAAAGATATTACCTCACAATATATTAGTTCTCTGTATTGCAAATAGTTTGGCTGGACAAACTTTAAAAAAGATATAATTTAAGCTTGTATACTTTGGGATGAGTTAAACATTTGATTTGTCATCAGATTATTTTTTTAAACTGGAATTTCTAGTGCTTATTGTACAGTGGATTTTGTTTCCTACAATTGTTAAATAATGGCCAGTTTAGCTTTTCACCTTCATGCAATTTCTATAAAAACTTATTTTTTTGTATGATCTTTTCAATCTCAATGTAGCATCTATTATTTTTCTTTTCTTATTATTACATTCAGTATAAGATCACCGACCATGTGCTGTTGATGAAATGTGGGATTGTGCTTGTTGTAGTTATTCTGGTCTTTTTTATTCATTCCTTCATTCCACAAATGCATGTTGGACTTGGTGAGTTTCCTTTATCTTTCTTTTAAAATTAATTTTTGTATACAAATGTTTAGACAGTGATGGAACTGGGCAGTATGGTATAGTATAGGCATGTGTGACCTTGCCCAAACATAACATGAAAGCTTCTGTATAGTTAAAATACAGATTATAAATAAGAATAGAAACAGGGAAATTGGGAAATATATGATTATAATAATAATAGTGTGAACATTTCAGAAGTGTAAAATAATTTTTGCACTATTATCAATCTGTTATCAGACTAATTCACTTACTAAGCAAGAAAAACCAACCGTCCCAGTGACAAAACATCAGAATTGTTTTTTTGTTGGATACTGTTATGTAAAATGATAAAATGAATCCATATGTTAAACGTTTCTGATTTTGATAAGGCTGTAAAAAATAGAAATAGGTATTTTTATGGTTGGCCAATTTTTTGTTGACAACCCTAGCATCCCTCAATCAATTTTTAAAAAAATAAATATTGAAAAATAATATTTTTGAAATTGATTAATTGAGCTGGTTTGGCTCTGTATTTAGCACATTATATATATATATATATATATATATATATATATATATATATATATATATATATATATATATATATATATATATATATATATATATAATTATAATAGATATAAATATTAAACAAAAATACCTTCCCTCATTTTAAAACTAGTAAAATAGGCAACGCATAACTTTTTTTGCCTTACAAATTAAGGTAGGGAAGATATTTTGCAGATTCAATGTCAATACAAAAAGTATTGTCTGGTCCCATATTGCTTTTCCCTAAACCAAAATGACAGACTAAATCATAAACATAAAACCCAGTTATATTTATGACTCCTCTCTGGAAATTTTTAAGGTTTTAGGGGTCAAATAATTACCAAGGCATTGTACGGTTAGTTAAAAAAAAATTGCAATTAATTACTGAGGCATTGTACAGTTAGTGACAAAATAATTACTGATTATTTACCAAGGCATTGTACAGTTTTAAAAGTGCAGAATATGCAAAGCATTTAGAATATAATCAGGTAATACCAGTCCTCTAGCTGCAGATGTTCAGTGCCAACAAAATAACACTGAGAAATCTGTATTCTGTAATGTTATATAAGTATCATGGAATGTATTGTATTGCCATACAAGTATCATGATAGATCTTTTATAACCATGCAATTATAATGATATGTATTGTATTGGCCATGCAAATATCATGACAAGTGTTGTATTGGCCATGCAAGTATGATGTGTATTGTATTGGCCATGCAAGTATGATGTGTATTGTATTGACCATGCAAGTATGAGGTGTACTGTATTGGCCATGCATGTATGATGTGTATTGTATTGGCTATGCAAGTATGATGTGTATTGTATTGCCAAGCAAGTAGGATATGTATTGTATTGCCAAACAAGTATCATATGTACTGTATTGGCCATGCAAGTATCATATGTACTGTATTGGCCATGCAAGTATAATGTGTATTGTTTTGCCATGCAGGTATGATGTATATTGTATTGGCCATGCAGGTATCATATGTACTGTATTGGCAAACAAGTATCAGATGTACTGTATTGGCCATGCAAGTATGATGTGTTTTGTATTGGCCATGCAAGTATGATGTGTATTGTATTGCCAAGCAAGTATCATATGTACTGTATTGGCAATACAAATATGATGTGAATTGTATTGGCCATGCAAGTCTGCTGTATATTGTATTGGCCATGCAAGTATAATGTGTATTGTTTTGCCATGCAGGTATGATGTATATTGTATTGGCCATGCAGGTATCATATGTACTGTATTGGTAATGCAATTATGATGTATATTGTATTGGCCATGCAGGTATCATATGTACTGTATTGGTAATGCAATTATGATGTACATTGTATTGGCCATGCAGGTATGATGTGTATTGTATTGGTCATGCAAGTATCATATGTACTGTATTGGCAATACAAATATGATGTGTATTGTATTGGCCATGCAAGTATGATGTGTATTGTATTGGCCATGCAAGTATAATGTGTATTGTTTTGCCATGCAGGTATGATGTATATTGTATTGGCCATGCAGGTATGATGTGTATTATATTGGCATGCAGGTATCATATGTACTGTATTGGCCATGCAAGTATGATGTATTTTGTATTGGCAATGCAGGTATGATATGTATTGTATTGGCCATGCAGGTATCATATGTACTGTATTCGCCATGTAAGTATGATGTGTATTGTATTGGCCATGTAGGTATCAGATGTACTGTATTGGCCATGCAAGTATGATGTATTTTGTATTGGCCATGTAAATATCATGTGTATTGTATTGGCCATGCAATTATGATGTTTATTGTATTGGCCATGCAGGTATCATATGTACTGTATTGGCCATGCAAGTATGATGTGTATTGTATTGGCCATGCAAGTATGATGTGTATTGTATTGGCCATGCAGGTGTCATATGTACTGTATTGGCCATACAAGTATGATGTGTATTGTATTGTCCATGTAAATATCTTGTGTATTGTATTGGCGATGCAAGTATGATGTGTATTGTATTAACCATACAAGTATGATGTGTATTGTATTGGCCATGCAAGTATGATGTGTATTGTATTGGCCATACAAGTATGATGTGTATTGTATTGGCCATGCAGGTATCATATGTACTGTATTGGCCATGCATGTATGATGTGTAATATCTTGGCCATGAAAGTATGATGTGTATTGTATTGGCAATGCAAGTATCATATGTACTGTATTGGCCATGCATGTATGATGTGTAATATCTTGGCCATGAAAGTATGATGTGTATTGTATTGGCCATACAAGTATGATGTGTATTGTATTGGCCATGCAGGTATCATATGTACTGTATTGGCCATGCATGTATGATGTGTAATATCTTGGCCATGAAAGTATGATGTGTATTGTATTGGCAATGCAAGTATGATGTGTATTGTATTGGCCATGCAAGTATCATATGTACTGTATTGGCAATGCAAGTATGATGTGTATTGTATTGGCCATGCAAGTATGATGTGTATTGTATTGACCATGCAAGTATCATATGTACTGTATTGGCCATGCAAGTATGATGTGTATTGTATTGGCCATGCAAGTATGATGTGTATTGTATTGGCCATGCAAGTATGATGTGTATTGTATTGGCCATGCAAGTATGATGTGTATTGTATTGGCCATTTATTATTTAATTATTCATCAGTTGTAATATTATTTTGCATCACTTAATATTATCACTTGAGCCATTAGCATCAAATATAACCTAATTTGACTTTAATTTGCAGAGAAATGGCTCTTTCACTTCATAGAATAATTATCCCATTGGAATGAGAACCTCAAATATTCACATTGGCCTTGTAAATATCATGTGTATTTTGTTGGCCATGCAAGTATGATGTGTATTGTATTGGCCATTTATTATTTAATCATTCATCAGGCATAATATTATTTTGCAACACTGAATATTATCACTTGAGCCACTGGCATCGAAGATGACCTAATTTGACTGTAATTTGCAGAATAATTGCTCTTTCACTTCATAGAATAATTATCCCATTGGAATGAGAACCTCAAATATTCACATTGGCCTTGTAAATATCGTGTATTTTGTTGGCCATGCAAGTATGACGTGTATTGTATTGGCCATTTATTATTTAATCATTTATCAGGCATAATATTATTTTGCAACACTGAATATTATCACTTGGGCCACTGGCATCGAAGATGACCTAATTTGACTGTAATTTGCAGAGTAATTGCTCTTTCACTTTATAGATAGAGTAAGTATCCCAAGTATTCACATTTTAATTTTGATCTGAATCAGATTTGATGTGCTTTATCTTAACAGCCTCAGACAGATTAAGATTTTGATATCTTACAGAGTTATGGCCCTTGATGAACTTACCAATGGACATCCTATTGTCATTTGAACACTATCATTCACATTCTTTTAACATTTAAATCAAAATTCTCGTCAGGTAGGTCACATCAGTTCTGTAATGACCATTTTTTTGTCTACATGTTACAGAGTTATGGCCCTTTACCATCTGAGCATAATTATTTTATAGGCTCGTTTTTTTTTTAACATTCTGGCCTCTGTTTCATCAAACTTCCAGAAAGTTATATCTAAAGGTCTAAAATGAGTCTGATTATCAGATTTTGACAATAGTTTACAAAGTTCACAGCCCTGATTGCTATTGAATATCATTTTGAGTTGTGCAAAGTAGCATTCATATTCTGTTTGTAATCATATTCTCAGTGAAGATTCATATTTGGCAAGACTTTAGATGATATAAATCTCAGAAAACATTTTGACCATATTTTAATATTTTATATTTTACTGCCTATGGTAACCTCAGTACTACACCCTTTTCTCAGTGTCAGCCTTTTTAAAGCTAATTGATAAACGGGCAATTGCCATGGAAACTTCTTGTGTGGTTTGCACTAAAGATCAGTCTGTGATAGACCATTGTAAAGTTTCAATCCAGTATCATGATATCCAGGTAATTTCTAAAATTATATAAAAATTCTAGATGAACTGGTGATATGCATATTTTATTAAGGTCTCGAACGGAGATTACAGTATGCATTGCCATAACTCCATATTGCAATAACTTTCATATTGTAATAACCACTTATTTCAATGACCTCCATATTGCAATAGCTCTTATATTGTTATAACCCATTATTGCAATAACCCCTATATTGTAAGATTGCTTTATTGTACAAAAATACATGTATTTTAATAACCCCTACACAATAATGTTTATTTCATTGCTACAGGATGGATTGCTATCTTTGGTGCGGTATGGTTGCTGGTGTTGGCAGATTTGAATGAACTTGAAAACATCCTTCATCAAGTGGAGTGGGCTACTCTTATATTCTTTGCTGCACTCTTCACTCTTATGGAGGTTTGGAAAAATACTTATTTCTTTGTCAGTCTTTTTAAAAATTATACCAGAAGTAAATTTCAAAATCCTGGATTGCTGAAACTCAAATAGTTCTAATCAAATGTTTGATTGTTCAGGTTTGCAAGTTCTCAGCCAGCTTGGGTCATATCTTGGGTCAAATATCATCTATCAAAAGAAAATATACAGTCTTTGATAGAAGATAAAGGTTGTATGCCAACAGTTTGAAATTCATTTATATCAATCATTAGAGAAAGAATTATGTTGTTTGACAAGTTTGAGATCAATTTATAACATTAATTAAAAGAGAGAAATTGGTTGTTTGACAAATTTGAGTTCTATTTTATGTCAGAAGAGAGAGGAAAATGTTTGACAAATTTGAGATCTATTTATGTCAATAACTGATAGATAGAACAATGTTCCTTTATAAGTTTAAGATCTTTTTATGTCAATATAGACAGAAAAAAGCTGTTTGACAAGTTTAAGGTCTATTTATGTCAATATAGAGAGGAAAAGGCTGTTTGACAAGTTTAAGGTCTATTTATGTGAATATAGAGAGGAAAAGGCTGCCTGACAAGATTTAGATCTATTTATGTCAATATAGAGAGGAAAAAGCTGTTTGACAAGTTTAAGATCTATATATGTCAATATAGAGTGGAAAAGGCTCTTTGACAAGTTTAAGATCTATTTATGTCAATATAGAGAGGAAAAAGCTGTTTGACAAGTTTAAGATCTATATATGTCAATATAGAGAGGAAAAGGCTCTTTGACAAGTTTAAGATCTATATATGTCAATATAGAGAGGAAAAAGCTCTTTGACAAGTTTAAGATCTATATATGTCAATATAGAGAGGAAAAGGCTCTTTGACAAGTTTAAGATCTATTTATGTCAATATAGAGAGGAAAAGGCTGCCTGACAAGTTTAAGGTCTATTTAGTTCAATATAAAGAGGAAAAAGCTGTTTGACAAGTTTAAGATTTATATATGTCAGAAATGGGTCACTCGGACCTATTTTTGATGTTAAAAAGTGGTTATCCTGACATTTGTTTTTCCATTCATTTTTGATATTTTGAATGAAAATTAAAAATGAGTTTATAGAAATGGCACCAATTACCAATTACTATGTATTTATGTATCTGAACCAATAACCCTACTACAGTTTTGGTTCTCTCTGTGTTTAATGCTCTGCTGTAAAAACAGAATATACCCAGATTTACCATTCCATGATGCACTATCAGATTGGGGTCTATGTTATTTCTTTTACCGAAGATTTCATGTAGTTTGAAATGACATGAATACATTATGACAATGATGTCACTTGTAACCTAAATATATCAAAGGGTTATCAGCTTTAAGAATGATTGGATATAATGTCACTTGTAAGTAACTTAAACATATCAAAGCAGTATTAACTCTGAGAGATATTGGATCTAATGTCACTTGTAACCTTAATATATCAAAGGGGTATCAGTGAGAGAGAATGGATATAATGTCACTACTAAACTAAAAATATTAACATATTATCAACTCTGAGAGAGATTGGATCTAATGTCACCTGTAACCTAAATATATCAAAGCATTATTGATTCTGAGAGATTGGATATAACATCACTTGTAACATAAACATATCAAACATTATAAGTGAAAAAGATTGGTTATAATGTCACTAATGGAACCTAAATATATCAAAGAGTTATCAGTGAGAGAGAATGGGTTTGATATCATTTGTAACCTATATATATATATATATATATATATATATATATATATATATATATATATATATATATATATATATATATATATATATCAAAGCATCATCAACTCCAGAAGAAATTGGATATAATGTAACTTGTAACCTAAAAATATTAACACATCAACTCTGAGAGAGATTGGATATAATGTCACTTTATATATAAAAGAGAAGTCCATGGTCTTCATCTTGCACAAATCTGATAATGGTTTCAATACTGAATCAGCTGTTATTTTATAGGCAATTAGTAACAGGGTACTTTTTCCTATATTTTTCTTGTAATGACCTTAATATGGTGATACACATTTAACTATGGTAAGAATAGTCAAGAAAAAGCACACAGATTCATACATTAAATGACTTTGGATTACTCTGATCTTCAGCTGTGTATCTGTATATTTATAAGTGATTTTGGAAGTATCTATACATTCATGATTCTGGATTACTCTGATCTTTAGCTATGTATCTATACATTTATAAGAATTTGGGAATACTCTGATCTTTAGCTATGTATCTATACATTTATAAGAATTTGGGAATACTCTGATCTTTAGCTATGTATCTATACATTTATGAGAATTTGGGAATACTCTGATCTTAGCTATGTATCTATACATTTATAAGTGATTTTGGAATACTCTGATCTTTAGCTATGTATCTGTACATTTATAAGTGATTTTGGAATACTCTGATCTTTAGCTATGTATCTGTACATTTGTAAGTGATTTTGGTATACCCTGATCTATAGCTATGTATCTATACATTTATAATGTTAGATTACTATGATCTTTAGCTTTTGTAACTTTGTACAAAGGTAAATACTTCAACATTTGAAAAGTTACCATCTTTAAAATGATTAGTTTTGAATCACAGACCCTGATTTTGTGGCATATTTAATCACATGACTTATATACAGTGTTATTAAGCATTGTATATCATAATTGCCTTATACATAACATAAAGAAAAACACCTTGTCATACCTGTCAATTTTTCAAAAGCTAAGTGGTATGACCGAATGAAAAATGAAAAAAATATGGAGTTTGAGACCTAAAATGGGGAAGGTTTTTTTGCAGCAATTTTTAACTTCGTTTTCACCGAATATTGACCAATCATCCAGGTCCAATATGTGTGAAATTCTCAAAGGACATGCATTTCTTCCTGTGACATGCCCTCTTTTCATATTCTGGCCAGCTGTAGCCAAACTGTACAATAGCTTAAGGTCAGTCTTAAGTAACCAGCAGGAAAGCCAATGTGCCAAATTAACTGTTATTCCTTGTCATTGCAAATTATCTTGATAAAAAGACAGACCCTCTGGCTTAATGAAACCATGTTCTACAGTGTGTGTTATATAAGCACCAGCAATTGATAGGTAAATTAACAATATCCTGTTTTTGTTGTAGATACACATTTTCAAACTACTGTGCAAGTGGCAACAATTTTTTCAAAGTTTGATATCTCACTTTATTTTCTTATTCTCAACTTGAGAGGATTTAACATTGTTTACTAAATAACATATTTGTTTTGAATTTGTTTTTTGAGGGCACATAAGATCATGGTATGTTTCTTCATTCTTTCTTTTATGATGGTAATTAACATTTGTATATACTGTAAAGTAATGCTAGGTGTTGCACTCATGTAAGTTTCATAATGTAAAGTAATGCCAGGTGTTGCACTCATGTAAGTTTCATACTGTAAAGTAATGCCAGGTGTTCACTCATGTAATTTTGATACTGTAAAGTAATGCCAGGTGTTCACTCATGTAAGTTTCATACTGTAAAGTAATGCCAGGTGTTCACTCATGTAAGTTTCATACTGTAAAGTAATGCCAGGTGTTCACTCATGTAAGTTTCATACTGTAAAGTAATGTCAGGTGTTGCACTCATGTAAGTTTCATGCTGTAAAGTAATGCCAGGTGTTAACTGTAAGTTTCATACTGTATAGTAATGCCAGATGTTCACTCATGTAAGTTTCATACTGTAAAGTAATGCCAGGTGTTCACTCATGTAAGTTTCATACTGTAAAGTAATGTCAGGTGTTGCACTCATGTAAGTTTCATGCTGTAAAGTAATGCCAGGTGTTCAATGTAAGTTTCATACTGTATAGTAATGCCAGATGTTCACTCATGTAAGTTTCATACTGTAAAGTAATGCCAGGTGTTCACTTATGTAAGTTTCATACTGTATAGTAATGTCAGGTGTTGCACTCATGTAAGTTTCATGCTGTAAAGTAATGCCAGGTGTTCACTGTAAGTTTCATACTGTATAGTAATGCCAGATGTTCACTCATGTAAGTTTCATACTGTAAAGTAATGCCAGGTGTTCACTTATGTAAGTTTCATACTGTATAGTAATGTCAGGTGTTGCACTCATGTAAGTTTCATGCTGTAAAGTAATGCCAGGTGTTCACTGTAAGTTTCATACTGTAAAGTAATGCCAGGTGTTCACTCATGTAATTTTGATACTGTAAAGTAATGCCAGGTGTTCACTCATGTAAGTTTCATACTGTAAAGTAATGCCAGGTGTTCACTCATGTAAGTTTCATAGTTGGGAATGGAGAATTGCTACAGAATTCACAGTGATCATCTTTGAATTAAAACTAATTGCTGACAATTTTATTGTTGTGGTTTGCTCTCTGATATTAGCATTGTTGTAGTGTTAAAAAAATCATAAATTTATGTGAATAATGCTTAAACATGTTTACTGAGAAAAAAATTCTTTGTCATGTGGTAAGAATTATTTAATTATAACAATATTTACAGGAGATAAACTAGAAGGCAGCTTCAGTGGATTGCATAAGATATATATATATATATATATATATATATATATATATATATATATATATATATATATATATATATATATATATATTTAGTCTTTTTAGGAAAAATGAGAATCAACATACATAAATCAACATACATAAAGGTAATAATCAGGAATTCTCTACAAAAATCGAGAGAATATTATGAAATCAGGAGGTGGGTGTAGAATGACCCCCAAACTCTGGAATTGTTTCTCCTGATGTGAGAGTTGAGAGGTATGCCTCCTTAGGTCACAGATGACATCATAACATCACATGCAAAAGCGGTATAATGAACAGCATATGAAAATGTATTTTAAAGCCATTTAGCTACACTAACTTAAAATCGTACAGAATTGTCCTTGTTTGATTAAAAACAGATTTACATTTGTGATTGTCCAAATCAGATTTCAATAATTTCAAACCTTTTTGCTAGTAAAGACTTGCAATAAAATATAAATCATTTTATGTCATTTGAAATGAACATGTAAATTTTTTCTATATGATTTATTTGAAATTTTTTATTGTGAAAAAATATTATATTTTTACAGGCCCTAAATGAATTAGGCCTCATTGATTGGATAGGTGATCAAGTCAGTGAAATAATTAAGGCAGTTGATGAAAACCATCGACTTGGAGTGGCCATTCTTTTAATTCTGTGGATATCTGCCATTGCTTCCAGTTTTATAGACAACATCCCTTTCACTACAGCAATGGTAAGTATACATTAAATGAATGTCTTATTTGGACTCATGCCAGGGGACTGTGCTTGGCAAAGGACTTCTCAGTTATAAAAAGGTACAGATTCATCATTCAGCATATAATCAATCATTTTTCAGAGAAATAAGCAATTACATCTGATATTTGGTCAGTAAATACATAAAATTACATATTCTGTCTGGCAGGTAAATATATAAAATTACAGATTATGTCCTGCAGGTAATTACATAAAATTACAGATTATGTTTGGCAGGTAAATATATAAAATTAGATTCTGTCTTTTAGGTAAATAAATAAAATTACAGATTCTGTCTGGCAGGTAAATGCATAAAATTAGATTCTGTCTGGTAGGTAAATACATAAAATTACAGATTCTGTCTGGCAGGTAAACAAATTCTGTCTGGCATGTAAATATACAAATTACAGATTATATCTGGCAGGTAAATGCATAAAATTAGATTCTGTCTGGTAGGTATATGTATAAAATTACAGATTCTGTCTGGAAGGTAAATAAATAAACTTAGAGATTTTATCTAACAGGTATATACATAAAATTGCAGATTATGCTTGTCAGGTAAATCCATAGAATTACAGATTCTGTGTGGCAGGTAAATACATACAATCAGATTCTATCCAGCAGGCAAATACCTAAAATAACATATTGTAACATCAGTCTCATGAAGGCCCTCTGTATCCTAATACCCCTCTTGTAATATCAGTCTCATGAAGGCCCTCTGTGTATCATAATACCCCTCTTGTAACATCAGTCTCATGAAGGCCCTCAGTGTATCTTAATACCCCTCTTGTAACATCAGTCTCATGAAGCCCCTCAGTTTATCCTAATATCCCTCTTGTAACATCAGTCTCATGAAGGCCCTCAGTGTATCATAATACCCCTCTTGTAACATCAGTCTCATGAAGGCCATCAGTGTATCATAATACCCCTCTTGTAACATCAGTCTTATGAAGCCCCTCTGTATCCTAATACCCTTCTTGTAATATCAGTCTCATGAAACCCCTCAGACTATCCTAATACCCCTCTTGTAACATCAGTCTCATGAAGACCTTCAGTCTATCCTAATACCCCTCTTGTAACATCAGTCTCATGAAGGCCCTCAGTACATGTATATCATAATACCTCTCGTATAACATCAGTCTCATGAAGCCCTCTGTATCCTAATACCCCTCTTGTAACATCAGTCTCATGAAGACCCTCAGTTTATCCTAATATCCCTCTTGTAACATCAGTCTCATGAAAGCCCTCAATGTATCATAATACCCCTCTAGTAACATCAGTCTCATGAAGGCCCTCAGTGTATCATAATACCCCTCTTGTAAACATCAGTCTCTTGAAGCCCCTCAGTTTATCCTAATATCCCTCTTGTAACATCAGTCTCATGAAGGCCATCAGTGTATCATAATACCCCTCTTGTAACATCAGTCTCATGAAGGCTATCAGTGTATCATAATACCCCTCTTGTAACATCAGTCTCATGAAGGCCATCAGTGTATCATTATACCCCTCTTGTAACATCAGTCCCATGTATGCCCTCAATGTATCATAATATCCCTCTTGTAACATCAGTCTCATGAAGCCCTTTAGTGTATCTCTTATACCTCCAGTCTCTTGAAATCTCTCTATATACCCCAACACCCATCTTATAACATCAGTTTAATGAAGCCCCTTAGCATACTCCAGTACCCCTCTTATAACAATTGTGTCATTAAATTGGGTAAGTCTTGTTTTCATTGCTGTTTAATTCATTTCATATTATACTGAATGGCATTATTAAGAAAGGCTTAGTATTACATACATGGGAGCTTAAAGGAACTTTACAGCCTGTAAAACTGCTTGTGACTTACTAACATTTAAGAGGTCCTTGACACTTTATAATAGCAAATAGATCAAATCATTGAAAAGCAGTAAAAATGTCCTCCGTCTTCTCAATGTTGGTACTACACTGCCAACAAATCTTATTAAATACAGTTGAAAATGGGATATCTCTTACCTACCTTACATGGAGAGATACTATGATCAAAGTCTTGACACTGAATATATATATGAACACCTGTCATGTGCAAGTTTTTGATAAAAGAATTTGCTTGAAAAATTCCTCAAATTACTACAACATACAGTGACAGTTTGTATCTTAATATGTGCATTAATGAAGTTAATGTTTTGGTTAAGAAATTGGAATATTTTACGTTGATTGATTACTGCTGTTTTAGTTTTAGATTTAAACTGGTTTACAATTATTACAACAGTTGGTAAAATTTATGAAATGTCAACTAAAAACCAGTCTGAACTTCTCGACTAGCCTGTGTGCAGAATCAACACTAAATCTCCTTTTGCATAAAGGTTAGTTATATTTTGGTCTTATTATCTGCTTTTTTTGTTTAGTGGAAGTGTTAAAATCCATTGCAGGTCTGCATTATGCCAGATATCCATACATGAGTCTTTTGGAATTTTCAGTCATATGAACATTGGTTCATCATGTGAATACTAGATTTATGACAAGTTTGGATAATAAACATTTTTCTGTATGACCATGTTTTATGTATCAAACAGAAAGTAACTTTATTTTTTTCCATTGCTTTAGGTTCCAGTATTAGTACATCTTAGCAATGATAAAACCCTCAAGTTAGATCTCCTCCCACTCATAATGGCATTAGCATTTGGAGCTTGTTTAGGAGGTAATGTATTTACACTAATTACTAGCACTAACTTTTGGAGCTTGTTTAGGAGGTAAAGTATTTACACTAATTACTGGCATTAGCCTTTGAAGATTGTTTAGGAGGTAATGCATTTACACTAATTACAGGCACTAGCATTTTGAGCTTGTTTGTGATATAATGCAGAAGAAAAATTTGACAAGTAAATATTCCAAGTAATGTAGCAATATTATGGCTCCAAGTATTGTACTAATATTATGGTTGCAAGTATTGTACTAATATTATGGTTCCAAGTATTGAACTAATATCATGGTTCCAAGTATTTTACCAATATTATGGTTTCAAGTATTTTCCCAATGTTATGGTACTTAATAATGTACCCTATATTAAGGCACATGATGATATACTAATATTTTGACAGTAATGTACCAATATTATGGCTCCAAGTATTGTACCAATAGTATGGCTCCAAGTATTGTACTAACATTATGGCTTTGTATTTTCCCAATATTATGACACTTAATAATGTACCCAATATTAAGGAACATGATAATGTACCAATAGTATGGTTTTTTATATTGTACCAATATTATTGCTGTTAGTAATATACCAAACATTATGGCTGTTAGTAATGTACCAATATTATAACTGTTAATAATGTATCAATATTATGGCTCCAAGTATTTTCCCAATATTATGGTACTAATAATGTACCCAATATTAAGGCACATGATGACATATTAGTATTATGGCTGTTAGTAATGTACCAATACTATGGCTGTTAGTAATGTACCAATATTATAACAGTTAGTAATGTACCAATATTATAGCTGTTAGTAATGTACCAGTATTATGGCTTCAAATATTTTCCCAATATTATGGTACTAATAATGTACCCAATATTAAGGCACATGATAATGTATTAGTATTATGGCTGTTAGTAATGTACCAAAATTATGGCTGTTAGTAATGTACCAATATTATGGTGCCTAGTAATGTACTATTATTATAGCTCTTAGCCATGTACCAATGGGGTTTTGTAAAAAGCTAAATTTTCCTGACGTTTCACTTAAAATGTGTTCATCCTTTGAAATATTTCTTTATGTTATGGTTGACTCTAATATCCTTGAGTTCATTTACCAGCTTTACCCATATTTTGCCAGGCAATGGTACACTGATAGGTGCATCAGCCAATGTGGTTTGTGCAGGAATTGCAGAGCAACATGGATATGGCTTTACATTTAAGGAATTCTTCAAGTAAGTATCCGGCCATTATAATTTCTCATCATATATACACCTCTATCACATATAAAGCATTACTGTGCATTGTACACCATATTGTAGGTATTTGAAGAATTTATACACATACTGTATTAATTAAAAAATTTACCAGATCACATGTTTATTAATGTGATCAGGTCATCTATGATACATGTAAATAGTATTGACTAGTTATGTTTTTAAATTTGTGTATGAAACAAAATTAATTTTAAAAATAAAAAAATAGATATTCCCCTTCAAGATGGACTATGGAAAATCATTCTTACAAAATTAACACTCTTCCAATATACAGATACCTTTTATACTCGCTTGTAACTTGGGTTCAACTGCATTACAGACCCTGATCTGCCATTCGATAATGTGCTGGCAGATCAGGATCTGTGTTGTTTGTTCTACTGATTACACCTAATAAACTGTACAGACCCGTTCCTGAGTGTGCATCATGTAGCTAATGTAAAAGTCAATTAATTTTAGATATTTAAATTTCAAAATATTAGATCCAATTCATTTTAGCAAAATAAATAATAAATTATTAGTTCATATAAAAGTCAATTCATTTTAGTAAGACAAATTTGTAAATATTAGTTCATGTAAAAATCAGTTTTTTGTAAAAAAGAAATTTTTTAAAGTATTAGTTTATGTGAAAGTCAATTCATTTTAATATGATAAATTTGAAAATATTATTTCACATAAAAATCAATTCATTTTAACAAGATAAATTTTAAATATTAGTTCATATAAAAGTCAATATATTTTTAGATTCTGAGCGTAATTATTGCATTCTGTAGTAAATCAATTTTTTATAACACTTCCTCATTATATTGGCATTATTTGGAGTCATGCAGTATGTTGAGGTACAGTGAATGTGAACCATGTAATGAAATACATTAATTTAATATTACTATATCAGGGGTCGGCATGTCAAAAGGTTTTTGTATGGCATGCGAACGGAAGCCAAAAATCTCGATATTAACAGTGTTACTCTCTTACTGGTGGTACACACTTGTTCATTTTGTAATTAATCCGGAAAAGTAGCATGCTATGTAAAACAGGTTGCCGACCCTTGTACTGTATCATAAAATAGTATCATAACCATTACTATACCCACCTTACATAAGGAATGGTGTTATAATAAAGGGTATTATAATGAGGGAATGCTGTAATATTTATTTGAAAAATATTAGACTAGTTCAGTTTTTCTACTTTTCCAGGATTGGATTTCCCATGATGCTCATCACTAACCTTGCAGCCACAGTGTATCTTGTTATCTGTCATGTGGGATTTAAATGGCACAGCTTTTGAACCATCAAGAATGTTCACTTTTATGAAATTAATATATACCTAGCATCCTGAAATAATTGGATGCATGTAAAGTTATAATCATGATATCACTTGTTACTTGTTATCTCAATAATAGCAAAATTCCATAAATACTGTTAAAGATTGAAACATTTCATGTTATTGCACTTTCTTCCTGTAAGAGATTAAAAATCATCAGAGTAAAGCAAAGCAGCAATTGCTACTGTAAAAAAAGATAAACTTGAATAAAGGTACAGGACACCTTAGAAAATAAAAAGATTTACAAAATTCCATGGTTCTACAAAATTTATGCTGTTTTAAAGTCGATCTGATGCTTACTGATAACATTTGTTGTGTTTCAATGCAGCTGATTATTTTACGGTCTTTAACCAGTGTAAATTTGCTGACTTTTTTGGCACTTATTCCACAACTAATTTACATTAGTTTGATGACTGGGTACTGTTCCTTGACATTTTCTGTGTGTAAAAGCTTATATTTTGGACCAGTTAAAGGAAATGTACAGCAAGCAATAAATATGTTGGCATTATTGGATTGTTTTGATTTTCTTTGTAATCTGTACTAAAAACAAACAATTTATCAGGGATAATTCCTTAGACATGACATTACAAATTAGCATCTTTTTCATGATTTTGCATGTGTGTGTATGTGTTCATTTTTTAAATACCTAAATTGAGATTTTTACTGCAAATAATAAAAATTACCAGAAATTTTCTAAGACAACAATTTCTTTATGTTGTGCTTCTTCCAAAGCTGTCAAATATTGGGGTCATATTATTAGACTATTACTGTAATTGATTGAATGATTGATTGAGAGACTAAACTTAATTAATAATGAGAGACTAAACTTAATTAATAATCACTTAAATATTATTCTTAACTCATCATGATTTCATTCATTCCATGTGTATGCTCAGAAGATTAAATCCCAAAATGAGCTACATAATTGAAAACATTACAAATAAATTTTAATTTCACAAATTTAAAAGTAAATTTTGACATTTTATTTCATTTTTTAGATCAACTGAATTGTTCATCAGAAAATAATTAATGTCTCATGCAGGTTCTAATGCTGGGGTCCGAGTAAGAGATTTTTATTTCAATCAGACCATATTAATTTAATGGAGTTCATGAAAATTATTACTGTAGGCAAATTGAAAAAAGGAATCTTCAGGTTCACTGTTTTTAAAGTTACAGTAAAGGTATTTGAAATAGAGAACCAGTCTAAAAATCCCATAGCACACTAGTACCATCTGACATCAGTGAAGGATAATCTGTGAGTTTATTTTGTTGTCAAGACAGATTTAGATTATGCTTTAATTCAAGAAACATAAAATGAAATGAAGACATTGTGATGTGTCAACACTTTATTATGATTGATATCTTTTGTGAATGCAATATATGATAACTCAGTGTTATACCGATAAAAACATGTAATTTTATGCCTGATTATGGATGCATTCATGTTACAATAAACCATGTAAAATATTTATATTGTGTATCTCAGGTTACTTTATTTTATTTTATTTAGCATGCTCAGAATATGAGGTAACCTAAATCTTAATTATTTAATTAATTAATTAATTAATTAAATTAATTAATAATAGTAATGCAGTGAAAACTGCTATCAAATTGACAGACCACTTACCAATTCTGTTAAAATGTCTCTCAAGACAGGTGCCTCTTATCAGAGGCCATCACACTAGTCACCTGTGCATGAAAAATGTGGCCTTTTGTTACAATGGTCTTTGATGGCAGGTAGTTGATTACAGCAGTGGTCTCTCAAACCAGGTTTTACAGTAATAATATTATTATTAGAATGATTATTCTGAGCTAGGACTCAGAAACACACTAATGATATGGAATAGGTGCAAAGAATGTACATAAAATCAAGTTATACAAGTGGTCCATTCAGATCATGTTTCCTGTGAAAGGTTGAAGATAAAAACAAAACATACAAGTAATAAAGCTGTTCACATATCCGTAAAAATGGGATGTTTAAAATAGATGCAAATAAAGAAAGATTTAATTGTTAATACTGTAATTTCTGAAGAAAAATCCATCCATCTTGTTTTAAAAAATGTTAGCAGCACTGTACTGAAGCTAGCTTTTTCTGACCCCCTCTACCTTTTTTGTTTCTTTAGAAACTGTACAGGATATAAGAAAAATACTGAACTTACAAGTGACATCTTTTCATAAAGATCTATTTATCAGCTGTTTAACTTTACAAGATAAAAATACAGTGCTTCAGAAAATAATTGTGCAAACTGTATGTATATACATAGAATGTCTGTCTGTATGTATGTCTATTTTGTGAAATAAAAAAAATAAAAAAATTGACAAAGTAGCAGTCGAAAAGCTTGTACCTCATAAGCTGTTAATCGTTTATAAACTATTATGTATTTCAGCCTTGAGTAATCGCAGTAATAATCGTTTCTATTAACTGCATATCTGGTGTTTGAAAAGTTATGAACTTGCTACATGGTGTGCCAAAATTTGGTCCAAATTGGATATAAAAATTAGCAGTGTTACATATTTTCGAGCCATGAGAATGATGTCACTCAGTATCTGTAATACTTCCATCATGCTGGCATTCCTATTTGCATTACGTAAATATAATTAAAAAATATGACAGCACGATAAAATACCTGTGTTAAATTCAACCGACTATTTTTTAATTTGTATAGTATTAAAATTTTTAAAAGTCGGTTGAATTACAGTTACACCACCATGACTGCCACACTATGTAAAGTATAAAAATTGATGTCAACTGTATGCTTTTGATAATAATAAGTATAAATAATAAAATAATAATGTATAAAATAAGAAAACATACCCACTACACAGGTAGTTTGTTAATATTAGAAATCCGAGTGAGCATTAAATTTCTGAGCAATAAATGACACGAGCTTCACAAACTGGAGTTGAACTATGAAATGAAACTAGTTTCATTATCAGGCAAAGGAAAAAGCATGGTTTTGAGTATGATTTGATTGGTTGTTTCAGGCCAGCCTGGTCTGATTGAAATCTCATTCTAAAAAAATTATATCCAGAGTTCTGAATGCATACAAAATGAAGGGAAAAAATTTTTCTTCAAAAACAGTTTAAATGGCTGTACACTGAAAAAAAGAAGGAAAATCCATACAAATTACAGGTAAACCATACTAGTTGACACCTATGGTATAAATGCATGCACTGACATATAATAAATATAATTTATTAATTTCATGTTCAGTGATTGTGACATTTTGAACTTTTGATTGCAGTCTCAACTTGGTGCTGCCCATTCCCAAATGTAATGCAACTTTTAAGTTGATAAAAATGAGGTACAGGACATACGATGAAAAGACTTATAATATGGAGCCCAAAATAGCAATTTTGGTTCCTGTGACCTTGACTTTTAACTTTTTGGTTTGCCCTGCTCATGTGTAGACTATCTAAAAAGTTTGATGAAAATCAAATCCGGGAAACTTGACTTATCTGGTAAAAACATCAAGAAAATGATAAATTGGCTCCAGTGGCCTCAATTGTTTAGCTCTCAGCCTCAGAATCTATAGGGAACTGTCTACCTAATAAGTTTGATGAATATTAGGGAAAGAAAAAGTGTCATGCAGAAAGAAAAATCAGATTTTCAGGTTCACTGACCTTGACCTTGGATCTCAATTCAGTTGGCTTATGCCTTTACCCATGAGCAGAGTATATAATGGGTTGGAGTAAAAAGACCACATCAAAGTAAACCACTGCAGAAAGCTCAATGTCTGTGGATAGATGGATGGATAAACATTCATATTGCTGTGTCTCCCTTTGCAATATCAATGTCAGCTTAACCATCACTTACATTACAACCAGAAAGCTAAAAATCTGGCAAAACCACCAGAGCAAAAGAAGCAGATCACAGTGACCTACTCTTGCCTGTGGTGCGATGATGAGTATATGAGTACATTAGTACTCGATGATGAGTACAACCATTAAATGCCATGGGTGTACATATAAGAGTCAGCAAAACTGCTAAATGCAGGGAACATTTGTGATTCAGTGGTTCAGGCTATAATGCAATCCAAAGGTTATGCCATGACCAGAAGGGTACTAGTTTGGTTTGATTCTCACAATTGGATGAACCTAGATATGAAATTAATGCAGCTCCAAACTTTAGTTAACAAGTCTTATATGGCCAGTGAAGTTGGTTAGCATAGGCAACCACAATGTTAATGTAGACAACTCAGTTTTGGCAGCAGCACCTCCTGTATGCCAAATGCATTGTTGGCTTTATTCTTAGAGAATAATGTAACTATGTATTTGGCTCCAAAAATTGTCCCTCTGTCACAACTTGACTATTGTTGTATTGAATAAATAAATTGTCCCTCTGTCACAACTTGACTATTGTTGTATTGAGTAAATAAATTGTCCCTCTATCACAACTTGACTATTGTTGTATTGAATAAATAAATTGTCCCTCTGTCACAACTTGACTATTGTTGTATTGAATAAATAAATTGTCCCTCTGTCACAACTTGACTATTGTTGTATTGAATAAATAAATTGTCCCTCTGTCACAACTTGACTGTTGTTGTATTGAATAAATAAATTGTCCCTCTGTCACAACTTGACTATTGTTGCATTTAATATATAAATTGTCCCTCTGCCACAACTTGACCAATGTTGCATTGAAAAAAAAATTGTCCCTCTATCACAACTTGACTATTGTTGCATTGAATAAATAAATTGTCCATCTGTCACAACTTGGCTGTTGTTGTATTGAATAAATAATTTGTCCCTCTGTCACAACTTGACTATTGTTGCATTGAATAAATAAATTGTCCCTCTGTCACAACTTGACCATTGTTGTATTGAATAAATAATTGTCCCTCTGCCACAACTTGACTATTGTTGTATTGAATAAAAAAATTGTTCCTCTCTCACAACTTGACTATTGTTGCATTGAATAAATAATTGTCCCTCTGTCACAACTTGACTATTGTTGTATTGAATAAATAAATTGTCCCTCTGTCACAACTTGACTATTGTTGCATTGAATAAAAAAATTGTCCCTGTCACAACTTGACTGTTGTTGTATTGAATAAATAAATTGTCCCTCTGTCACAACTTGACTGTTGTTGTATTTAATAAATAAATTGTCCCTCTGCCACAGCTTGACTATTGTTGCATTGAATAAAAAAATTGTCCCTCTGTCACAACTTGACTATTGTTGTATTGAATAAATAAATTGTCCCTCTGACACAACTTGACTATTGTTGCATTGAATAAAAAAAATTGTTCCTCTCTCACAACTTGACTATTGTTGCATTGAATAAAAAAATTCTTTTTGACTATTGTTGTATTGAATAAATAAATTGTTCCTCTCTCACAACTTGACTATTGTTGCATTGAATAAAAAAATTGTTCCTCTCTCACAACTTGACTATTGTTGTATTGAATAAATAAATTGTCCCTCTGTCACAACTTGACTATTGTTGCATTGAATAAATAAATTGTTCCTCTCTCACAACTTGACTATTGTTACATTGAATACAAAAATTGTTCCTCTCTCACAACTTGACTATTGTTGTATTGAATAAATAAATTGTCCCTCTGTCACAACTTGACTATTGTTGTATTGAATAAATAAATTGTCCCTCTGTCACAACTTGACTGTTGTTGTATTGAATAAATAAATTGTCCCTCTCTCACAACTTGTCTATTGTTGTATTGAATAAATAAATTGTCCCTCTGTCACAACTTGACTGTTGTTGTATTGAATAAATAAATTGTCCCTCTGTCACAACTTGACTATTGTTGCATTTAATATATAAATTGTCCCTCTGCCACAACTTGACCAATGTTGCATTGAAAAAAAAATTGTCCCTCTATCACAACTTGACTATTGTTGCAGTGAATAAATAAATTGTCCATCTGTCACAACTTGGCTGTTGTTGTATTGAATAAATAATTTGTCCCTCTGTCACAACTTGACTATTGTTGCATTGAATAAATAAATTGTCCCTCTGTCACAACTTGACCATTGTTGTATTGAATAAATAATTGTCCCTCTGCCACAACTTGACTATTGTTGTATTGAATAAAAAAATTGTTCCTCTCTCACAACTTGACTATTGTTGCATTGAATAAATAATTGTCCCTCTGTCACAACTTGACTATTGTTGTATTGAATAAATAAATTGTCCCTCTGTCACAACTTGACTATTGTTGCATTGAATAAAAAAATTGTCCCTGTCACAACTTGACTGTTGTTGTATTGAATAAATAAATTGTCCCTCTGTCACAACTTGACTGTTGTTGTATTTAATAAATAAATTGTCCCTCTGCCACAGCTTGACTATTGTTGCATTGAATAAAAAAATTGTCCCTCTGTCACAACTTGACTATTGTTGTATTGAATAAATAAATTGTCCCTCTGACACAACTTGACTATTGTTGCATTGAATAAAAAAAATTGTTCCTCTCTCACAACTTGACTATTGTTGCATTGAATAAAAAAATTCTTTTTGACTATTGTTGTATTGAATAAATAAATTGTTCCTCTCTCACAACTTGACTATTGTTGCATTGAATAAAAAAATTGTTCCTCTCTCACAACTTGACTATTATTGTATTGAATAAATAAATTGTCCCTCTGTCACAACTTGACTATTGTTGCATTGAATAAATAAATTGTTCCTCTCTCACAACTTGACTATTGTTACATTGAATACAAAAATTGTTCCTCTCTCACAACTTGACTATTGTTGTATTGAATAAATAAATTGTCCCTCTGTCACAACTTGACTATTGTTGTATTGAATAAATAAATTGTCCCTCTGTCACAACTTGACTGTTGTTGTATTGAATAAATAAATTGTCCCTCTGTCACAACTTGATTATTGTTGTATTGAATAAATAAATTGTCCCTCTGTCACAACTTGACTATTGTTGTATTGAATAAATAATTTGTCCCTCTGTCACAACTTGACTGTTGTTGTATTGAATAAATAAATTGTCCCTCTGTCACAACTTGACTATTGCTGTATTGAATAATTAAATTGTCCCTCTGCCACAACTTGACTATTGTTGCATTGAATAAAAAAAATTGTTCCTCTCTCACAACTTGACTATTATTGCATTGAATAAAAAAATCGTCCCGCTGTCACAACTAGACTATTGTTGTATTTTTTAATTAAATTGTCCCACTGTCACAACTTGACTATTGTTGCATTGAATAAAAAAATTGTCCCTCTGTTACAACTTGACTATTGTTGTATTTTTTAATTAAATTGTCCCTCTGTCACAACTTGACTATTGTTGTATTGAATAAATAAATTGTCCCTCTGTCACAACTTGACTATTGTTGTATTGAATAAATAAATTGTCCCTCTGTCACAACTTGACTATTGTTGTATTGAATAAATAAATTGTCCCTCTGCCACAACTTGACTATTGTTGCATTGAATAAAAAAAATTGTTCCTCTCTCACAACTTGACTATTGTTGTATTGAATAAAAAAATTGTCCCTCTGTCACAACTTGACTATTGTTGTATTGAATAAATAAATTGTTCCTCTCTCACAACTTGACTATTGTTGCATTGAATAAAACAATTGTTCCTCTCTCACAACTTGACTATTGTTGTATTGAATAAATAAATTGTCCCTCTCTCACAACTTGACTATTGTTGTATTGAATAAATAAATTGTCCCTCTGTCACAACTTGACTTTTGTTGCATTGAATAAATAAATTGTTCCTCTCTCACAACTTGACTATTGTTACATTGAATACAAAAATTGTTCCTCTCTCACAACTTGACTATTGTTGTATTGAAAAAATAAATTGTCCCTCTGTCACAACTTGACTATTGTTGTATTGAATAAATAAATTGTCCCTCTATCACAACTTGACTATTGTTGCATTGAATAAATAAATTGTCCATCTGTCACAACTTGGCTGTTGTTGTATTGAATAAATAATTTGTCCCTCTGTCACAACTTGACCATTGTTGTATTGAATAAATAATTGTCCCTCTGCCACAACTTGACTATTGTTGTATTGAATAAAAAAATTGTTCCTCTCTCACAACTTGACTATTGTTGCATTGAATAAATAATTGTCCCTCTGTCACAACTTGACTATTGTTGTATTGAATAAATAAATTGTCCCTCTGTCACAACTTGACTATTGTTGCATTGAATAAAAAAATTGTCCCTATCACAACTTGACTGTTGTTGTATTGAATAAATAAATTGTCCCTCTGTCACAACTTGACTGTTGTTGTATTTAATAAATAAATTGTCCCTCTGCCACAGCTTGACTATTGTTGCATTGAATAAAAAAATTGTCCCTCTCTCACAACTTGACTATTGTTGTATTGAATAAATAAATTGTCCCTCTGCCACAACTTGACTATTGTTGCATTGAATAAAAAAAATTGTTCCTCTCTCACAACTTGACTATTGTTGCATTGAATAAAAAAATTCTTTTTGACTATTGTTGTATTGAATAAATAAATTGTTCCTCTCTCACAACTTGACTATTGTTGCATTGAATAAATAAATTGTCCCTCTGTCACAACTTGACTATTGTTGCATTGAATAAATAAATTGTTCCTCTCTCACAACTTGACTATTGTTACATTGAATACAAAAATTGTTCCTCTCTCACAACTTGACTATTGTTGTATTGAAAAAATAAATTGTCCCTCTGTCACAACTTGACTATTGTTGTATTGAATAAATAAATTGTCCCTCTGTCACAACTTGACTGTTGTTGTATTGAATAAATAAATTGTCCCTCTGTCACAACTTGATTATTGTTGTATTGAATAAATAAATTGTCCCTCTGTCACAACTTGACTATTGTTGTATTGAATAAATAAATTGTCCCTCTGTCACAACTTGACTGTTGTTGTATTGAATAAATAAATTGTCCCTCTGTCACAACTTGACTATTGCTGTATTGAATAATTAAATTGTCCCTCTGCCACAACTTGACTATTGTTGCATTGAATAAAAAAAATTGTTCCTCTCTCACAACTTGACTATTGTTGCATTGAATTAAAAAATCGTCCCGCTGTCACAACTTGACTATTGTTGTATTTTTTAATTAAATTGTCCCACTGTCACAACTTGACTATTGTTGCATTGAATAAAAAATTGTCCCTCTGTTACAACTTGACTATTGTTGTATTTTTTAATTAAATTGTCCCTCTGTCACAACTTGACTATTGTTGTATTGAATAAATAAATTGTCCCTCTGTCACAACTTGACTATTGTTGTATTGAATAAATAAATTGTCCCTCTGTCACAACTTGACTATTGTTGTATTGAATAAATAAATTGTCCCTCTGCCACAACTTGACTATTGTTGCATTGAATAAAAAAAATTGTTCCTCTCTCACAACTTGACTATTGTTGCATTGAATAAAAAAATTGACTATTGTTGCATTGAATAAAAAAATTGTCCCTCTGTCACAACTTGACTATTGTTGTATTGAATAAATAAATTGTTCCTCTCTCACAACTTGACTATTGTTGCATTGAATAAAAAAATTGTTCCTCTCTCACAACTTGACTATTGTTGTATTGAATAAATAAATTGTCCCTCTCTCACAACTTGACTATTGTTGTATTGAATAAATAAATTGTCCCTCTGTCACAACTTGACTTTTGTTGCATTGAATAAATAAATTGTTCCTCTCTCACAACTTGACTATTGTTACATTGAATACAAAAATTGTTCCTCTCTCACAACTTGACTATTGTTGTATTGAAAAAATAAATTGTCCCTCTGTCACAACTTGACTATTGTTGTATTGAATAAATAAATTGTCCCTCTATCACAACTTGACTATTGTTGCATTGAATAAATAAATTGTCCATCTGTCACAACTTGGCTGTTGTTGTATTGAATAAATAATTTGTCCCTCTGTCACAACTTGACTATTGTTGCATTGAATAAATAAATTGTCCCTCTGTCACAACTTGACCATTGTTTTATTGAATAAATAATTGTCCCTCTGCCACAACTTGACTATTGTTGTATTGAATAAAAAAATTGTTCCTCTCTCACAACTTGACTATTGTTGCATTGAATAAATAATTGTCCCTCTGTCACAACTTGACTATTGTTGTATTGAATAAATAAATTGTCCCTCTGTCACAACTTGACTATTGTTGCATTGAATAAAAAAATTGTCCCTGTCACAACTTGACTGTTGTTGTATTGAATAAATAAATTGTCCCTCTGTCACAACTTGACTGTTGTTGTATTTAATAAATAAATTGTCCCTCTGCCACAGCTTGACTATTGTTGCATTGAATAAAAAAATTGTCCCTCTGTCACAACTTGACTATTGTTGTATTGAATAAATAAATTGTCCCTCTGCCACAACTTGACTATTGTTGCATTGAATAAAAAAAATTGTTCCTCTCTCACAACTTGACTATTGTTGCATTGAATAAAAAAATTCTTTTTGACTATTGTTGCATTGAATAAAAAAATTGTTCCTCTCTCACAACTTGACTATTGTTGTATTGAATAAATAAATTGTCCCTCTGTCACAACTTGACTATTGTTGCATTGAATAAATAAATTGTTCCTCTCTCACAACTTGACTATTGTTACATTGAATACAAAAATTGTTCCTCTCTCACAACTTGACTATTGTTGTATTGAAAAAATAAATTGTCCCTCTGTCACAACTTGACTATTGTTGTATTGAATAAATAAATTGTCCCTCTGTCACAACTTGACTGTTGTTGTATTGAATAAATAAATTGTCCCTCTGTCACAACTTGATTATTGTTGTATTGAATAAATAAATTGTCCCTCTGTCACAACTTGACTATTGTTTTATTGAATAAATAAATTGTCCCTCTGTCACAACTTGACTGTTGTTGTATTGAATAAATAAATTGTCCCTCTGTCACAACTTGACTATTGCTGTATTGAATAATTAAATTGTCCCTCTGCCACAACTTGACTATTGTTGCATTGAATAAAAAAAATTGTTCCTGTCTCACAACTTGACTATTGTTGCATTGAATAAAAAAATCGTCCCGCTGTCACAACTTGACTATTGTTGTATTTTTTAATTAAATTGTCCCACTGTCACAACTTGACTATTGTTGCATTGAATAAAAAACTTGTCCCTCTGTTACAACTTGACTATTGTTGTATTTTTTAATTAAATTGTCCCTCTGTCACAACTTGACTATTGTTGTATTGAATAAATAAATTGTCCCTCTGTCACAACTTGACTATTGTTGTATTGAATAAATAAATTGTCCCTCTGTCACAACTTGACTATTGTTGTATTGAATAAATAAATTGTCCCTCTGCCACAACTTGACTATTGTTGCATTGAATAAAAAAAATTGTTCCTCTCTCACAACTTGACTATTGTTGCATTGAATAAAAAAATTGTCCCTCTGTCACAACTTGACTATTGTTGTATTGAATAAATAAATTGTTCCTCTCTCACAACTTGACTATTGTTGCATTGAATAAAAAAATTGTTCCTCTCTCACAACTTGACTATTGTTGTATTGAATAAATAAATTGTCCCTCTCTCACAACTTGACTATTGTTGTATTGAATAAATAAATTGTCCCTCTGTCACAACTTGACTTTTGTTGCATTGAATAAATAAATTGTTCCTCTCTCACAACTTGACTATTGTTACATTGAATACAAAAATTGTTCCTCTCTCACAACTTGACTATTGTTGTATTGAAAAAATAAATTGTCCCTCTGTCACAACTTGACTATTGTTGTATTGAATAAATAAATTGTCCCTCTGTCACAACTTGACTGTTGTTGTATTGAATAAATAAATTGTCCCTCTGTCACAACTTGATTATTGTTGTATTGAATAAATAAATTGTCCCTCTGTCACAACTTGACTATTGTTGTATTGAATAAATAAATTGTCCCTCTGTCACAACTTGACTGTTGTTGCATTGAATAAATAAATTGTCCCTCTGTCACAACTTGACTATTGCTGTATTGAATAATTGAATTGGCCCTACTGCCACAACTTGACTATTGTTGCATTGAATAAAAAAAATTGTTCCTCTCTCACAACTTGACTATTGTTGCATTGAATAAAAAAATCGTCCCGCTGTCACAACTTGACTATTGTTGTATTTTTTAATTAAATTGTCCCACTGTCACAACTTGACTATTGTTGCATTGAATAAAAAAATTGTCCCTCTGTTACAACTTGACTATTGTATTTTTTAATTAAATTGTCCCTCTGTCACAACTTGACTATTGTTGTATTGAATAAATAAATTGTCCCTCTGTCACAACTTGACTATTACAACTTACAATAGGCCTATATTTCAGCCTGTTTATGAGGGAAGTAAGCAACAACTGTACACAAATACATGACATTAAAAATTAAAACTTCAATCTACATCAAATCATATACAAATTAATAATTTGCATTATTAACACTTCATTTGATAAACAAGACATCAATCATCTATACTGCATAAATTAAACAAGGTATCTATACAAATGTGCATTTATCTGCAAGCTACACTGTCTGATAAACATTTGAGCATATTAAATTAATTATTATGAACTTTACTTCTAACTTGTAATACCCTAAATTGTCAAAAACAATTCTCACAATGCAGAAAAACCAAAATGTGTCCTGCACTTGTAACTCTGTTTTTGAGGGCAAACATTTTCAAATCAATAAAGCCAAAACTAGTAGCCAAAATTTGCTGGTACACAAGTGGCAGCAAATTGATGTGGCTGGGTTGTTTTTTTATTTTTGTCTGCCGATTTGATTTTAGGAATGTTTCATGCTTGCATTAGAATTATTATTACCTCACTGCACATGTGATCAAGTAAGGCAAAAGAAGTAAAGTCATAGGGTATAGAAGGAGTTGGCCTGTCAACTACTTATATCTAAAATGCCTAGTCTAATACTACTACTAATCTTGGTGTTGGATTTGTGTTCATACTGGTCTATTGTAACACTAATATTGATCTTGGTGTTTGATTTGTGCTCATACCGGCTTAATATAACAATTATTGACCTTGGTATTTGATTTGTGCTCATACTGGCCTAATGTAACAATTATTGATCTTAGTGTTTAATTTGTGCTCATATTGGCCTAATCAGACTAATACTAATAATGATCTTGGTTTTTGATTTGTGCTCATACTGGTCTAATGTAACACTAATATTGATCTTGGTGTTGGATTTGTGCTCACACTGGCCTAATGTAACAATTAATCAATTAATGATCTTGGTGTTTAGCTTCTGCTCAGATTGGCCTAATCAGACTAACACTATCATTGATCTTAGTGTTTGATTTGTGCTCATATTGGCCTAATGTAACAATTATTGATCTTGGTGTTTGATTGGTACTCATATTGGCCTAATCAGACTAACACTATCATTGATCTTGGTGTTTGATTGGTGCTTATACTGACCTAATTTAAGACTAATATTAATTTTGGTATTTGATTTGTATCCATATTGGCCTAATCTAACTTTATTATTTTTCTTGCAGTTTGATTTGTGCTCATACTGGCCTGATGTAACACTTATTGATCTTGGTGTTTGATTTGTGTTCATACTGGCCTAGTCTAACACTACCATTGATCTTGGTGTTTGATTTGTGCTCATACTGGCCTAATCTAACACTACCATTGATCTTGGTGTTTGATTTGTGCTCATACTGGCCTAACTTAACACTACCATTGATCTTGGTGTTTGATTTGTGCTCATACTGGCCTAATCTAACACTACCATTGATCTTGATATTTGATTTGTGCTTGGACTGGCCTAATGAAAAACACTATCATTGATCTTAGTGTTTGATTTGAGCTCCTAATGGCATAATGTAACATTACAATGTAAGTGTTTGATTTGTGCTCAAACTGGCCTAATGTAACACTTATTGATATTGGTGTTTGAATAGGTCTAGTATTTTACATGCTTCAGGTAACAGGTCTAGTATTTTACATGCTTCAGGTAACAAATCTAGTATTTTACATGCTTCAAGGAATAGTTCTAGTATTTTACATGCTTCAAGGAATAGGTCTAGTATTTTACATGCTTCAAGGAATAGGTCTAGTCTTTTACATGCTTCAAGTAAAAAGTCTAGTATTTTACATGCTTCAAGGAATAAGTCTAGTATTTTACATGCTTCAAGGAATAGGTCTAGTATTTTATATGCTTCAAGTAACAGGTCTAGTATTTTACATGCTTTAAGTAATAGTTCTAGTATTTTATATGCTTCAAGTAATAGGTCTAGTATTTTACATGATTCAAGGAATAGGTCTAGTATTTTGTATGCTTCAAGTAATAGGTCTAGTATTTTATATGCTTCAAGTAACAGGTCTAGTATTTTACATGCTTCAAGTAACAGGTCTAGTATTTTACATGCTTTAAGTAATAGTTCTAGTATTTTATATGCTTCAAGTAATAGTTCTAGTATTTTACATGCTTCAAGGAATAGGTCTAGTATTTTACATGCTTCAAGGAATAGGTCTAGTATTTTACATGCTTCAAGGAATAGGTCTAGTATTTTACATGCTTCAAGGAATAGGTCTAGTCTTTTACATGCTTCAAGTAAAAAGTCTAGTATTTTACATGCTTCAAGGAATAAGTCTAGTATTTTACATGCTTCAAGGAATAGTTCTAGTATTTTACATGCTTCAAGGAATAGGTCTAGTATTTTACATGCTTCAAGTAACAGGTCTAGTATTTTACATGCTTTAAGTAATAGTTCTAGTATTTTATATGCTTCAAGTAACAGGTCTAGTATTTTACATGCTTCAAGGAATAGTTCTAGTATTTTACATGCTATAAGGAATAGGTCTAGAATTTTATATGCTTCAAGTAACAGGTCTAGTATTTTACATGCTTCAAGTAACAGGTCTAGTATTTTACATGCTTCAAGTAACAGGTCTAGTATTTTACATGCTTTAAGTAATAGTTCTAGTATTTTATATGCTTCAAGTAATAGGTCTAGTATTTTACATGATTCAAGGAATAGGTCTAGTATTTTATATGCTTCAAGTAACAGGTCTAGTATTTTACATGCTTCAAGTAACAGGTCTAGTATTTTACATGCTTTAAGTAATAGTTCTAGTATTTTATATGCTTCAAGTAATAGGTCTAGTATTTTACATGCTTCAAGTAACAGGTCTAGTATTTTACATGCTTTAGGTAACAAATCTAGTATTTTACATGCTTTAAGTAATAGTTCTAGTATTTTATATGCTTCAAGTAATAGGTCTAGCATTTTACATGCTTCAAGTAACAGGTCTAGTATTTTACATGCTTCAGGTAACAAATCTAGTATTTTACATGCTTTAAGTAATAGTTCTAGTATTTTATATGCTTCAAGTAATAGGTCTAGTATTTTACATGCTTCAAGTAACAGGTCTAGTATTTTACATGCTTCAGGTAACAAATCTAGTATTTTACATGCTTTAAGTAATAGTTCTAGTATTTTATATGCTTCAAGTAATAGGTCTAGTATTTTACATGCTTCAAGTAACAGGTCTAGTATTTTACATGCTTCAGGTAACAAATCTAGTATTTTACATGCTTTAAGTAATAGTTCTAGTATTTTATATGCTTCAAGTAATAGGTCTAGTATTTTACATGCTTCAAGTAACAGGTCTAGTATTTTACATGCTTTAAGTAATAGTTCTAGTATTTTATATGCTTCAAGTAATAGGTCTAGTATTTTACATGCTTCAAGTAACAGGTCTAGTATTTTACATGCTTCAGGTAACAAATCTAGTATTTTACATGCTTTAAGTAATAGTTCTAGTATTTTATATGCTTCAAAAAATAGGTCTAGTATTTTACATGCTTCAAGTAAAAGGTCTAGTATTTTACATGCTTCAAGCAACAAGCCCAGTATTTTACTGTCTTTATTCTTTGAATGAAAAATGTGTGAATAAAATAAAATGAGTTTCTAGAAGTATTTAAATTTTAACATGAAAGTTTTCTATCTGTAATTAGAAATATACCAGTAAATGTTCACATCTATGCTTAAACTTATCAATTTCAATGAATCATGACTGTGTGTACATTATTCATATATATAGATAATGACGGTGTGTACATTATTTATATATATATATATAGATCATGACTGTTTACATTATAATGAATGTGTGTACATTATTCATTCAATGGATCATAACTGTGTGTACATTATTCATTCCAATGGATCATGACTATGTTTTTTATTCAATTGGATCATGACTGTGTCATGAATGTTAATTATTCATTCCAATTTATCACCGTGTGTCACAAATGTTTGTTATTCATCCCAATGGATCATGACTGTGTACATTATTCATTCCAATGGATCATGACTGTGTGTACATTATTCATTCCAATGGATCATGACTGTGTGTACATTATTCATTCCAATGGATCATGACTGTATATGTTATTTATTCCAATGGATCATGATTGTATGTTATTCATTCCAATGGATCATGATTGTATGTTATTCATTCTAATAGATCATGATTGTATGTTATTCATTCCAATGGATCATGATTGTACATTATTCATTCCAATGGATCATGATTGTATGTTATTCATTCCAATGGATCATGGCAGTGATTGTGTATGTTATTCATTTCAGTGGATCATGACTGTGTTTATGTATGTTATTCCAGGGTTCATATGGATTTATGGGAAAAACATTCAAGTACAGAACCTGGATTTTCAAAGAGTAATATAGAATCATGATATAAGCCAAATTAGGTTAAGTAAAAAGAATATGACAAAATAACTGTATTTAAATGTAAGCTATATTTGGCTTTCATTCAAGTCATAAGAGATTTTAAAGTATACAAGAGTGTTATGGTATTGTGGGTTTTAAAGTTTGCAATCGTCTAATAAGTAAATAAAAACTATGATCTTTAAAATATTGTATGTTTTTTTGCTCTGTATTGCATTTAATTTCCTGTTTAACTGAAATGAAGGCTGTGGGAAAGAGCTGATAAACAGATGCCAGGTAGATTCCAGGTTAGGCAATGTGAGTTATTCTCATATAGTGGTAATACCCCCAAAATATTCATTTTAGCATACAGCTGTCCTAATGTTGGAAACTTGATGTGCAAATATGCAAAATCAGCTTAAAAAATGGATGCGACTTCCATGACACTCATTCTGCCACTTGTGCCATCCAAGAGCAACTTATCAGAAAGAATTAAAGAAATGCATCTGTAACCACCTGTGACTGCGAGAGCAGTGCCAGGCTTGTCACTGAGAATGGACCACAGGCATGATCATGAAAGTACATGTCAACCTCAAACTGTTTAAACAACTCCCAGAATTCCAATGAAACGAAACAAATCATGAACATCAAAACTTTAAAGTCAACACCAATCAATTGTGAAAGCCACTAGAAAACAACAACCGTCCATACTTCACATATTGACTCTTATTTGCTACCATATATTCAATCTCTTGGTTCTTGAAAAATATGGTAATCATGTGACCAAACTCTTGCATAAAATCATTACACATTACCAGATGAGAAACGGATTAATCAATCTGTAAGAGTGATAGTGATTTTAAGAAGGTATAGATTCTATCTCAGAATTTGGGGTACAAACATTCAGTGATATTCATGAGTGCATTTTTAAATAGCATATTTGTAAGCAATCGTGACATTTCCCCAAATCAACTGGTGAAGCAGAACTAGTAATTTACAGTCATGTAGTGTATATAGATAAGTAACCAATAAGTGGCGCTATGCTGAAAAAATATTGAAAACTTTGAATACTATGATACCATAGAACATAGGAAGCTACCATTTTGCAATCCAAACTAACATATTGTATAACAAACACTGGCACAACAGAAAAAAAGACCCCCCCCCCAATAAAGTCCTGAGAGCATAAAAGGAAGAAAATCAGGTGTGGGAAAGAAACTTCTTACATGAAAATCTGGGTTGTTAGAGCTTTTGTCATTTTTTCAAAAGCATAGCCAATCTCTATTCTACATTTCTTCCTTTAAAGCAACGTTTTGTGAAAACAAGAAGAAACTCATCCACAATGATGGCTCATGATTGATCAGTAGTTTTGTTTTACATTCTGGGCCTTTTAAATACTGCTAGCTGAAAGGCCCTGGGTGTTTGAGTGGTCAGATCACTGCCTTCTTATCTCTGGTTCCATGAATTTGAGTCCAATGTGTGTATGCGAGAAATCTTGCCAGTAGCTTCCTGTGGGTTGTGGTTTGTAATGGGGTTTTCCATGTTTCTTCCTAAAGACTGCATATGTTTCAAAAGATCATGTGCAAACAATCAGCGGATGACATGTTCACTTGCAGTCCACTTTAAAATTTGTTTGAACACCGATTTTTAAAAATAGTATAAACAATAAAGCAAGAAGAAATGGATAACCATGTGGTTCAAATATTTTATTTTGTCCTCACTTTCATAAAATTCAAGTATATTCAAATACAGGATCAATTTTTGGTCACAATTCAAGTATATTCAAGGACATGAAAAAGGATTTAAAAACCAAAGGATACTCAATGTGTTTATGAATACTGTATTCATTCAAATGAATCATAACTGTGATTAAATCTTAAATCAAAGAACTACTGTAAAGAAAGTACTGTATATACTTACTCATAAACTGAGTTGAACAGCAAACAACAAAAACCCTGATCTTCCGTTACATAATGCACTTGCAGATCAGGATCTGTGTTGTTTGTTCTACAGATTACTCCTAACAAACTGCACAGATCCAGATCTGCCAGTGTATTATGCTTCAGCAGATCTTAGTCCGTGCAATTTCCAGTTCGTCTCATCTTATAAATGATTATATATAGTAAGTGCAATTTTATTTCAGCAAAGTATTTTGTCAGAAGTTTGATCCGAACAAAGGAATTATTGTAATAAAGCATTAAATATAACTTTTTTGAAATCATTTCATTATTTGTTTTTTTTTTTTTCATTTTCAAAAACATTTGTTCTCACTTTATACTCTTTACCGTTTTCACTCAATCCATATGGATCTCACAATACATCGGTTTAGGCAATGAGTGAAACTGATAATAAGGAGAATATAAATATACACGTGAACCCAAACAATATAAAATGCCTTATAATTCATTTATAATTGTTTCTTCAAAATTGTTTGAAAAACCAATGACATATAAAATATAATACTTTTATTATGGAACTTAAGTTGAATTAACAGTTTGAGCTCGTTTATCGCTAGAGATGTATTTGCGAGGTAGGAGTTCTCCTAAGGTATTATGATTTGGTAAATGTATTTGAAGAAAAACAGTAATTGACTCCCACACCAAGAATTCAGGTTCCAGCTTTCACTTAGTAGAGAAAAATGAAATGCAACAGCCACCTCTGTCAGGTTTCTTAAATTATGCCACCTCTGTCAGGTTTCTTAAATTATGCCACCTCTGTCAGGTTTCTTAAATTATGCCACTGTCAGGTTTCTTAAATTATGCCACCTCTGTCAGGTTTCTTATATTATGCCACCTCTGTCAGGTTTCTTATATTATGCCACCTGTCAGGTTTCTTATATTATGCCACCTCTGTCAGGTTTCTTGCATAACACCTCCTGTCAGATTTCCTGTTTTATGCCACCTCTGTCAGGTTTCTTGCATTTTCTTTCATTAAGGTGAGTCATGTGGTCACTTGGTAAGAGACTATACCAGGTTAGTAAGTAACACACCAAGTCTTCATGGCTTGATATCACAAACAACATCCTTTTGTCATGAAGTTGAGGAACATTTCCTGATCTTGCTTTCACATAAGAATCATAAAAATAATTAAGTAAAAAAGATTCAAGGTGGGATAAATTTGTTGCATAGTTTCTAAGTAACCCAGTATGAAATCAATATCGGTATAGTATCAGTGCATTATCTGGTAAATTTCCAATTGATTCCATATTCCAAACCGAGTCAGTAACAAAATGTACAGCTAATATTATAGATGGCAACAGATATTTGAAAATATTTCAGAATTATTTATTCTGACATATCACTGACTTATGAAAGATAATGGCACGTTCTGAGAAAATCAGTCATCGTTATCCCTTTGTCTTACATTTCGTGCCCCTGAGCCTAGTTTCCTTTTTTTAAATGTAACTGTCTCAGCTTTAGAATTACTACCAAGGGAGGTCACTCTTTTTTCCTTGAATTTCATCCTGGGTTCCTCCGTCACTCTAGGAATTGGAATTGATTCATATATTTCTTGCTGCTCTGGCAACTCCAGATCAACTTGCTCACTACAAGAAATTTAATTAAAAATTAATTTAATTTAAATTAATTAAAAATAAACGGTCTATCACAGAAAAGAATTCACATTTTCCTACTTATCTTTTCTGCTAAACAAATCTCTCATTGACAATATCTGCTAATCAAATCTCTTATTGACAACATTTGCCACAATGTTCAAGACTAAAAAAATACAGTGAATCATCTTAAGTTTTAAAAAGTACATAACAAGATCTCAAGATGCCTGGATGATTGTATTTTCTGATCACAAAGAGATAAACAACATTCTCTGCAAAACAGGCATATAATTTTGGTTAAATGTTGTGACATTTTCAATGATCAATTTTTTTTAAGCAGTCAACAAGCAAATTATTGAATCATTCTCCATGAAGCTTCTTATGTAAAAAATATAATTGTACCATATTTTGGTGTGTACAACACACTTTTTATACCTAGTTTTCCTGTTTTTGCATGTGTATTTTATGGTTAAACATTTTTTTTAGGTTGTTCTGACAAAAAGATAATGATATTAAAGCTGCCAACACACTTAACACCTTTGTGAAATACTAAATTCATAGCACTGTATGTACATTGTTACAATCCTTACTTAAAAAAGAACAATTGCTTATAAACCTCATTAGTTCTATTCTTTAATTGCTTATTGTAGTAAACTCATTTAATTTTACATCATCTTGTAGGTTTTTTTTTGTAATTCGACTAAAAATATATAAGACAGACTGGTAACTAGACTAACTCAACTAGAAATATACAAAACAGACTGGTAACTTGACTAACTCAACTAGAACTATACAAGACAGACTGGTAACATGACAAACTCAACTTGAAATAAACAAGATAGACTGGTAACATGTTCATCTACTCTTTCATTAATTCTCTGAAGCAATGCAAAATATTGCATTATAACATTGATACATATTAGAAAATTAATTAATAATTTATTGTATATTTGCAACTGATTTAACTTTCCTTGGAAAATATATCTGAACTTCTTTGTTTTATTTGTCAGCTTAAATTACAATACTGGATATTTTCTGGGACTATGCAGTGACCACTGCTTCATTGATTCCACATAGTTTGTTGAGGTAATGAGTACTGGCTCAAGGGTTGATGTGCCAAGCATATGTACAAATTATCATCTATGTAAAATTATTTGATTTTTTTTGTTACTATTGTTACGAATATGTAATTTAATTGCTTGTGTGTTAGTTTTAGATTCTTTTTTTATTTTAATTTTGTTTTAATAGATTTTATTGTAGTGATAATTTTCACTGGAATTGAATCTCTTTTCAGAAAATTCACTTGACCTGATTAGAATGTAACAGTTGTTTTATCACTATTTTTAGTTCACCTTGGTTGAAATGTTTGTAAACATTGAATGATAATGATTGGTTATTACCAAGGTCATGTTCGCCCCATGTATTAGCCAAGTTGTAAACAGCATTTTTAAAAATTTATTTTCAGTGTGGGAATCTGATTCTTAGATAAGGCTATTCTAGACTATGTGATAAATGGCATTTTTTAAATTGTGCTGTTCAAATTTGTGATCACCTAGTTCCGTCACATGAGCCACCATGTGATCTAAAATCGTAGGTTAAAAACAGACACTTTCAAGTAGATTTTTCAGTCATATTCCTAAACCTTTGAGCTCAAGATGTTTTTAATTGTTGATGCCAGTTTGTTCTGAAGTTCATCATTTTTTTTTTGGAGTTAATAATTCATATTCTCTGGAAAACAAAACAAGTGTTTTTCTTTACATAATTCTGGAATAAAGACATTTAGTGGAAATTTATTCAGGAATTCTAAACAGAACAGTATAAATTGTGTTTCAAAGAGGAACTGTTGCCATCAGTTCAGCAACCTTATATGATGTCATTGACTTCCATATTCGAACTTCACTGAGATTCGAACCTGGATTCAAATTAGAACTTTTAGTTGAAAGGACTTATATTTTTTTATTCTAGGATTAATTTTTGGATTATATTCACAAACCGTAAGTCATATTTCATATTTTTACCTTGTTTTCTAGGGAAATAAATTATTTTGTTAAAATTTACAAAGCTTGTTGGCTTCACTCTTTTCTTTTGTTACTTTTTGAAAGAGCCTACACACAACACTATACAGTAACTCCACATGATGTTTTTCAAAATTAACCTGTGCCAGCAGAAGCTGTGATACATTCACCAAAATTATGCTGCATTGTCTGCACAGATTTCTGAATACACTCTAATATATTTCATGTGTTATGCTAGTCCAAGAAAGTATAAATACTAGACTTGAACTTTAACAAAACATCTTGTGCTTGATTTTGTATCAGAATGAACATACAGTTAAACCTGCCTACAACAGCAAACCATGCAAAAAGGAAAAAGTGGCTTTTGTAGACAGGTGACCTCTAAAGGCAGGTCTAGCTATCAAACTTGGTTCAGGACAAAGTTATGTATAATGAACAGAACAGCATTATTGTTATTATTGTTTCATATGTATTATTATTAGTACCAGTAGTATGCTACCAAGTATCATGTATTTAATTTAACTATCTAGCAAAAAGAAAAATAAAAAAAATTAATAAAGTAAGTTACGCACAAGAATACTGTATCCTCATATGGATTTTTGACAAGAGGTACTATCTTCTCTCGATTAGATCAATCCTTTATGGATACTGTATTTTCTGGTAATGATGTTGTTCCAGAGATTGGGAATGTGCCAATTTTGTTTAAGTTGCTCATGGGCTTGAACAACATCACATTCAGGTCAAATGAATTTACCACCCTTTCATGATATTTCAACTTTCGACAACCAATTTTCATTTGGTGCAGCAATTTGAAGAGCTGTATCCATTTAGGAATGCTTTTGAAGTGTGATTATTTAGCAAAGTTTATAAACAAAGTTTAAAAATTTGGCACACATGTTTGTGTTTTTACTGACTGATAGAGTCAGTAACTTAGAAAGTTACTACCATTTGTAATTTGTTGTAACAAACATATTTCACAAAAGGACAATTTATAAAGTTAAGCTTGTGGAATTTAATTGCTTATCAAGAAGATATCGCAAAAAAGATCATCAAACAGAATGATGAAAATTTATTAGGCATTAGTCATAGGACTTTTCCCCCAACAGCTCAAAGACAATTTCTCACAATATCACAGAATACATATTACCTGCACCATTATTTTAATCAAGTGACAAGATATATGTGTATAATTGGGCATAAAGTAAAGTGCAACCACAGTGTATCATAGATTTCCTGAAATGGTTATTTTTTATATCCAAAATGAAGTTTCAATCAGTATCACACTTTTTTGGATGCAAATTGATTAATTCTATGAGATTTATCAATACAAAGTTTAGATAACACTTGGGGAGCCATTCCAGATATAAGTTTGAAAGAAAGATCATACCCTAAAAAAAACCCATTCCAGCCATGATGAATAAAAATTTATTCAGCCATTCTGGAGATGTTTAAGACAGGTTTGCCACCTGGTTGCTATGGAAGACATGATGTTGTCTTCCATAGCAACCAACTGCGAATTATGCATTTTTTTAATGACTATAATTGCAGCAACAAAAAATTGTCATTAATTAGAATCATGATCTACAGCAAAAACCAGTAATGACAATAAATTGAAGAAAACAATCATAAACAGTTCTACTATACTCATACATGCCAATCCCAGGTGAGGAAAAAGTGTAATCCAAGTGGACAAAAGGAGTAATTTGAGTATAAAAAGCGTAATCCACATGTAACATAATAAAATTCAATGTGCATATGTATAAAACACATGCATATTTTCCACAATTTTGGCATCAGGAAGCATCCGTTTAAACAAAGAATCAAAGTTGTATTCTACCACTAGTTGCAGTCAGTGTTCTATAAAAAATCGGTAAATAATACCCCTGCATTTATAAAATTTGTGTCCACAATTTAGTTCAGCTGTAAAAAAAGAAGTTACCTTAGTATTGGAGTTAGCAAAATAAGCTAATTTAAGGCATCTTTGTTCTACAATATGACCAATATTAAATTCCTTTCCACACAGCCTGCAATGGGCGTGAAGCTACCCTAGAATGGCACTTTATTGTGTTATTCATGTATTTATCTCTGAGTCATCTTTTCCATTTTTTTTTTCTAATCCATCTGTGAAATCATTTGAGAAACATCATTGCTGTAACATGATACACATTGACTAGAATAAATAGGATTACTTTTACTGCCTAATTCCTACAGAACGGTAACCTCACATTATTTTTAACAAAGAATATGTGAGCAAAGATTAAAAATTAGAAAACCAGTCTGTTCAGTCGTAAGCCAGACAGCTGCTATAAATAGACACCGAGGTCAAACCAGCATGTTTCTTGGAAATAGGGTAGCAACTATAAATAGAACATAACACTTAGGAAAGTCACCGCAAGTCTACAAACAATTGTACTTTTATGTCATAGTTACACAGAAGCAGTCTTTTTTAGAATACATTCTGTGCAATTAGTGGGATTTTAATAAAAATGAGAAAACAAATTAATTTTTTTAAAAGGGGATATACTGAAAAAGTGTAATCCAAATACATTTATGTGTAAGGGGTAATTTAATGAAAAAAGTGTAATGAATATGCCAAAAGCGTAATGGTTGGCATGTATGTACACTTGTGACATATAATGTTCAAGCTATAGGATATAATTTTTGATCACTTACTGGCTCGACAAAGAAACATATTTCAACATCATACACTTCTAATCAGCCACAGGAATTTGCATTATATTGTTTCGGGGACATCTGTGTGTGAATATTTTTGGATATACTCATCAGTAACAAAACCAGAAGATTGGCTGACCTACATATTGTTTCAATTTTTTTCTCTCTTTTTTCTTAACTGAATAGTCATGCAAAATACAGAAACTTATTTCCCTGATTTTTCTTTATCTTTTTCAAAAAAAAGAACTGAAATAAAAGTACTATTTATCTTACGGTTTTCTGACTGTACTCCACTGGCCATAGACTGCCCTGCCACCTCTGTCTTGCTTGGGTGTAATAATTGTATCCTCTTCCTCTGATTCGCTGCTCTCTGATTGGTGAGCTGGCTGTGATGTCACTTCCTCTGGCAATGGAATATCTTCTAAACCAGGAGGCATTGGGATGTCCTCTATTTTCACTTCCTTTGAAGAGTCCAAGATTATAAAATAAAAAATTAAGGATTGAGGTGTGGCATGCTCATTTACTTAATAAATAAGCAGTGGATTTGTTTAAATCATAACTTATAATATATATATATATATATATATATATATATATATATATATATATATATATATATATATAGATGCAATAAACTGACGACGAACAGTACGAAACTAGTAACTAACTAGCCTAAGCGCTTTCGACTCTTAATGAGTCTTTTTCAAAGGCAAATACAAAACATAGTTACGACAAACAAATAAACACAAAAACGTTGCGTTTGTAAACCTCTACATTTCTATCTTCACATGTAACTGAAAACGTTGTATAATTCCCTAAAAGTCTACAAGCCAAAGCGACATCTATTTTTACTTTGTGTACATATGTAACGCAGATTATATCCCGGATATTTGGTTCTATACCGGTCTAAACCAAGAAGACTAGAAAATGAAAACTATGCACTAGTAGAATTTAACATTTTCTAAATCTTCTTATTCTTCAATTTTTACTATAAGAATAACCGGTATAGAACCAAATATCCGGGATATAATCTGCGTTACATATGTACACAAAGTAAAAATAGATGTCGCTTTGGCTTGTAGACTTTTAGGGAATTATACAACGTTTTCAGTTACATGTGAAGATAGAAATGTAGAGGTTTACAAACGCAACGTTTTTGTGTTTATTTGTTTGTCGTAACTATGTTTTGTATTTGCCTTTGAAAAAGACTCATTAAGAGTCGAAAGCGCTTAGGCTAGTTAGTTACTAGTTTCGTACTGTTCGTCGTCAGTTTATTGCATCTATTTTAATTAATCCCTGACAAACATGATCCCTTAGTGGATCCAGTACGCTTGAGAGGGTTGTTATTCGCCATATGACTTGTATTCTTTATATATATATATATATATATATATATATATATATATATATATATATATATATATATATATATATATATGACAACACCAGTGGATCAATTATCACTGATGAGGGCTCCAAACCAGAACTACTTTGCAGGATCGCCAAGACAACAGCAGCAATAACAAGGTTAAGACCAATATAGAAAATTACCAACATTGCTTTTGGTTCCAAAATAAGGTTGATGTGCTCAATTGTCATATCCATTTTTTTGTATTCTTGTGAAATATGGACATTCACATCAGATCTACAAAGAAGGATTCAAACCTTTGAAATCAGATGCTACTGCAAGATTTTGGGCATCTCATACATTGACCATGTAACCAACAAAGAAGTCCACAACAGGATCCAAGAAGCCATAATTTTCTACAAAAGTGCAAATTGAAGTGGTACGGTCATGCCTCACGATCATCTGGATTGGCAAAAACAATCTTGCAAGGCACAGTGCAAGGGTGCAGAAGAAGAGGCAGACAGAAAAAGAGGTGGGAAGACACATTAAGGAGTGGACAGGCATGGAATTTTGGAGATTCCCAAAGGGCAGTAGAGAACAGGAAAAGGTGGAGAGCTATAATTAGTTGTAAAGTCAACTGTGGGATTGATGATGATCCTACTGTTTTGACCCATATACTCCACATCTTAACACTGGGTACACAACTTTTTCATCAGAAAATAATTTATCAATATACCTAGAACTTTTCATTAGTGAATGTCCACCCATGTCCAATGTTGCAAAGGGTGAAAAAACTGTAAAATAAATATTTATTTTAAAACAATGTATATGGCAATGAAAACATGCAAAGTTTGCAATAGTCAGCCATTCATGTAATGTATTTTAGAAGTTAATGTCATCCCAACAGCAGTCAAGATTTAAATTATTTTTAGGTTGAAAAATTTATGCGAAAAAAAACGATTTGTCATCAATCAGGGAATTGTTAGCTTAGAAAGAAAAGTAAATCAAACAACATAAGTATTTATTATAATTAATGTTCTTAGATAAAAGTTGTACACTAAAAAAAAAAATACCCCCCCCCAGAAAATTCCATGGTGCATATCATTTCAGGTTACCCAGATATTTTCATGATAAATGATAATACTTTGATGGCAGTAATTTTAGATGTTCAAGGAAAATATTATATAACAGTGAAGACCGGAAAGATTAGGTGGGAAAACTGTTGAAACAACCAAGATTATCTCATTTTCAGTGTATGAGTTCCTTATGTACCATTATTTTTATTCGATTGCCCAAAATGGTGTGTATCCCCCAAATCTGGATCTGTGAAACAGTCTGTCTGTCTATTAGCATTTTATGCTACCTCAATGCAATAGCGAATACAATATTTAAGTCTTTAGTATGACTCGGTCAGGGATCGAACCCACAACCTCCTGCATCCGAGATGGATGCTCTAATGACTAGGCCAATGTAGTGGTTCTGAAAAGTATTAAAAGATGTATAAAATTTCGGGAAGGTATTAGAATCGACTATGAAACCAAAAAATAAATGATTCCTTCAAAACTACACACATTTACAGAATGTTCCTTAAACATACAAGCTAAACCCAAAGAAGAGAATGAACATGTTCAAAAAATTATAAGTTACTTTGAAAATCTCAAATTGTGCTTTAAAGTTTCAATTGTATTAAAAAAGAATATCAAAATAAATTATTGATAATATTCATTATTACAAATCATTTGTTGAACTTATTTTACTTATTTTAGCCAAAAAATATTATCTCTGGGCAGATGGAGCGAGACAGCTGGCTTGAGATCATTAAAGGAAGATGTCATCTTCTGCTGTTGTGATGTCAGGAAAAATCTCTGAAATCCTGTGATTACATTTTAGCAAAGTTAGAGAATTTTAACATAAAGCTTCTAGCAATTCACTGATCAGCAATGTGCATATCACCTAACTATGCTTTTAGGAAACATGAATAAAACTGTCAAGACAATCACACTAAATTCCAGTGATAAAAAATTTGGATAGATCTGATCCCCTCTAATTTCAGACTGATCCCTTCCTGTTTTCTAAGCTTGTCCACACACAATAAACAAAACTTAATCTACCTTCTTGATATAATTTTCCTGACCACATCTTCAGTAGCAAAACGTGTTTATTTTAAATGGTTGAGAGGATACTTGTACCTGTTTTTAGTCCCCTGCTGCAGCCCCATGTTCATAGACACCTTATCCACAGGAATAAGACTTGTATACAGGCTTTAACTTTGCATACCATGCAAAGCATCTGATCCACAAAGAAGAGAACAAGTCTATTCTCTGTATTTCAAGGCTATCAAGTCGTCCTTAATGAATAATAATGAGCAGCTATGGTGCTTCTTATCTTGCTTACACTTATCACCGATAATACATCACTGATTGAATGGATGTATATCAGTTCCTGAATAAGAGTGTAGCTAACTAAAGGAATTAGTGGTTTATTAAGGCACCTGTGACCATTAAACAGCAGAGTTCATTATTTAATACATTTGGTTAATATAAGTGCTGGCCATTAATTCCACATAGCATCAGTAGACCAAAAGTTTCTTATGATTCCATTCTGTAACATTACATAACCTAAAGCTATTGCTTTAAAAAAAATGGACTCCATCTTAATGGAAATATTACAAAAATGCATGAACCACAGCTCTGTAAAAACATTTCAAGATTTCAAGAAAAGAAAACATCAAAATATGATTTCTATAGTGCTGATGTAGCTGGTCAGAAAAGAAAACTATTGCTACTCAAGTCCCTGGGTGCTGCATAAAAGAATGGAAATGGACACCTTTGGGACAAGTGGAATTGAGTCCATACAAGTAATTTTGTTTAAGCTACTTGCCCTAGGACTGCATCTACAAAATATATTCTTTGAGAACTTAATTCCTCAAAATTTCATGCCATCTAAAAAATGTTATTTACTGTAGGTGCCGTTGTACCTGAGTTATAGTATCTACTGCATCTCTGCACTCTGTGTTACTGTTTGTATCTGCATCATTGTTGGTTGTTGTATTATCTTTGCTAGAGTCACTGTCATCTGTGTCATCACTCTGAGTACTCAAATTGCTGCCATCTGTGTCATCTCTTTGAGTACTCAAATCACTGCCATCTGTGTCATCCTTCTGGGTGCTCTGATCACCTTTTTCCTCTACCTCCTGACTAGGAGGAGCAAGACCTTGCTCCACTAATGATACATATTTGGGTGGGGGCTCCCAGACTGACTCTGAAATAATTTTTTTTTTAGTAAACAAGGGTTCCACAGAAGGGCATCTCCTCTCCAAACTGTGCATTGATGTACTTCACTAGCATCTGACAGAGAGAAGGTCAGTATGATAGGATTCCTGATTTATAAAAATTCATATTCATAAAATGAAAGAACTATAATTGTTGTATTGCATGATTTTGTGACAAAAACTGCAATTTGCTTTTTGGATTGTACAAATGCTATTTCAACTGCTAAGAAACTTACCATTATCATATGTTTTATGGCCATGCAAAACATGAAGGGTACTTAGTGCCTTGGAAACATTAGGGATGGTAGCCAGTCAGCACTATAGTAGCCACTGCCCAGGGAACACTACTGGTAATTGCACAGGGAACACTACAGTAGCAACTGCCCAGTGAATACTATAGTAGCCACTGCCCAGGGAACACTATAAAACTGCCCAGTAAACACTTTAGTAGCCACTGCCCAGGGAACACTACTGGCAATTGCCCAGGGAACATTACAGTAGCATCTGTCCAGTGAATACTATAGCAGCCACTGCTCAGATAACACTATAAAACTGCCCAGTGAACACTATAGTAGCCACTGCCCAGGGAACACTACTGGTAATTGCCCAGGGAATATTACAGTAGCAACTGCCCAGTGAATACTATAGTAGCCACTGCCCAGGGAACACTATAAAACTGCCCAGTGAACACTATAGTAGCTACTGCCCAGGGAACACTATTGACAATTGCCCAGGGAACACTACAGTAGCAACTGCCCAGTGAATACTATAGCAGCCACTGCACAGGGAACACAATAGTAGTAACTGCCCAATGAACACAATAGTAGCCACTGCCCAGAGAACACTATAGTAACAATTGCCTAGTGAACACTACAGTAGTCACTGCCTAGGGAATGCTATAGAAGCCACTGTCCAGGGAACACTATAGTAGCCATTGCCCAAGGAACACTATAGTAGCCACTGCCCAGGGAACACTATAGTAGCCACTGCCCAGGGAACAAACATTAGCCACTGCCCAGGGAACACTACAATAGCCACTGCCCAGGGAACACTATAGCAGCCACTGCCCAGGGAATGCTACATTAGCCACTGTCCAGAAAACACTACAATAGCCACTGCCCATTGAACACTATAGTAGCCAATGCCAAGAGAACACAATAGTAGCACACTCACCAGGAAACAATATAGCAGCAACTGCCCTGGGAACACTATAGTAGCAACTGCCCTTGGAACACTATAGCAGCCATTGCCCATGAAGCACTATAACAGACATTGCCAAAGGAACATTATGTTAAACAACCTGGTTTTATGCAATGATAGGATTCAAGCAGTAGCATTTTGGTCACAAATCCAGAATTTGAACTACTGACCCATCATAACCTGGATATCATTCAACATCATAAAATATCATGTGATGTTGTGTCATTTATGGCTCAGGAATGCAGGTAGGTTATTTTGTGCCAAGGCAGTGCCTTGCCAAAGGACATACCACAATAGCCTACTCAGGCTGATCAAATGGTGGGATTTGAATCTGTACCCTTTCAGTTGGAATCTAACTAGAGTCACTGTAGTTCCTCCATCTAATAATAAAATATTTGATGTGGGCATATCATGTATGTAATAATGCTACTTGTATATGATATGCCTGTAATCTAAAAAGTCCAAATGCAAACAACACAGACCCTGATCTGCCAATGTATTAGGTGATGGCAGATCATAATATGTACCGTTTGCAGTTGTACTTGACTTAAGTGAGTATATATACTATCTTGAAAACTGGATGGATTATTCTGAATACAAACTATTTGAAATGCATGAATATGTATGTCTGTGACAAAACGGGGACACTTGTCACTATCATCGTAAATGTGAGTTTAAGGACTGCGATGACTCTGATCTTTGATTTTTAAAATTGAAATTTTAGTTTGTTAGTTTGCAACATTTTTAATGCCAACAGCCAATGAATTCTGAAGCAGCCATAATGTCTTAATAAAAATAAAATTTTTAAGCATCATATAAATTATTACATTCTATTAATAAAATCACAAACCACAAAATATAGTTCTACTCTCATGAAATATTTAAATACCAAGCAAAGTGATTCTACAAGCAATAGAAAATGTCCTAAAAGCAAATGTTAACTTCAACATCAGTGTTGATGCTAGGCAGAAGGATGGACAGACATCTGAACATGAATCATTAATTGATAAGGGGGAATAACTTTGCAATTTGGCCTATAACTCAGTATCCTGCAATACAAAAAAAATTCTGAGCAACCAAAGATACTACTCTATGTCAGTTTTACAAAGAAAACCAGTCTTTAAGCAAACTCAATACAATATATCATGTAACCACATAATAAAATCCTGGAACTTACCAGATGTAACAGTATTCCAGTAATAGGTGTAACCCTCAGGAGACAGGGCCTCATACCATTCTATTTCTGATGGGGTTGCTAGCTGGGGCTCTGCAGGGGCTTGCACACTTGTATCAGAGGATTTTTCTTCCCCTTTTTTATCCTTTTCTTAAAAGAAATACATCTGAATAGAGATTTTATGGTTTCTTTTAATGAGAAATATCCTGTGAATTAAATAAAATTCTTCATACCTATCTGTGCTAGAGAAAAATTCCACCACTTGGGGTGTCATAATGTTTCGAAAGACATGAAGATTTGCTAAGTGTCTTGATACCATATTATGATCCTAATGATGGAATATTTCTTTCTCACATTCATATAAATGTGTGATTATATTTTTTGGTGTAGAACAATGGTGGAGAATATCTATATTTCGTTACATGGCTGCTGTGTTCATCAAATGACTGTTGCCATCATCAAATGACTGTTGCCATCATCAAATGACCGTTGCCATCATCAAATGACTGTTGCCATCATCAAATGAATAGTCATCTTCATCACATGACCTTTGACTGTGAGCATAGTGCACACAATGTGACTAAACTCACTGATTTCCATACTTAAAAATCAAGCTAACTGATGGATAACAGATAGAAGGACAATAGGCCTTCCCATAAGCTCTTCTGAAGTATGACAAAAAGAGCTAAAATGGCAATGGCAGATAAAGAAATTGTCAACTGTCATTTTAAACACACAGCAATTGAAAAATATAAAATCAATCATGTGCAAGTATTTGACACAGATATCCCACAATGCAAATGCAGATCAAACCTCTCTAATGCTCACAATCCATTTGAAGGTTCGGAAATGAAGAATGGGCCCAATGCATCCTTCTGTATATCATAAGAGCTTACTAACAGAGGCAACCTATTTGCTGTGGGATAGGGCATGTGATAATATTTCACGTGAAAAGGTCTTGGATTTTTTGAAAGATTGTGCTTTCTATGGAAAAGTTTAGACTTTGTATTGTAAGGATTTTACTCTTGTTTGTCATCATTTTATATGCCCGATTTTGCAAAATGTTTAGGTCTTAGGTCTTATAATGGATGTTTACCTTTCATCTGATTTGGTTAGGTTTTGCCTTTAGCATCTTTGCTAACTTGCTTTTGCATGGCACTGTAATGCCAGTATTGTGCTCTTGCTGATTTACAGTAAAGCCTATATTCATAAATTCTTAACTAAAGATGGGATCTCTCATCCCATATTTATGCACATACAATCAAACTTTAAAGAAGTGGCCACCCACAGAGGAGGAAAAAGTGGCCTTTGCACAAAGTTTCAGCTTTCAAAATTAGTTTTGAATAAATAATCATTGAATATTACTATATTTATTGATATCATTATTGTTGTAATTATTATTATTATCATTATAATTATTATTATTATTTTATTATTATTATTATGTTATCAAATGCTCTGGTGGCCTAAGTAATTAGAGCATTCGGCTCAGATACTGGGGATTGTGGGTTTAAACCTTGGCCATGTCATACCAGAAACTTATTATAATGGTGCTAGCAGCTACATACATGCCAACCCCTGGTGAGGAAAAAGCGTAATCCAAGTGGACAAAAGGAGTAATCTGAGCAAAAAGAGCATAATCCACACATAACATAATAAAATTCAATGCACACATGTACAAAACACATGCATATTTTCTGCAATTTTGGCATCAGTAAACATCTGTTTGAGCAAAGGACCAAAGCTTTATTAAACCACTAGTTTTAGTCAGTATTTTATTAAGAGCTCGGTAAATTCATTTCCACAATTTAGTTCTGCGGTAAAAAAAGAAAATACTTTAGTACTGGAGTTAGCAAAATGAGCTAATTCAAGGTGTCTTTGTTTTACACTATGACCAATATTAAAATCCTTTCCACACAGCCTGCAATGGGCGAGACTACCCTAGAATGGCAATGTATTGTGTTATTCATGTATTCATCTCTAGAGTATTGTTTTCCGTTTTTTTCTTTCTTTCTAATCCATCTGAGAAATCATTTGAGAAACATTTTTGCTGTAACATATGCATCGACTAGAATAAATAGGACAACTTTTACCACCAAATTTCTACAGAATGGTTCTGTACCTCACATTATTTTAAATGAAGAATATGTGATCAAAGATTAAAAATTACAAAACCAGTCTGTTATGTCCTAAGCTAGAATGCTGCTATAAATAGAAACAAAAATCTTTTTGGAAATAGGGCAGCTGCTATAAATAGAACATAACACTAAGGAAAGTCACCCCTAGTCTACAGACAAGTATACTTTTATGTCAGATACACAAAAGCCATCTTTTCCAGAATACGTTTTGTGCAATTAGTGGGATGTTAATAAAAATGAGAAAACAAATTAATTTTTTTGGAGGAGGATATATTGAAAAAGCATAATCCAAGTACATTTACATGTATGGCGTAATTTAGTGAAAAGAATGTAATGATTACGCCAAAAGTGTAATGGTTGGCATGTATGCAGCTACCTCATTAGGCACTCAGCATTAAGAGGTTAGTGTTAGGACTGGTTGGCCTTGTGTCAAGATAATGTGACTTGGTGGGACATCATGCCACATGTCTGTGTCTAGATGCCCCAGTGCTAGATATCACTATAAAATTCCACACTGCAGACATTGTAGTGACATGACTCAAACATTTTTAAAGCTGCATTACAAATCCATATCACACAATTCATATTCTAACTAAGTGTGTGGTAACAGAGATATCTAATTCACTACATTTTTGGAAATTATTATTTTTTTTCATGGAAATATGGCAAGTGTTGCTATTGCTTGTGTCATGATATTCTACATGGAAATATTCTTGTGGAACAGTGTGGACTAATGAATGAGCCACTCTGATTAATAAGTGCAGGAATTTTCATTTGTTTAGATTCAAAATATATAACCAGTCCTAACACTGATCTCTTAATGCTGATATCATATCCTAGGAAGGCATCTGTTAGTACCATTTTTCTAAGTCTTTGTACTTTAGTCTGAAACCCAGTACTGTAATTTATCATACCATTTCCTACCATAGAACTTTAACCCAATTAGAACTAATTAAAGTTGAAAGTTATCCATATAAAAGATATGAATTACTAAATGTTATTTTCATATAACACACATCGATTAAATGTGATAATACAATACTAATATCAAATGTTTGTATGTTTATATTTTCTCCATTGTAGTACTTGTTTACTTAGGGGCACCATGCCATCCCAATGCTTTCATTAACATATTCATATAAAATGCACAGTTCTGTATTTTGACCAATAATAGGCCATGGCTCGAGACATCCAATAAATAACAATCATAACTTTTTTCTTGATTTTTTTCCCCATTTTTTTAAGACTGGCATATATATATATATATATATATATATATATATATATATATATATATATATAAATAATTCAAACTTTCATAAGAGAGTATACATAAGTAGAAAGCAATAATACCTACAAATAATGTGTTTTTAATCTGTTAACTAAATTGTAAAAGTGCAAGTTTATTTTAATTTAATTGAAAAAGAATTGGATGAGAAAAAGAATTTACACTGCTGTTTAGTTCCTAGATAAAGAAATCCCAGTTGTAGGGTTACATTATTTGTCCCCTCAAAAGACTATGCAGATTGGGGAGACTAATAATGGAACCCCATTTTCTGTGATTTCCTTGTCTTGGTGCAGACCCCAACATAGATTCTCTTTGTATGTGCTCACTGTATCACAATATCCAGACATTAAACACATATTTATGTACTGATCATATCACAATATCCCAGCATTTCTTTGAAAGTGTTATGATTTTCAGGACAACAATGATGTTATGCATGAAATGGAACCTGACGTCTGTTTTAGAGAATGCCAATTTACCTTTCTTCTCTTTGATCTTTGCCTTGTAATGTGCTGCTAGCTCAGGGTTTTGTTCCAGATCTTTCTTGAAGGCAGCAAGAGCAGCCTAGGAATTTTTTTAAAAAAAGTTTAATATTAAGATAAGACTTTTATTAAGACTTTTATTAGTACGAATGTAGGACATGTGGGTTGCCATCTTTTTGGTAACAGAGTATTGGTCATCTTTGTGTAGCTAGTGTAGTTGTCACTTAATTACACTTCACAGCACAGTGTAACATCCAGGTGTTCAAGATAAACTCAGGCCGATGTTTCTGTTTCGTCTGTGTAGGCCTTTCTGAAAACATGCTTACTGCCCCTTAATTCATAGGCCTACTTTTTCCAGGTTGATAGCATCTGTTATGGGTGAAAGTGAAAAAGTAAATATTTGCTTCCTTTCAGACCATGAGTTAAGTATGCGTACTGTGACAGTAAAGATACGGCTGCATTTGAATAATAAGTAAATAATAATAATAAAATAACAATAAAAAATGAAAAACTTAAATTCAGAGTTCCATAGTTCAAAAGTAGATGTAGAAGGCATAAAGTTTAAGCCAGGGGCATCCAACCTTTTATGGCTGGAAGAAAAAACAAATGAAATCTTTAAGGTAGCATACAACACGAGTAAAAACAGCTCCTTATCATTAATTATGCATTTTAATTAAAATGCATATTTTCAAAAGGACAACCTACATGGCCTTTGGGCCACACAATGTGAAGGCATGGGTCATGTGTAGCCTGTGGGCAGTAGGCTTGACATGCCTGGTTTAAAAGCTGCATCTTGATGAATTCTATAATAAACATAAATGCTAAGACATGCAGAAATTTTTTCTTTGTGGCAAATAGGACATGGTTGGCCAGGGAAAAAAAAATATTTATTGTGAACAGAGAGAGGGACAGGGGAGTGAGAGAGAGAGAGAGAGAGAGTAGTAGGAAGAGTAGGAAGATAGAGTAGGAAGTATCACTTACTGATCATTTTATGCATTAAGTATTTTTTTATTCTGAATTAGAATTGTGTGTTTTCATCAGACAGATCAATCAAGCAATAAAATCAGCTTTATAAACTTTAAACATTGCTGACAAACCGCTAATTTCTCTTACTCAGAGCTCCATTAAACAAGTCTTAATTTCAATTAATATGCAAAACCAGATGTTTTATTTATTCTGCCATATCTGGAATTTATTTTATCGCTCTCTATTTCGTACACATTGCAATAAAATATTGTGAAAAGTCTTCATGACTATTAATATGGACTCGATCTAAATACAATTAGTTTATTGATGGCATTTAACTAGCAAGAATAAACAAGCTCTTGCTTACTACTATTACAAATGCTAAGGCCTCCCCACCTCCAAAATCCACCCAGTTATTCCCATTAGTCTGACATTCACTTAAGCAAACCTAAAGAAAATGAAGCAACCTGTAACAACTGCAGTTGGGATGTGGATGTGCTTATGTTGAGGCGACCAAAGCCATTATCTCCTATAAGACCAAAGTATGGCTGCCGGATTACAAGAAAATTGAAGTTGTATGGGTTGTAACTATTTGCACAAAGCTGGAGCACCTGAAGACCTGGTCCAGTGGTAATTGTTCATCAGAAGTCACAACCTGCAGCTCTTTACGCATAAATGCACTTAGGTCCTTTACAAACCACAATGGGTTGGTGGCAAGGCACTGCATGCTGTCCAGTACTCTTGGTACGTATAGGCACCACACCAAGGTATTTGATTGTTGGCGATTCACTTCTAGACTGAGCAACCACATCAAAGATGCTGCAAGCACAGCCTGCATCGCCATTTTACGATTGGCATCACAGGTCTCTTGCCTATAAGCCATGTTACATCTCCATTTAGGGCCCCACAATCCTGGTAGTCACCAAAACTACTTAGGGCTATACATCTATGCCCCTGACGATGTGGAAAGCAGTATCTCCTTGGTGTACTATTGTCCAAAGAGCTGCTTGGCTTGAGTATGGTTGAACTGCTCTATAATGACCTGTATGTGATGGTTGCTTGCATGCTGTGCGACATGACAAGAGTTGCGAATTGGCACTGATAACCTCTTGGCAACAATCAACCTGCTTAATCAACAATCAACACATCAAAGCATTTGTGAAGCATTTGGAAGCCTCCTTTGTTGCCTCAGCCTCTTTATAATGTCTTCCAATATTAACTAGAGTCAGCGCATACTTGTACATGTGTCATCCCAACCTTGTCATGAAATAATAGGTCAGCCTGGTACTTTTGGGGTTGGAACATCAAACCTGAGCTTGGGGATTCTGTGTAGTGTCAGCAGATAAATCTGCCATTTTGCCTGCTTTTTGAGCAATGTCCTTGCAACACCTTGTGAGACTTTTGAAGTTCTTGCTGGCTTTTTAACTGCTGCCATGAACTTTCAGTACCTCGCAGGCTGTAGAATCTTGCTACAATCTTGGTTTCAATTGTTTTTTGTGGTACGTTATTATGACATGATACAAGATGGTAAGGTATTCTGAAAAAATCTAATAAATCAGAGCATTCTAAAACTTTTGTTATAGTGATAGGACAATTAGGATTATTTGGGATTTTAATTCACAATACTGTCCCTTAAAATTTTACTTTGTAACTTAGAGAAATAAACTGTTTATTTTATTAAACTTGTTGGTTTCACTTTTTCTGTTATATATTTTAGGGCCTAGAGTCATAACAATGGTAAATCCACTTTTGTATACTCTAAGCATACAATTAAACAAGTCTTAGGCAAATTTCATCGACAATGTTATAAACAATGCCCTCAACACACATACGAATACAATGTAAGTATATACTAGTAGAGTTAACTCCCTTTGTCCATGCTGGGTGGTCTAAATTTTTGCAGTGTATTTTACCTCATAGTATGCTCTCAGCACATAATGCATACGTAATACCCATAGTTAAGTTTTATTTAAGCCTCAATGATACGTTTCAAGAAAATCATGTTTTCAATAGATTTTACATGCTCTTCTCTTGTACAAGACCTACTGGAATCTAAATAATATTACATGCACTTCTCTTGCACAACACTTGCTGGAATCTGAACAAAGTGGTGAGTACACAAAACCACAATTCACCATACATAAATTTATTCATTATATAGTGTTATTACCTGTCATGAGACCACCAGTCTTGAGATACCATTATTATTAGGCAGAAGGGTGCAGTGGTCTTTCAAGACAGGTTATACTGTAAAGCATTTTCAAAATGCGAGTCTTCTCTAAACAAACGCATGTATCGTTAATATATTGAATATGGTATGGATATTAGTACTTCTGATAACTATAATGGTTCATTTCTTTTCTCTGTCAGCCAATCACAGACTAAAACTTTAGAACGAGAATATAATGCTGCCTACAAATACGTTTAAAAAAACCCCGCAGATATATCAGAATTTTATGTGAATTTGGCAATTTGGAAGACTGCTTTACACCAAGCAGCCAGAAAAAAACATTCATAAAATTCAGTCTGAGAAAATTAAATATCTGAATTAAGTTTAAATTCCTATTGCAGAAAATGCAGTCATAACAAATTTACTGTTGTTTTCCCATTGTGAAATCAATGGTCCTTTAAAGAAGAAAATGACTCCTAACAGTAACCTTCTGGCCTGAACGGCATAATGTAAAGGCTACATTCCTCTTAAAGTTGCACACTTGCTTTTTACCTTTTCCATCTGTTTCATGTAATCATTTTCTTCTTCTTTCTTTTTTGCATTATCAATGCTTTTCTTCCTCACCTGCAATGGATAGCAAAATGATTTATTCTGATTGTAAACTTACTAGTAGCAAATTTAAATCATGAAATATCTTAAATTAAAATGAAACAACAAAAATAATAACAATTTATAGAATTTGAAACAAAAATGAAGTATATTCTAAAATCTGCAAGTATGGGATTCGTGCTATCATTAAAAAATATGGAAACTACTCTGACATCATATGTTTAAACTCTATCGTTATTTCTTCGTTAAATCCTTCCTATGCACAGAAAATGTCCACTTTTTTCAAATGGAGCCAGACACCCTCCCTCACCCCAAATTTCTGTTTAGGAACAGACCATGGAAAATGTGTTCCAAAGAGCATGATGCCTTTGCTACAAAACATGGACCATAACTAAGTCATAAAAAAATAAAAACAGAACCTGACTTACCATATACATTATTTTCATCAATAGGGATGCTAACTGCAAAAAAATTTGCACTGCAGTATTTCTAAATATAATGCAATACATACCATTTTATTAGGGACCTAAAATTCAATGTTTTGGGACAAAGGCCAGACACTCTTTTGTTCAATTTTTATTTTTCAATAGCTGGAAAAATATCTTCTCTAATTTATAGCAAATTAACATCAGATTATATCCATATTATTTGGGAAAAAAAAGAATTATTTTTAGAATATTTCAGCTAAAAAGAAAATCACACCCCTCCACCCACCCACCTCACCCAAAACTTAAATGGCCAGCATATTATAGATGAATTTGCTATGGATATCTTAACTGCTTAAAAATTAATTTATGGTGTCCCAACAAATATGTTGTCTCAATATATATGGTAAATACGGTAATTGCATAAGGTGCAGTCTAAAGACTAGCTAAAGTTGTATGATTGATCTTACACTATAGCTGATACTGGGAGAGACATTGTGCTAAAAACTGAAAACCTACAATTTTCTAGGAACTTTATTTATATATTGGGCAGGAAAACTTTGAGTGGGATGTAAGCACAAGGGCATGATATTTATCAGAGAGGGCCAGTAAACATAAAACACACTCAACAAATGAGAAATTAAGTAAAGTTCAGACAGAAAACAAGAGTGCTCCTGATAATTGTAGTATGATTTACATACACTCTTACAAAGGAATTCATATACATAACACATTCACATACTCTAGTAAATAACTAATACATAATGTGTTTTCTTTCTTTTTATTTTTAATCCAATATTTTTCAGAAGGTTGGATTATGTTTCAAAACATTCCATTTGGACACAATGTTGACATATGTGACACCTGTCAAATGTCACTAAATAATCAAAAATACAATTAATTTGTAACAGACTGATGAAAGAAACTGAAAAGAATAGGACAGGGGAACAATCTCATCTTTTAATGTCACACAAGATTTGTTCCTAAACACTTCCGTAGTTTCTAATCACATAAAATCAAAGTAGTACATTACAATTGAAAATTGCTCCAATTTAAAAACCTCATGAATTTAAAAAGAAAAAACCTGATAGACATAAATGATTCTTTGCTGGATCTTAATGCAAAATCATGAAAGTAGAACAAATAAAAACCATAGATACTGACGTCATCAATCTTCCTTTTCACATTTTCTTGATGTCTTTTACCCTTTTCATGGAACTCGACACTCTGAAGAAAAAAGCATAATTCTTTTCATCATCAAGAAGATATGAATTATGAAACTGAATAATACTGGTTTTCACAGGATTTAAAATACGTTTTTCTTGCTATTCCTCTCAATATATGCAAGTTTAAAGTATGAATAAAAAAAAACAAGAACATGAAAGTGTTTGTAAAACACATATACCAGGTACGCATATACCAGAATCCACATTTTGTTGATCACCACAATCTGTGTGCCCTGGGAGCAGGCAAGTATATATATATATATATATATATATATATATATATATATATATATATATATATATATATATATATATTACAAATATATATATATATATATTATACAAAAAATTTATATATATATTACAAATATTACAAAAATTACTATATATATATTACAAATCATATGGTACTGCTCTGGTGGCCTAAATGGATGGTTAGTGTGTCCAGCTTGGGTGCGGGTTCAAACCCTGGCCAAGTCATACCAAACACTGAACAAAATGGTCCTAGTAGCTGTCTCGCTTGATGCTTAACATTAACATTAAGAGGTTAGTGTTAGTACTGGTCAGCGCTGAACAATGGCGTTAAGCCCCACAACAACAACATTAACTAATGGCAGAATGCTGAAGCAGTGGAGGAAAATGACCCTTTATTTCTATCTTGCTGGATCACCAATATACACCTCTCCCTTGATAACCCGTGACAAATAATGATTCCCAATAAATGTGTGTGTTTGATTTAGATTTTTCATGTAGCTTTAACAATCACTGCCATCTCACCACTGTCTAGGTGGGTTCGAGTCTAAGATTCAGCAAATGTGGATATGTGAGAAAGCTTGCAAGTAGCTTCTCGTGGGTTGGTGCTGAACAATGGCGTTAAGCCCCACAACAACAACATTAACTAATGGCAGAATGCTGAAGCAGTGGAGGAAAATGACCCTTTATTTCTATCTTGCTGGATCACCAATATACACCTCTCCCTTGATAACCCGTGACCAATAATGATTCCCAATAAATGTGTGTGTTTGATTTAGATTTTTCATGTAGCTTTAACAATCTGTCCGTCATATTGACGATGTCTGCAGTGTGACAGTTTATAGTTATGTCTAAGTTATGTCTAGCACTGAGGCATAATGCCGAAGACATGTAGCATGATGTCCCACCCAGTCACATTATCATGACACCAGGCTGGCCAGTCCTAACACTAACCTCTTAATGCTGAGCGTCAAGTGATTCAGCTGTTAGTTTCATTTTTGTAAGTCTTTGGTATGACTTGGCTGGGGTTTGAACCCATGACCTCCCATATTTGAGGCGGATGCTCTAACCACTAGGCCACCAGAGCGGTTCCCAATAAAGAGCTAATTCTAATTTTCAAGATACACAACCTCGGAAAGATCATCAACAGCTATTACTCCAGCTTTCAAGAACTTTCGTGTGAACACAAAAACATTGCATGTTATATCACTGCTTCATTTCTGTCAATTTACAACAACAAAATGATTCCTTTTTTTAAATACAAAAAATAGGGAAATATTTTATTTTGGGAAACAACTATTAATGCTGAAACTCGAAATCTGAAATGGTCATATTAGTAAAATACTGATGCTGTGATTTCAATGTAAATTCTTCTCATTTCTGAGTAACAATTCATGAATTTTAAGTTCTCTGCAAACTCTGGAACTCACTTCTCTATAATGAACCATAGCATTCTATTCACCAAGTACTCATTTGCTACCTTTATGAATGAGAGGACTAATTTAAAGTAGCTTCACTATATTACTTAAAAATAAGTTTTAAAACAGTGTTCGACTGACCAATTGAAATGAGTTGACCTGACCAAATAACCAAGACTACCTGTTCTTAGACATGTAGGATTTGAATGCCTTTTAACTTGTTTTAATTGATCATTCCACTCCCTTTATTTGCCTTGATACAAATGATATAGTAAATATTATAATACTGTACAAATCAGGCCTGCTCTTACTTGAATGTTACACTACAACAAATGCTTCAATATCTTGGAGATAAAAACGTGACCAGCACTTAATCTTTCAGAGATAATTGCGATGGAAGTCTGACATTTTTCACCTTTCAAATACAAGAGGACATACTGCATGTACGATAATTATGCTGAAACTGAATTTAAAGATAGATGTCACTTTACAAAACTTATTTAAACTGTATTTATTTGTAGGCATTAGGGATATATTCATTGTCTGAAATTTGTCAAATGTTGTTTGGAAGGGAAAATTAATATAAAATATATGACTTTTTAAAAGTTGAGAATATCATAACAATTTAAATTTACTAAATGCTGTTTTCAATTGCTAATTCTGATCTTGATTTCCTTTCCTTCATCTGTTCAATCTGCTATTTTGAAAACAACCAAACATTTTAGATTATGGCATTATGGCATTATGTTTCTATGCAAAATCTTACAGGTTTGTTGTCTGTAATCCAGCATTTACAAAAGTCACAGAATTTTTTGGGCTGAGATTTCCAGTATGAAGTCCTGAAAATAAAAAACCTATATTGAACATAGCAGTATAAAATATCTCAAGCTAATACAAAAATAAAATATCTGTAATAAACATAGCAGTTCAAAATATCTCAAAGATAAAGCATTTATAATCAACATAACAGTATCAAATATCTCAAGTTGGTACAAAAAAAAAAAATACCAAGAAATATAATGCAGGTTCAAAATACCACAGTAAATCAGAAAATGTGAATCGGTATAAAAGTTAAATTAATTTTCAAGACAACTAAATTTTAAAAAATTGCACTTGTATTAAAAACATCAAAGTAACTCAATTTGTACAGAGCTGTATATATTATCTGCATATTTATGAAGAAAACTGACAAAGGAAGGCATAAAGAAAACTTTTAATGTCTTCAAAATTAGTAACACAATTTAATTTTAAGTATCTAGTTCAAGGCTGCCAGTGCATCATTAGAAAATTCCATGTCTTATAATGGCAGTTAATCAACAAGGTTGAATAAGGTGAAGTGTTATTTTTTGTAACTACAAAATTTCAAAATGGCACTTACTTTCCTCAAAATGGTACCCAAGCAAAAGTATACATATCTATTTACTTAAAGTGTGGAAAATATAAAATAAACATGCACAAGAAGAAAAAGATTGCAAAAATTCAAATGGCAACTGACTGTCTGGTGGTGTATGTGTACATTTTTTATTCTTTTAGCCTGCGGGGTTGTCCAGTAACCCTGTTATCTTCTACCCCCCCCATCTGATCCATATGTTGCATTCACATTTTAAATGTAGTTGTTGTTCACTGTGAACATAATAGGTCAGGTTATGAATAAGACAGATGTGATGCAATGTACAATGGCCTAAAAGTAGCCCATAAGGGCCGTGTCTATAACTAGATGGACAAACTTTTAACTTAAGCGCCTAATTTGTAATATGCACAGTTAACTGAATAAAAAATTTTCCAGAGTGAAATTACCTTACATCATAACAGAAAGTCATTCTTAAAAGGTAAGTTACAAAACGAACTCCCTAAAAGTGGAAATCAATATAAATTACCCATTTTCTTTTTTCAGTAATTAAGGCTGCTAAAATACATACTTAATGACACTATATTGAAGTACAATGTACCTCTTATACTATAACTGTCAGACAATAAGCACATGCTTTTGATAAGCTAATAAATTATAGATTAAATGTGGATTCTGAGATGAAATCAAGCTATAGAATTTTTATTAGATTGATGGTCACTCTAAATTTTATCCAAATATATTTTTTTCTTCTGATAATTCTAACATCTTGGTAAATTATTTTTTTAAAAATATTACTTTTTTTAAACATAGGCCGCGTTTGTCATGAACTAATAGTAAATTATTTCTGTAACAGATGTTATCAAAAATATTTGGGAGCAGTGTCACCGTTATATCTACCTTTCATTCAGCCCAGATCCCAACTATACTCATTTTATGTTGTCAGCATCTAATGCCTATTCCCGAATATACTTGTGGTTTGTTTACCACATTTGATGACCGATCTGCCTAAAATCTTGGTGAAAGGGTGGTAGTAAAAATGTCACTGATTGGTTAATAAATTGGTTTGTCCAAGAATTAATTTATTTTACTTTTCTTGGAGTTAAATTTAAATAATTCATGGTTACACTTTTACTACAAGCATTTCACCAATGAAAAATAGTAAACAATGGCAGAATTCATAGTGAAACTTGATGATTGTAAGAGTGAAAACTATGAGTTTCTCTGATTTTGACCTAAAAAGTATTTTGTAAACAGTGGAAGGATATGTTCCGTTGTTGGATATTTTACTAGGTCTAGATTCAGACATCAAAGATTCTGAGACTGAATCATCAATCTAACAATTATTAACATATTTTTGTAAATGGTGTATAAGTACTTGGACAAACAATACAAAAAAAACATGACTGTAATAGACATTTATTGAGAACAGCTGGTGGAAATTTCATGGGCTTTTATTGGCTATAAGAGAAATTAAGGTAAGAGTGAATGCAAGTGCATGATTACAAATTTTTCTAATTAGTTAATTAACTGGGACACAAGCAGCTATACACAGCTTACTGATGCAAGGGCATAGTGGCAGTGATGCCAATAACAGTTCTGCAGCTGAATGATTGATGATAAAACATTTAAATGTAGAAAAGTTCTGAGGAATGTAAAAAGGTAATCCACTGCATCAATCTTTCTCCACTTATTTTAATGACTCAAATTTATGGATATGGGGTAGAGATGACTCCATCACCGTGGCTTGATCAAAAATACATTGTGCAGTACATAAATATACCCTTTATTTTTGACCCCTCCCAGATTAATTCCTGCAGATGTCCATCCTTATATTCTTTGTTAAGAAACACATTTTACTGACTGATTTACCTTTTCATGCCAATTTCAACACATTAAAGTGAATGCACGAAACATTTTTAATAGCACATACTTTTTCATGAGACAAAAATTTCACTGCTGTATCAATTTAAAATTACAACTATCTGGCAATTGTTTGTTTATTCTTTGTATTGGGATTGCTATTTATAATCTAATTCATTTGTTTTTTTTTTATTTCACTAGGCTTATAATTAAAAGGAATAAACAATATAAAATGGATGAACAGAGGAAGGTGCACATAAGCTGGTAAGTAAAACTATGGACAGAAGAATAAAATCAATACAACAATGAATAAATGAATGAATGAACAATAAATGAATGTAAGAAAACATAGACAAATATGAGAATTGCCAAATATATAAATCTACATAATGAATTAAAATCAACAAATAAAGGACCACAACGTTTTGCAAAACATGGACACTATAATTTTACTGAATCCAAAAATGGAAATACAAGATGCAAATTACTACAATCAGTGGAGATTACTAATTTATGTATTGTTTTCATTTTTTTCAATTAAAAATCACTATTAGTCCTGAATTAGAGTCCTTAAAAATCACTATTGACTCCAAATTTGAGAACTTAAAGTTGATATAACAAGTCTTTCTTTTATCTACCAAATCTTGTTAACATTTTATTTCTGAGTGTTATTTTTTACACAATGATATAAGCAGAGTAAATTCAGCATAAGCATCCTATTCTGTATACTATAATTTTGTTCTATTTATCTGAAAGAAACATAACAGAGCACGAAGGTCTTGTAGTTGAATGTTTATAGAAACAAGGTGAATTTCTTATCTTTTAGGCGATTTCTCTACACTGTTACCATGGTAACTAGCACATAATCACAAAAGTGATGTAAAAATGCATACTGTTTATTTAGTCTTGGTCATCGAGCTGCTCAATACATTCTGAAATAACATTTTAACTGTAAATATTTGGTCTTGTATCACAGGTTTGTGTTTTGTGGTGTTTACAGACCATTGCGTTAAATTTTTAAAAAATGCAATTAGTTTCAGCACTTAGTAAAATAACCAGTCCAAAGGTTATGCTATTCATTAACTAAAACATTGCAGATTTCATTAGGATTAAGGGCTATTGGTAATGCATGATTCAGTTCAGGAGGGTGGGAATGTTACAATGAGAGTGATAAAATTGCTAATAATCACTGTATACTATAAACCTGCTTAGAAGTCAAGTTCAACTGCAAAATGTATAGACCCATATCCACTTAAGAATTATGTCGACAAATCTGGGTCTGTGTAGTTTGTTAGGTGTAATCAGATGCAATGTATGCCATAATCTGCAATGTATGCCATAATCAGCATGCATAGTATGCTATGGCAGATCAGAATCTGTTGTTTGCAGTTTGACCATACTTATGTGTATATAAAGTAACTGTCATATCCATCTCTTTTGTTGCAACAATTAGCAGTGAGTATTTTAATGATAAAATAATAGTTATTTACTGTAACATCTTTCTATAGCATCCAACTGCTAGTTATCTATATATATATATATATATATATATATATATATATATATATATATATATATATATATAACCTGATCAGTTTGTAATTTTGATTAAATTTGTCTTTTTCTTAATTTACACCCCATGTTCTTGTTTTGGAGGAAGTGCCTTCTCACACATTTATGGTAACACATAATACCAGTAGTTCTCATGCTTACAATCAATATTACTTTACATTCTCAAAAACAAAGCTCCCATTACATGGTATTTTGCTGTTTGCTATATATGCATTGTATATGAAAAGTGTAATGCTAAATGTCTTGATGCATGTAAATTGCAATATCAATTTACCTATTTTAGCTCATGTTAAGATCTTTTCTGCAAAACAGATTAAACATGCACATTTTTGACCAATTGTTTTATTTGTGTTAATAATTCATAACTTTTCATGCATTGTATGTAATATTTAATATACCACATCCAGCCAGCCTGTTAAGCTCGTTATTTATAATTTAACTGTCAATCATTCATATTGTATTAAAAAATAATATTTTTTTATGATGTATGTATGACTGACAGTTTAAATATAAGCAACAATACAAGCCCCCCCCCCCGTGGGGAAGCCTGGTCCTGAACTCGAAAACAAAAATTGAAGCAAGAGACTCCTAAATGGTCGGATAATAAATATTATACAAATGACAGTGTTTTCCCTTTACGCTTCAGAGACCTGCAGATTTTTTATTTGACCCAGTTTGATACCTAAGTTTGCGTTTTAATCATTCTGAAAGTCACTTCTGACAAGAGGAATTTCTAATCTCAATATTGCACCCCATTTGGGAATACAATGAATGAAGAAATAACAAGACACAAAGAAATGCATTGGATATGTAAATCAGATGCATGCAGATAATTTACTTTAACGTATTAATTACACTTAAGTATAATAGTGCTGTTCAGTTTGCAGATTTTCCCCACCCCCACTCTTGAAATCTACAAAAACACTTAAAGTTACTTTGTATCAATTTTACTTTGAAAGCCTTTTAACAAATTCTACTATTTGCAATTAATTATCATACATTTCTCCAACAATGTTATGTGATCTTGGAGCATAAAACTGCTATTGTCACAACATATACATCACGTTAACTTGCTCAGCAAGCATACATGAGACAGGAAGTTTACAACTTAAAGCATGCGTATTGTCGAAGGGCAATTTCCCGGGATTTCCATTCCGGGACCTCCCTGCAAAAACAAATTTGATTGGTAAATCTTTGCAGCTGTGCTGGTGACCTAAATTTGTAACCAATCGTATTGCAGAACAGACATGAAAACGCATGCGTGTATTGCTAGCTTTGTTGCCCGTAGAAAATCCAGGGACCGAAAACTCGAAGCAGGTCAAGCTGTAATGTTTTGGTACAATTTAAAAGTGAAAAAACGTGATTTTCTTTGTAAAGTTGTGTTGACGGCGTATAACTTGGGTTCGTGATGGTGAGTTTGTAAAGTGTCAGTAATGAACCATTGAAGATAAGTCATTCGTTTTCTTTAAGACTCATTAAAACTCGCTGAGTCGGTCCTCGCCAATATGTTTTTTTTTATAATCTATTTCATAACTGTTTTAAGTCCCAGGATTTTGTGTACGTGAAACTTCGGCACATTTGCCGCTGTAACTTAGCAAACTCCAGTTTAAAAGATAACATTTTGAAAGCTGATGCGAAGAAGAATGGAAACTTGCTTATCAATGAGGGAATGAATCTGTCTGCCTGATGTACTGGGCCTGCACCAGTTGAACCATTTCACAATTTGTTATTAATTATTTGCGGGTTTTTATTGTTGTTAGTAGCAGAGATAAAACGTACCTTAAACTGATTTTTTTTAATCAGTATGTTCAAAATCGAGAGGTCCTAATGATTCCGTGATAACCGATTTCGTGTGTCAAGGATGCAGACGTTTTAGAGCAGTCTTATTCCCACCACATGAAAATGACAAACACAGACTAATTAAGTTATGTCTAATTAAGAAAACGACAACAATTGCCAGGGCATATTATTAAAAGTTTCATTTTTAATTTCTATAAAATTTATTGTCTTCGGACAAAAATGTGACAATACTACAGCTGCCTTCATAGTATTAATATATCCCCACTGTTATGTTTTGCTAAATATCACAAAACGTGGTTTGGTCTAATTACTGTAATGGCTAGATTACAACTGATTTAAACAGTGAAAACACATGCAGACTAGTTTCTCAGGTTAATGTCATAAGGCATATAGGGTTACAACTGAGTGAGAGCCTGGAGCTGACCTTAGGTAACCTGTCAGACCATTTGTAGCAACAGAATGTTAATACTGTGTATTACCCCACCCAGTTAGTATTCCTGTACAGAAAAAGAAAGTAAAGGCCTTAAGGATATTTAAAAAAATAGACAGAAGCGATAGAAATTCATTCATTAATTTCTAATTTCTAACTTGATTGTTGCCATGGGGCTCAATTAATAATAAATGGGTGTGATGTCTTGCTGTTTAAATAATGGCATTGTGTAGCGTGTTGCTCCAACTGGACTTTACTTACTCTGATGTATTTTTATAAGAAATTCAAATTTTTACACATTCAAATATAAATGTTTTCAAGTTCCTTTGACCAACATTTCACTTGGCTGGAATTCGAAGGAAACTGGGATTACTGAAATTAGATTCAGTTACAGTGGTCATGCTACAAGTTGAAGTGGCCAAAAAAAGTCACCTGAGAAATGTAAATTTTGCCTTCTATTAGGAAAGCAAAAATGACTTTGTCCTCTGATTTTTTGAACATAAAATGGCTGTAGATTATGAATTTTGAGATGCCCCACTCACTGTAGCCAGTAAATTCTGTTGCTGTCATAACCCAAGGTGAAATGTATTTACATTGTGTTGATACCAGTCAGCTTACGGCGACAAAGAAATTCTTGTACATTCACATGCAAGTTTTAATAGCTAACTGATCATTAACCATTTCCAGAGCAAGATATCACTGCTCTATTTCATGAAGTTGGACCTACTGTACTATGATGAAAATATGCTAATATTCTGTTTTGAAATTTAAACATCAATATGCAAATAGTAATTTGCTTTTAAATAATATGATCGGCAAAGAACATTTTCTAATTTATTTTTTTTATAAACGGAGAATATAACAGCGTTTATGTATTTTCTTTATAAAATCAGTTTGAAACCTTAAATGGACTTAAATGGCGATATTGCTGCATATATGATATACCAATTAATTAAACTGTCTGCATACATATAATAATAATATAATAATTGGGCAAATAGATTCAGGAAAATATATAATGAAAACAAAGTTTAAATAGTATGTGATAGGAGAGTTAGCCTAAAAATTTAATAATGTAGGTCAGAAACATGTGACAATCTCTTGTGCTGCAAAGATCAAGATTGTTTTCTGACATACCAAAATAAATTTTCATGAAAATACAAAAAATATATATAGTAGTGAAGCAATTACTATTTAACCAATGCATGTTGTTATTACCAGTAGGTAAACAAATAATACAAACCATAAATATGCAGTCCTATTAGTGAATTTTTGTAAAAAAGTAATAAACTGTTATATTAAAAAGAAAACCCCACTTTCTAAAAATAGATGCACTTGCATGGTGCAATATGAGTTCTGAGTTTTTGGGTGTTTCACTTGGGGAGGTTAGGGTCCAGTTTAGATATATATTGACTTTATTGCTTCAGTGTGTTGTCTATGAATAGTTACAGTAATGTTTTATCGGGAACAAGGAAATGAGGGTGAAGAATATTATTTGAAGTCACTTGTGCATTTATTCCTATGTACATGTATTAGGGGGTTGTTTCAAAGAATGTTAGAAATCTTTTTGACTGCAATTTTACACAAAACTTTTATGATGTATAGCTTTTGTGCTTTTTGAGTCATATGGCCAAAATATACTGCATTTAAATCAATTCAAATACGCACATACTACAAGTATGAATAGAATGGGTATGAATATAATAATTTTTATGCATGTACAGAAAGTGTTGATAATAAACATACAACATATTTTTCAGTTTGAAAATAAGGAATTGTTTAAAACAGTTAATAGCATACCGAGAAATAGAGCACATAAAAAAGATGAGTATGTATATATATATATATATATATATATATATATATATATATATATATATATATATCACATTTCTTACTTTGGTCACACTTCTCCCTGTTCTGACCAAAGAAGTCACTTCTTAAAATTAAGTCTAGCTAGACCCCTTAGTTGAATTGTTTCTTTAAAAAAAATACTAATATTGTAGGAAGTGTTTTTATAGCTTCATTTCATTGAAGATACTGATAATTCATTTAACACATTTATACACTTTTTGAGTCTCAGAACACCCCCCACTAACTTGGAATATGGCAATGATGTGTTGTATATACAGACATTAAATTTGCTGTGTATTTTTATCTTGGTAGGTACTTTTTGCCACATTGAAATGTAAGTTAAGTCACTTGTTCTAGTGACTTTTTGATAGCAAAGAAAGCAAGAAATAACATTCAGCAGAAATCGTTTTTGGAGATAACATAGTACTTTCTGGTTTTTAAAATTCTTTTCTGATAAAGTATGACTTGATTATCTCTAGCCATGTTAATGATTTTTTTTTTATATTTCAGGACCCAGGTGATACAGGTAACTTTTGCATACTTTAATAAATACATACATGCCAACTATTACACTTTGTGCTTTTATTCACTAAATTATGCCTAATGCATAAATGTATTCGGATTGCGCATTTTCAGTATATCCCCCACCAGAAATATTTGTTTTTCTCATTTTTATTAGCATCCCATTCATCCCACAGACCGTATTCTAGAAAAGACAGCTTCTATGTAACCAAAACATAAGAGTATGTTTATCTGTAGACTAGCATGCACATTCCTAACAGTATTATGTTCTATTTATAGTAGCTGCCCTTTTTCCAAGAAACATGCTGGTTTCTACTTTCAAACAGTGACCTTGGTTTCTATTTATAGTAGCTGTCAGGCTTTGTTTGGAGAGTTCAGACTGGTTTTCTAATTTGTAATCTTTGCTCGCAGATTCATTGCTATAATTCATATCTGTTACAGAACCAGTCTGTAGGTAATTGTCACTAAAAGTTGTCAGATTTATTAGTCGATGCATGTGTTAGAGCAAAAATATATTTTAAAACAATTTCACAAATGGATTAGAAAAATGACGAAAAATCGATTCAAAGATGAATCTGTGAATTATGCAATACAGTATTCCATTCTAGGACAGCTTCACGTGGCTTTGTGAAAGGATTTTAATATTGGTCGTGGTCGTAAAACAAAAATTTCTTGAACTAGCTCGTTTTACTGAGTAGAGAAATTCTTTAGTTGCCAATTTGCCTATAAATCAACAAAAGCCGCCTTAGATGAGCGCTATTGAAAATTGTTGGTTGTGTTTATGGTGTGTTCTTGCCTTTGCAGAATAAATTTAAACAATTTATATGCTTTTATGTTAGATTGAATACAGATTATATATATTTAATATAGTATTATATTGTTGAATAATAGTGATAATGTCTTTTCTTCTTTGGAATAGGGCAAATGAATAGAACAGGTATCTTATTCCAACTGATCAAACCTTTTTTCCCCACTATGAAACCAGAAATTTGTATTATTTATTTTTTTTTAGGCATAATAGATATGTGACGTCTAAGTGCTGAAAACTTATTTCCACAATAACTCGTGCATAATGGGGTCCACAAACATAGACCGCACTATCATTAAGTGTATGAGAGACCTCTAAAAAGTTTTTAAAAATCTTTAAGACATCGAGAAAATCATTGGGGTATGGAACTGGGCTGTTTAATGATGAATCTTGTTTTACAATCACGTCGATAATAATTGTTAATGCACATTTTCTAATAAAGTTCCCTTTTTCTCAAAAAATATTTAATTTTTTTTTTCAAAATATCCAGTGAAAGTTCCTACTGGTATGTGAAAATGTCTGTATTATATCACTACTTTTTGTTTTATTGATTAGTATGGTTCTCGGAGAGGTATGTAATCATATAACGCCAAGTCAGGAGTCAAAAGTAGCAGGGAACTGTCAATACACTACCAAACAAGATTCCTTTTTTTCCACAATCTTGTGACAATTATTTTCATGAGACAATTGTGTATGTCAAAACTGAATTTTTTGTATTGTTCAATTGTACAATATTGATGTCATGATTTCATTGGAAGTAATAGTATTATCTTTGAGGTTATCTATAAAAACCGGTTCAGAAATTCTTAAAACTCGCTCATAATGGGCTGTATTTGTGAAACCTTGCTCTTTATTTATGAAGTAATAATTTTGCTTGGTTGCCATGCCATCTTTAATCATTATGAATGAATCGGTTAATTATGTTACACACACAATAACATTTATAACAGTTTTCAACTGAAGTGAGTTCATCTGACAGATTTTTTTTAGGAGTATGTAGGATTTGCATGCCCTCTTTTATTCCACCTCCTGTATTTGATTCACAAGACGTAATTGATGTAATATTGCAAAGGAGGCCAGCTTTTAATTCAATGCAAAAAAACCAAGATACTTTCCCAAGTCAGTTATCAAAACACGGCACTTAATTAGGTTCTCAGTGCAATGCTTGTGGACATAGCTATTACAGTAGACTGACACAGTTTATGTTTAAATACACATTGCATTTATGATGATTATGCTTAACAGGAACAAAAAGAAACAATTAAAACACAAAATTCACTTGATAAAACTTATTTAATTGGCATTAAAATATTACTGCATGCTTCTTAGTGTTTTATAGGGACTATTATGCAACCCTTATCCAGAAGTGGAGGAATTTTGTGGTACTTTATTAGTGTATCATTTTTTAGTGTAACTTATTACATCCTACCTGTTCACTCTGAGAAAAGTACAATTTGGATTAGTGTATTTGGGGTTTATTTGACATGAAATTTACAAATACAATTTCAGACTGGAGCAATTGGAGTATTGGTGACCAGTCTGAGGCGGAGTCAGGCCTGGATGGTTACAACCAAAAGCCTGAAGGGGTAGTTAGCTTTACTCCTAGTGATATCAAGTCAGATACAGTCTGTGATGGGGTAAGCATATGTAAATCTGTTTTCGCCGTGTTTTTAGGCTAAGCAGAAAACTATCATGAAAAATGTTTGTTCAGGAAGTCAGGTTCAAAAAATTTATGTTTAATATCTTAATTCGTATATTTTTCATTAGTTCATTTGTGAAACTAAAGAACTAGGAAATATTCCCGGTGATGTAGAATTCATGTCTTGTTCAGAAAAACAAACTTATTCTCGCTACACTGTTGATGAGCTACTTTCAGATTGGCTTGGCTCAACATGTTCCTTCCAAACAGTGATGGGATGAGTTTGAATCAGATTTAATAGTTAAAAGAGGTATTATGTTGTATGTTTATCCTTTTCTTGTCATTGTCAGCTGCTTAAATTATTTTTTTACCATTACAAAGGTTTATTTAAATTTGTGATTGCTGAGACAGCCTGAGGTTAATAGACTACCATATTTTCCAAATTTCCTGTGTAAGAATGGTCAAAATGCAAACAACAAGATCTACAACATTAAAGCAAATAAATTTCTCATAAAAAATAATTAGCCATGATCTCGCAAGATATTTACAACAGAATATGTATTGGCTATACACTTTCGGGTTTCTAAACAGAAATTATGGTTGTAGCAAAGCTATTTTTACCTGGCTTTGCACTTTTTAATAGTCGCCAAGTTCTTGTTAGCATCAACTAAAATTTCCCTGTGTAAATCAGAATGAATCTACTTTAAGTTACTCGTATTTTACAGTTTACCAGAAATAATATTTTTAAATTGATATGTACAAAAAAAACAAAAATGAATAGTGTTTGTAACATGAAAAGAAAAGATCAGCTAATGTAATTATCTGCTCATTAAAATTGGTCTTCAGACCAATATGTCAGCAATTTATCCTTGTCGTTAAGACAAAGCTGTTTCTGATGTTTTGTACCAAATATTATTTTACTAGTATAGAGAGCGGAGGGGTTGGTTGGTTGCTTGTTTCAGCCTGTAAGAGTATGACACAAGTGTCAAGGGAAGACATAATTTCTCACCTGTCTTTATTTACAGCTCTGCTAGCTTGTCCTCCTTTCATCTGATGTTAAATTTATGCCAGCTGTCATCAAGAATGGATCAGTGTTTAGACTTAGATCATCTCAACATACCTCATTTAATTTCTGACATTGCAGAAAGCTCTAAACTTTGTGGTTGGAAGTAGGAAAGAAAGCCATGGGATGTTGGGATCAGAGGCAGTGTAACTAACTGAAAAATTAGAAGGGGTTTCTGTTAAAAGAAATTCAGTTTTTGACACCAAAATTGGCACCACATTGGCACCAAAATTTTTGAATGGTCTACTCTTAGGGTTAGAAAGAAGAGGAAAAAAATTTTGTACATAATACCCTTAGTTCTAGACCATGTACTGTGACCAAAGTTTGTGGAGGGCTGTGCAAGTAATATATGGAGGAGCCTTTGATTTTGGATTGTTGTGACACAGAAATTGGTTTTGTTCTATTGATCTTTTTCTTGACCAAACTTTCTGGATGGTTTTTGCTTATGGTAAGAAAGTTGTAGTTTGGGGTCTTAGGGTATGATGGCAAGTTTTATTCCACATAGTGTTTGTTATTTGAGTTTGACAGAAGTGACATTTGAAGCCAGATTTTAAAGAGACCTCCTGTGCTAACTTGGACAGTGTGAATGTATAGCTTTTCTTTTTCAGGGTGAGGACTACAATGTAGCTTTCTACGATGAATATGACAGCTATGACATGAGCGATAGTGGTTCTGCGGAAGATGAGGACTCACAGCAGGAGAATTATCCACTCCCCAATGTCCATAACCAATCTACATTTAAGTTTATCAATGGAAAGGAAGGCATGGGTAGGTGTCTGTCTTATTGGATTGCAACATTGCAAATTTGTTTTCAATTAAGCTTTTTAAAGAATGAAGAGGAGTCCTGGCTGTCAGTGATCCAGCTGGTAGACAGAGGTTTCCTTCCTTCCCCTTCCCTCTCTGCACTTAAAGAGGCTTCCCTTCTAGCCCAGTCCATATCACTAAAACACCTTAAATCTTCTTTTTTTTTCCTCCACTTTTCTATTTATTTATTGTAGAAAAACTTTTGTTGCAAAAAATGATGGCCTTTGTTACAAAATGTGTTCCTTCCTTCAACAAATTGTCCTTTTTTTTACAAAAGTGTCTTCCCTCCCGCTGTGAAATATTCCTAGCTGCAACAATGTGGCATGTACCCATAAATTATTGTTAGTCTCAATGAAGCACTTGACGTTAGACTAAACTTGGACAGCTAAATCCAAACAAACAATTCATTGACACATCCTTATATATTGTAATGAATTTCTTGGGATAGTACATGATCTACCCTAAACTGAAAATTTATACTCATAAACAATTTTTTTTTGTTGTGTTTTTACCAGTTGGCAGAGCTATTCATGTTTATGGTTTTATGATATCTGTCCAGAAGTCTTTCTGACCATTTCAAAGTCTTCAGCTCTGCCAATGTGGTTTTTTAGAAAGTTTGGCAGTAACTTCCTGTGGGTCATTGGTTCTTCCCAGGATTTTTCACGGTTCAAATCATCCCTGGATCCCCTGGATCTTTACTGACACATCAAATCACTTGCAGAGATGCCAGTCATTCAGTTTTTTATGGAATAATGAAGTATAATGAAGTTTTAGTGTTGATTTTGCCTTCTGAATTTTGATAGAATTCAAGAAAATCTAAATCATTTGTATGATTGACTGGTACATAGAATAATGTTTTTTTTTTTAAAATGTGAAACAGCAAAGTAGATGAACAGCAGCCTTTTTTAATTGGGCTGAATGCTTGAAATGGCAAAAGAAGTGATGAAAAGAAATTGAAGATGCAGATAATTTGTTAGGGAAACATTTATGGTTCTTGTTCATGTCCAAAACTGTTGGAGGAATACAGGTCTGTTACATTAAATTAAAGTTTTGCATTTAATGAAGTTTCTCTTGCACTGTTGTGTGTACAGTCAAGATCTTGGATGGTACTATTAACCACTGGCAAAGTAGATCAAAATGACCTATATTTTATGCTTTATTGATTATTAAGTCTTTGCTGTTAGTTTTCTTTTGCTGACTTTATGTATTGTCATGCAACTTTGAGGCCATTTCTCTGAAGATTACTTTCAGTCACATGTCAAAATAGATCACAGTGGCTTACTTTTCTTGTACCAGTGATTTTGCATGGTTTTGGATTATGCCATGGCAGAAAATGCACAGCATAGTGTTTTGCTGAAATTTATTTTAAAATGTTGGAAATTTTAAATTTTACAGGGTTTACCCTAATATTTTCATAACTGTCTACAAACAATTCAGTTCTTTTTTATTCCTATTTGGGCCATTTTATGTGCTGTGACTGCATCAGTTTTCTTCTAGATAACAGTAAAAAGACCAGGGGATGAAAGATTTGTCTTGTTAATTTGCATCTTTATATTCATTGAAAATCCAATTAATTCAAAATCTATTCACAAATTTGAGATCAGTCCCATAGATATCACACCTTGAGTGTATGCCAATAACTGCCATTTGAATCGCCTCTATTTACAAAACAAGGATCACTCTGCTGACACAGAAATGGACGAAGTAGTCCAAATGATTCAAAGTCGTATCTCGGCAATTCAGCACACATTTAGTGTAAAATACGACTTAAGTGAATTCAGATTGCAAGAATGAATTATTGCTTTTATGATAGATTAGTTGTGTTACCTGTTCAGATTTTATTTAAACCTTTACTTCAGAGGTTGCTCAATTCAGTTGTAACTGACACTTAGCTGCAGTTGTAATTTATACAGATAGTTTGTATCTGGATATACCTTTATTCCTGTTATTTCTTGGGTGATTGGGTGACTGGGAGCTGATCCTGACCAGTTAGGAATATATTTTTCACTTATGATTAGAATTTTCATTGCATATTGCTGAAAATTGGAATTCAGCATGATTTTGAAATGCTTGCTTTGGAGCTCATTTGGATTGAGGTCTATTTTGTCTCCTAAGGACCAGTAGTGGCATCACTGTAGTGAAGTTCAAAGGCAAGTCAAAGCTCATTGTATTATGTTGCATCTTTATCAACCAACCTCTGGTATACTAAGACTCTTGTTTGCTCTACAGCTACCTGTGAAAGATGTGGATCGGTGGGAATTAAGCACGCTTTCTACTCCAAGTCAAAGAGATTCTGTAGTTTGTCTTGCTCTCGTAGCTTTGCAACTTCTCAGAGGGAAGGAAAGCCTTTGCCGCCAATCACCGAGGTCAAAGCCTCTGTAAGTATTGTCATTTTATCCTTCTCTGCCTTTCAGGAGTCCACCCCTCCATTACTCTCCAGGTCACTATGTTACCAACTTTAAAATGTTCTTTTCTATTTATTTAAATTACATTTCTGCTTCTTTAATTGAGGATATATATTTAATATTTGCTTTTTCTTCCAGTAAGATGAAATTTAAAATGCCATCATCATATTAATTCTTTACATTGTCATATAAATGCACTTTGTTCAACAGAAGTGCTACATTTGCTGAAAGTGCTTCTCTTCCATTCCCATCAGTATGAAAGTCCTAGCTGTAACAGTTTATGTCACACATCCTATTCATATTCTGTCCGTCTGTAATACATGCAGTAGTAAATATAGTTACGGTGGTATTAATTACCCAGTTTGTGTCCATTACATTTATTAGTAAATCTGGGGTGAAATTGATTACAACACAATTTGTGTTATTGCTGTAATTGTTTGGTTTTAGTGTTTTTAAACAGGAGGATGTTAACATTCAAAGCAAATTGTACAGCATCATAAAAAAGAAAAGTCTTCTAGAATGTGGACTTTTGCTTTTGTTCATTTTTAATTAAATTACAGGAAATATTCATCACATAAAGAATCTGTATGTGTGTTTGGTGTTTGATGGCACATCAACAATTGAAAGGTTATAAAGTATTGAGGAGTGGAGCAAAATAACCTTTCCTTAAGACACACGACAGTAGCCAAGTCAAGTCTTATCTGGGCAGGATTTGAACCTGCAACCTTGGGCTTGTAAGTCTGTAAACCTAACCATAGGAAAGTTCTTATTTCATTGTTTGGTATATATAAAATGTCCCAATCCATTGCACCTCCTGTTGTAAGTGTACATGTAGCTGGTGTTGATAAAGATTTTGACCTCTTTTTAGTCTGGTTCTCAATCCTTGTCTAGCTACCCATATATTTAATTGAAGTATCTATAATTCTACAGCGTGGCACCAGACCACTGCACTCATCCACTCCATATTTATGTAAACAAAGTAGTAGAAGTATTCTGAACTTGGGAAAGTGTCATAGAGCAGCCAGATCTGAAGAAATTCCAATAAATGCAACAGCATATGAAATTTGAATCAATACTGGCAGATGCCAAGTTTGACCAGCACTAAGTTATTCTGTGTTAATTATGACCAGTGTATGGTTATGCAACTTGGCAACATGTTTTGCATGATGCATAATAAGATATATACACAAATGCTATTGCAATATCTGTATTTGAATATGTTTAATATATTTGTCTGTCATTTTATAGAAAAAGCAGATGGGAGGCAAGAGGCAGTCAGTCGGAAAGATCAGACTGTCATCTCAAGGTCATCTACCCAGATCTATTGGAAATAATGATGGTAAATATACTTTCATGCTTACGTAATTCATTGCCATACTACAATATTGAATCATTGCATCTGTAATAACTGTCATTAAAAATGAATATTAATGGCACAGAAAAGGAGATTAATGCTTTTTGCCAAAAATGATACTGTACTTCATATAAATGAATATACTCACTTATAATTCAATAATAATTGAAAAATGGCGTTAAGCCCAACAACAACAACAACAACTTATAATTCAAGTCAATTTTTCAAACAACAAAGATCTGGATCTCTCATTGCATAATACATATTCCGATCAGGGTATATTATATGTTATGCAAAGACAGATCTGGGTCTGCGCAGTTTGCACTTGTGAACTAGTGTATATTGTAGTTGATTCTCCTTACTCCATGGACTGAGAAAAGGGAAGGCTCTTGATATGGAACTAAACCTGATCTTTTCAGTTTTCCAACTAAGATTTCATGGTCTGAATATGAAATATATTTAAATGTATTTAAATATACATTTAAGTGCCTGTTACTTGGAGAATTGGACAATGGCATGGTCAGACTTTTGTAACACGAATTAATTGTTGAGCATTTGGAAAGAAATAGGTGTTCAGATCAATAAAATTGATATTGTGTACATTATCCAGTTTAATAATAAAAAAGGGAAGAATATGTAAGACATTTTTCGATATGTACTCTCTTGGGATTTTCAGGTACTCATAAAAGCTTTGACTGGGGTCCTTATCTTGTTGGTTGTAAAGCTGAGGCAGCACCGGTTACTTGCTTCAGACACGTAAGCATAGTTTAATAATGCTTGTTTTTTCTCTCCTGTTTCTCTTGGTCCCTTTTTCTGTGAATATATGTTTATGGATGTATGTTATAAAAGATGTACTATTTACATCAATTTACACTGTGAGTTTTAATACTGTTTGAAAGCAGACTTGGTTGTGTTGTGTAAATTATATAACCAAATATACTGCTATTGTAAATTGCTGTTTGTGTAGCATGCAATTTCTTCTGTATTCAAATAATGAAGTACCACAATCTGCATAAATTATATGTCCATTACTTGAACAACATTAGCAAAAATCTTTATTACATGGAATACACAAATTTTAAATGCTGACAAAAATTTTCTGGATTTTTTTTATGGAATCTTTTTCACTTTTTTTTAAAAGATATCCTGTAGGTTGCTTTTTTAATTATTGTTCAAAGACTGAAAATCATTATGAGCCTTTATAAATGTTTGCTGTGATTGAAAATTCCATTTATTAAATGATCCCCAAACTGCTTATTATAGGATCAAAATATAATTATTTGACTTTTCCTTGTTTTGTGTTATGTATCTGAAAGTTGTTGCTATTAAGTTCAAACCTAGTTGGTATGCGGGGTTATTCATGTGTGTGGTCAACCAATATTTCCCTGTTAAGTTCCATGCAATATGGCTTGCCGTGTATTCTTAGATAGGCATGCATGATTAAACCTGTTACTACAGGCTAGAGATATACCACATACAGTAGTTGAAATTTTTATGTTTAATGGTTTTTATATCTATAAGTTAATAATTTAATCCAATTTTATGGTGGCGGGACAAAATGTCATGTGGACAAACTGACTGCAGACAAAATGGAACGGACGCAGAACAACAAGCCTTTCATCTGTATTAGGAGAGACGACATGATCATCTTCACAGCTGGAGGGAATTACAAGTGGAAGAAATTAACTGGATTTCACTTTTCTAGTCAAACGACTTTTTTCTCTGGCATTTGTTCCACCACAGGATGTTAATGATTTGTTTGAACATTTAATCGAAGATCCAGTTTATCATGACATAGATGTTATCTGCAATTACTTCCTTGGTAGATTAAGAAGAGCAAGAAGAGGGCCACCCAGATTTTCAATTCAACTTTGGAGTTAATGTTTTAGAGTAATCAACAACCTGCCTCGTAGCAACAAAATGAATCGAGGGTTGGCACAATGCATTCAACAATGTTGTCGGTTTCACGTATCCGACCACTACCAAACTTGCATGGAAACTACAACAGGAACAAATGAGCACTCAACTTCTTCCTCATCATTTGGAACTGGGAACAATGGCTGGGAAGAAAAAGAAAGCATACATCTGCGTCAATGAGGCGTTGCACACTATGGTGACCGACTACAACAACCAAGATCTAATCACATATTTAGGAGACATTGCATGTGTTTTAAACATTAATGTTTGACTTCACTGTTTCTTAATTAGGATAGATATAATTATTATAATATAAAGTTAGACTAAATGTGAACATTAGTGAATTTTTTATTGCTTATTCCATTTAATTTTCCCGCCAATTCTGGTACCACTGACATTTTGCCCGCATGACATGTCCGCTGACATTATGTCCACATTACATTTTGTCTGTGCCATTTTGTCCCATGACATTTTGTCCTAGCACCAATTTTATAATTGGATGAGATAAATTCAAACTTGAATGTTTAACTTGGGTGATGTACTTTTGTTTCTTTTTAAGGTTCCCATGCATGACAACTGGGAGAATATTACAGTGGGTATGAAGGTAGAACTACCGAATTATGACTTTGATTTGCCAACTAACATGGTCTACTGGATTGCTACTGTCATCAAAATAGCAGGTAATTACTCTGTATTCATGCTGATGTAATTGATTTGGTCTACTGGATAATTACTGTCATCAAGATAGGTAATTACTCTGTATTCATGCTGATGTAATTGATTTGGTCTACTGGATAATTACTGTCATCAAGATAGGTAATTACTCTGTATTCATGCTGATGTAATTGATTTGGTCTACTGGATAACTACTGTCATCAAGATAGGTAATTACTCTGCATGCATGCTGGTGTAATTGGTATGGTCTATTGGATTACTACTGTCATCAAGATAGCAAATAATTACTTTGCAATCATGTTGATGATATGGACATGGTATACTAGATTACTAGTGTTGCAGTTCTGCATTCATGTTGATATCATTGACATGTTGTATGGGATTACTACTGTCATTAAAATGGGTAATTACCATGCATGCATGCTGATGTAATTGACATGGTTTGTGGACTGTTGTTGTCATCAACATAACAATTACCTGCAAGCATGCTGATGTAATTGACAAATTATCAGAACCATACTGACCATGAATTCTTGATACAGTCCTACCCACATATGTCGGAAAGCCATCTATCTCGACAAAAAAGCAAAGTTCTGGTCACTTGGTCTACTATTACTACCACAATTGTCATGCTTATGTTGACGTCAAGATAAAAAATAAATGCATATGTCCACAATCCCTTAGTCCCAGCTTGAACAAATCCCTTGTTTTATCATTTATGTCGACAAGCTGCCTGTTCCTACCAATTCTTTGTTCGACAATTAGTTGATCTTGCCGCCAGGCTTTAATTTTACCTCCTTATCATGTATGTCGGCAAGCGGCCAGTTCCTACCCATTCTTTATTCAACAATTAGTTGATCTTGACGGCACGCTTTAATGTCAGTCAGATGGAGAAAACAAACAGGCTCTTGTTTGGTCAAATAAAGTTGGCCTCTCACAGTGACTTAAAAAAAGCAATGAAATCTGATCTGATTCTTGCATTTTCCAAAGTGATTGGTGATTAAAACAGGTTTATTGTGCTGTGAAAGTTTCCATTTTAACTTTATTTTTATTTATGATTGTTAACAATGGCAGTGTAAATGCAGATTAATTTTACAGTTTATGGAAACTAAATATCTGGCTGTTAAGGGAAGTTGAGGGTGGTGCATCTCACAAAGATGTCTGTCAAAAATTTTAAATGTATTGAGCTGATGTTGTTACAGTATTGTATCAAAAGAATCATTTTCTTTTAATACCTCATTAGCACGTGTAAATGTATACAATATTATGCCTTCATTAATCATACCAGTCGCATATCTCTTGTTCGCTTTTATGTACTTTACACGATGACCGTAACTAAATACAAGTGCTGTTTAAATATAATTTGTTGACAGGTTTTCATTTCCCCGTGAATAGCCCCATCCCTTTGGTAGCCTCTAAAAGATAGGAACAGACTAGCTAAAATCTAGGTCAATTTAAGTACAAGTACATGTACTTGAAGCATGTAAATAACAATGATAATGCCAACATTGAATATTGTAATGCTTTTCATATCAGGATGTAACCTATGCAATGTTTTATTGTGGATTTTATTACACAAAGGTAACCAAAATGTAATTTGTCAATATACAGGTGTCTTTTCAGACTGGTTTTGTCTTCATGTACAGTGGCAGTGGTCTAAATCGCTCATGGTTACGGATCACTGCCATCTCACCTCTGTGTGAGTTTAACCACAGGAGTTTTATCGATAAAGCACAACAAAATTTTTGACATGTGTACACCAAAATTTCTGACATGAAATCTCCTTAAAGGTATTACAATATTGTTAGGGTGATTTCATGTCAGAAATTTTGTCATGCTTTATCGATAAAAATGCAGACTCCTGTATCCTGTAACTTGTATCTTTTTCTGCCCCCCCCCCTATCTCGACATCTTCTTATGTTGACAATTACTCCTCAGGCACAAGCAGGTCGACATAAGCGGGTAACACTAGTATTTCCTAGAGAATTAAAGGGGTAGATAGACAGAGCTAATCCTTATTTGTGATAAATAAGATGGAATATATAGTTTCCCTTGTCTTGACAGTTCTCTTTTCATTATTGAGTATATGGCCTGGAAGTATTTACATACATGCCAACCATTACACTTTTGGCGTAATCTTTACGCTTTTTTTTCACTAAATTACACCTTACGCGTAAATGTACTTGGATTACGCTTTTTTTGCTATATCCCTCTCCCAAAAATAATAATAATTTGTTTTCTCATTTTTATTAACATCCCACTAATCGCACAAACATATTCTAGAAAAGACAGTTTCTGAGTAACTGACATAAAAGTACACGTCTGTAGATGCGGTGAATTTCTTTAGTGTTATGTTCTATTTATGGTAGCTGACCTATTTCCAAGAAGACATGTTTCTATTTATAGCAGCTGTCTGGCATAGAACATAACAGACTGGTTTTTTAATTTTTAATCTTGTTCACATATTCTTCATTTATAACAATGTGAAGTACTGTACGATTCTGTATGATTTTGGCAGTAAATATTGTCCTTTTTATTCTAGTCGATGTATATGTTACAGCAGAAATGTTTATCGAATGATTGTGAAGATGGATTAGAAAAAAGAAAAAAGGAACGGAAAATAATGACTCAGAGATGAATACATGAATAACACAATACAGTACCATTCTTGGGTAGCTTCACGCCCATTGCAGGCTGTTTAAAGGATTTTAATATTGGTCAGTGTAAAACAAAGACGCCTTGAATTAGCTCATTTTGCTAACTTCAATACTAAGGTAATTTCTTTTTTAGAGCAGAACTAAATTGTGGAAATGAATTTTATAAATGCAGGGGCATTATTTACCAAGCGCTTAATAGAATACTGACTACAAATATTAAAAAAAAGCTTTTGTCCATTGTTAAAACAGATTCTTCCTAACACCAAAATTGCGGAAAATATGCATGTTTTTTTACATATGCGCATTGAATTTTATTATGTTATATGTAGATTACACTTTTTCTGCTCAGATTACTCCTTTTGTCCACTTGGATTACGCTTTTTCCTCGCTAGGGGTTGGCTTGTATGTATTTAGAGAAATCCAAATAGTGACTTTTATTTGCATGGATTTGAAGCAGATTGCTGTTGACACTTTTGTCCGACAGATTTAGGTCTAGTATTAAAAATAACATTCATTTGTCTCAAACTTTTGTGATCTTTTGCCATTGATTACCCACTCAGTTGATGTCTGCTTTCATTGTTTAAGTTACAAAACTATTAGGGTTTGGCAAGCTAAAATTTGAAATGGTCAGTTACGTGACATTTTTAGGTAAATTAGCTAGAAAAGTCTGCAAGGTTTTTATAGTACTGATGAATAATATAGAAAGCTTACAGTAGATAGAATCGTTGTCTCTCCTTGGAAGACAGGTAAACACATAGTTAAGACTTGTGGCAGAGGAAGGGTCAAAAGATTTTGAGTTTGGAAAGTTCATATGATATCCAGTGGCATGAAATATGTTACTCATAGAAATTGCTATGTTGGTATGGTGTAATGCTATGGTTTTAAGCATGCAGCCTGCTAAGGCATATCCTGGGGCCTACAAAATGATTGACATCACATCGAAAATGTCCTAAGGGTGGTTTGAGTTTGAGACCTCTAGTGAAATAAAAGATCATATAATGAAATTTACTGCATTTTTTGTATAGTTTCATTTTTATTGTGTGACAGGTTACAAGGCCCTGATGCGTTATGAAGGGTTTGGAGATGACTACAGCCAGGATTTCTGGGTCAACTTGTGTATCCAGGATATACATCCCGTTGGCTGGTGTGCCACCAGTGGGAAGCCACTTGTACCACCCAAAAGTAAGCCCGGACGACCTTGCTAAGAAAACAAAGATTTTTAACAGTATAATATCTCCAGTAGGATCACAGAAAGGGATGGGAGGAATGATACCATAAAAACTTAATTTTAATGCAAAAAGCATGTTCTGAAATTGATGCCTGGAAAAATAATTGCATTCCTCTTCCAAGCTGGTACTCTTTTGCTGGAACCATTAACATTTGTAGGTCTTCAGATACATTTCTTGTTCCAATTCTATCTCGTGTACAAAAATTTTGTTAAGTAATTTTGTGGGATTACATCATACTGTGCAGTGTGAATTTTGGACAACAAATCTTGGATTTTAAGGCACTGTTTGTGATATCTGATTTATCCGAAGTTTGTTACATTCACATATATGTTTGGATTTAATACAGTGAATAGAACATACCCTGTCAGCAGTCTGGTTGTTGTTGTTGTTGGGCTTAATGCCATTTTTCAGCACACAATAGGCTATTCATGGCGGCCAGTATTAATGATGGAGGAAGAAACCGGGAAACACCGGAAAGAACCACCGACCCACGAGAAGCTACTGGCAAGCTTTCTCACATATCTACATTAGCCGAATCCTAGACTCGAACACACGCAAACAGAGGTGAGATGGCAGTGATCCGTAACGGACAGCGCTTTAGACCACTCGGCCACTCGGGGCCCCCAGTCTGGTTGTCTGTGTTGACTGTTGTGATATTGAAACAATTTCAAAGTGACATCCTTTCTTATGTGGAGAAATTAGTATTACTAAAAATGAAAACTATTGATGTATTTTCATAGCGACTTTACTGTCAGTGCCATCTGTACATGGTCAGCAGTCCAGAGCTTTATGTAGTGTAAATATAAATGGTAGAGATCCTCATAAATTACAGAAATTTTCACTATAATAGAATTATGGACTAAATTTTGTGCAGGACAAATATATATATATATATATATATATATATATATATATATATATATATATATATATATATATATATATATATATATATATTGAGTGGTATCCTTGAATGACAATTGTTGGCAATATGTTAGTGTTTTTGTGGTCTTTGTGATATGCACACATATTTTGTATGCCAATGTTTCCAAAATTTAATTATATGTACTATATTGTATGCCTCCAATTCATACCCATAATATTTCCATCAACAGGTATACAGCACAAATACAATGATTGGAAAGACTACCTGGTGAAAAGGCTAACAGGGGCTCGTACACTGCCTAGTAATTTCTACAGCAAGGTAGATACTGTATAATGTGTTTACAATTTGGAATGTTTCGCATGCCTATTTTTAAAATTTTTAAAAGTCAGAAACAAAGTTGCCATAATTTGAGTATCTGGATATTTACTATTAGGTTCTGATGTTTTTTTATTGTGAGAAGTCCTTAGAGATGAAATTTGAGAACATGATTAGAGATATTTGCTTGAATAGAGTGAATAGCATATGTATTTCATAGATTGGGTAGAAATCTCACAAAGCCACATACATATTTCATAGAGGGGGTAGAAATCTCACAAAGCCACATACATATTTCATAGAGGGGGTAGAAATCTCACAAAGCCACATACATATTTCATAGAGGGGGTAGAAATCTCACAAAGCCACATACATATTTCATAGAGGGGGTAGAAATCTCACAAAGCCACATACATATTTCATAGAGGGGGTAGAAATCTCACAAAGCCACATACATATTTCATAGAGGGGGTAGAAATCTCACAAAGCCACATACATATTTCATAGAAGGGGTAGAAATCTCACAAAGCCACATACATATTTCATAGAGGGGGTAGAAATCTCACAAAACCACATACATATTTCATAGAGGGGGTAGAAATCTCACAAAACCACATACATATTTCATAGAGGGGGTAGAAATCTCACAAAGCCACATACATATTTCATAGAAGGGGTAGAAATCTCACAAAGCCACATACATATTTCATAGAGGGGGTAGAAATCTCACAAAACCACATACATATTTCATAGAGGGGGTAGAAATCTCACAAAGCCACATACATATTTCATAGAGGAGGTAGAAATCTCACAAAACCACATACATATTTCATAGAGGAGGTAGAAATCTCACAAAGCCACATACATATTTCATAGAGGGGGTAGAAATCTCACAAAGCCACAGGTGAAAATATTTGAAGTTTTCATTCATGAGATGGAATATATGCTCTTTTTCACTCGTAGCAAGCAAATTTTCATTTTTTTTTTGCTCCAACATATTTTTAGCAAGATGTACTGTATAACAGATTGAATAAGGATTTAATTTAATTTTTATATATATATATATATATATATATATATATATATATATATATATATATATATATATATATATATATATATATAATACAAATCATATGGTGAATAACAACCCTTTCAAGCAACAACCCTTTCAAGCGTACTGGATCCACCAAGGGATCACGTGTGTCAGGGATTGATTAAAATAGATGCAATAAACTGACGGACGAACAGTACGAAACTAGTAACTAACTAGCCTAAGCGCTTTCGACTCTTAATGAGTCTTTTTCAAAGGCAAATACAAAACATATATATCACAAACAAATAAACACAAAAACACAACATTCCTCATCAGTTTATTGCATATATATATATATATAGATATATATATATATATATATATATAAATAAATACACATAGATATATATATATATATATATATATATATATATATATATATATATATATATATATATATATATATATACATATTGTGGATAAGTTTATACTTAAAACAAGGACACCAGATGTTGAGTGAGACAGGCTTTATTGATGTCACTTGTGGATGTTTTATATCTGAAACAAGTTAGAGAAAAGCGACATTTCAAAACCTGTCAAATCAGAAAAAAGACAATCAAAAGCACTACAAATTAAGAAGAATATGAGAGTAATTTAATATGGTGCTAAGATTGAGCATGTTGTCATCCTGATTGCAAAACTTGTGGACTTTTCACTCATTCTGCAAATGTTAGACATGTAGATTAGTTAAAGTGCGTTGTATATAAATTTTTATTTTGGTTTTAATCCACTTGGATTTTGACCATTTGTGGCAAGAATTTTAACCCCTGCAGATCCAGGTTAGTAGCAAAACTAATATACATTTTGCATGCAGTTTCCTGTAATTGTGGCATGTGATTGATAGATTGCATTTTATGTGTTCAGTTTACACTTTTTGGCCACTTGTATTAGCAACAATTACTTTTATACCTTTATAAGGGTTTGCATGTATGCAAATTTCCCCAAAATGTCAGATATTGGATGAGGACAATTGAGTGCAACTGTAAATATGATCTTACGAAGAAAGCATGAAAGTACCTGAAATCATGAGAAATTTAATACAAATGCTTGAAGTCTGGCGTAAAAGTGTATTAACCCTTTAACTTCTACAGCTGTTCTGCAGTTTTACTACTGCTGAGTGATAGCGTATCAGTTACTGAAACTACTGAAGCTGTTTGCTGGGCTGAATACTAGAGCATCATCATGGCTGACTACGGAAACTGACAATAAAAACATGCTTATTTCATTAGTTTTTGCTGGATTTCAGTGAAATAAAAAGCAGCTTACCTTGTATAGGGTCTGTTATTCATATATTTCCATTTTTTTACTCCTACAACAATCAGACAAGAAATCCCAGTCATGTAAACTGTTTTGAATTGCACAAAACAAATCCTTGTCATTTGATTCAAAATCACATACATCTAGTGTTGAAACGGGACTAACATTATTATCTGATCCATTTACTAAGAATGATCCATTAAACTCTTCGATATTGCTTGCACTGAACCCTTCAAAGTCACAAATATCTGACTAGGAATCCATTTTTTTTTTATCTCAACTACACGTTTTGTACATTGCTGGAAATTTCCTTCCCGCGTGTTTAAGTTTAACCTCACGGCTTTCAAAATGTTCAGTAACCATTGTTCTCATTGGTTATGATAATGAAAAATAAGTAAACATCTGTACTTTCAACCAATCAACGTTTAGTTCACATAGCAGTTACGTCTGCATAGATGCGACACTGGGGTTTTGAGTACTGCAGAACTACGCACTCATAAGCGACACTGGGGTTTTAAACAAGGCTTATCAACACTGCATATATGCAAATTGTGTTGTTCAGGAGCTATTTACAGGCGACGCTCAAATGCGGTAGTCGTAGTTAAAGGGTTTAGTGTAATACAGTATAACAATGCACAGGTTAAATTTTTTGCAGATCAGTCAAAATATTATTGTGCTGATTCTTTGGACCAGTGGGAAAAAAAATTGTCATTTAAAGCCGCGTAAATTTGCTGCTCTATTGTGTATTGAAATGGATTTACATGGTGGGCCAAGACATATATAAAAATAGTATATGTTGAAAATACATATACAGGCATGACTTTTCTCCATTTTAAAGTGCAATTTTGCATTGCTCCTGACTTGAATCAGATTTTTCTAGATATAGTCCTTTTTTATATCATCTCCAATCCAGATTTTTAAAAATGGTCTGTCCAGTCCCATTTGGCACTGACCCTTGTAAAGTAATTGTTCCATATATTAGTTAGCACATGACTCTCATAAAAAGTATTCTGATTGGTCAAAAGTTTAAATTCATCCAATGAATCTTTGTGTAATGGAATCTGATGGCAATGGAGAGAAGAAGCATGCTTGCAAAACATGGCGTCCCGAGCTGTTGAGAGAGACCATGACACGTAGAGTTTAGGTAATGGTTTATAAAACATATGGAAAAGGGAATGGCAAGAGTGAAAACTTTATGGAAATTTAGTTGGTAAGTTTATAAGAAAACTGAATGCTAGAGGACTGGCATTTTGTAACCTCTGCAAGAAAGGTCAGAATTGCGGTTGGAAGTGTTTGGAACAGCACCTACAAAAGAAGCTGCAAACGAAAAATTTAAGCTCAGAAGGCATCTTTAAAAATGCAGTTAATTACTATAAGAAGAAAGATTTCTTGCATGAGACAACAAATGTAGCCATTTGTCAGAATATGTGCACTGCATGTTGCCAATACATACTCCATCTTGAAAGGTAAAAGGCTCTCGTTGAAAAGGAAAAGAAATAATTGCACATTGAACCCAAAAGTCTGTGGTGACAAAGGCTAAAGAAATCTTTGCCAAAGCCGCAAAAAGATCAACAGGTTGAGTCCAGTGGAGAAAAAGACAAGTGAATGTATGGGATTATTTTTAGATAGTTGATGTACTTGGGTGTTAAGTATAATATATTTGCTCAAAATTTTACACATTATTGAGTTAGTTATGTATACTGACATGCACATGAAATAACTTCAGCATCAATAGTATTGGAGAACAAGTTCATGTGACAACAAATATTGTGAAATTATTGAAGTCAAGTTGAACATTTTTGTCAAGTTTATTAGTTTTTCAAATGATTATTTTGCTTTATGATCATAAGTTGCACCAGGAGCAGTTTTGTTTTTTATGAGTGCAAAATGCATTTTTGGCTTGGGTCTTTTGGCACACCCCACCCCGACCCGACCCCCCGATTAAAATTTTTTCAGCATTTTTTTATGGAACACCAAATTCATGTCTGATTATACCATGTCTGCACAAAATGAGGTGCATTATATGCAAGCATATATAGTGTGTACATGACATTTTTCAGGTGGTTGAGGGCATGAATGACCACAAGATCAAGAAGAAGATGCATGTTGAAGTTGTAGACAAGATGTGCGTATCAGCTATGAGAGTGGCATCAGTTGATGAAATTGTTGGTGGAAGATTGCGACTTCACTATGACGATGTAAAGGTTAATTGTTATTTTAAATAATTTATTGAAAACATTTTTTAATTAATGTTATAATGACTTTTTGTTTATTTGAAATATACCTTGTACCAAGGAAAGGGAGGTACTCCGATTTTCTCTTGTTGAAACAAATAATGCATTTTAAATTGCATCTCAGAAGTGACTTCTTTGTCCCATGTATGTTTCACTGGAACAACCATGACAATGTTTGGCTTTGCATTTCGGTTGCATTGTCCAATCAACTGTTGCCAAATATTGCCATCTTTTGTTTTGAATTGTGACCAACAGTTTTCTTCCCTGCTAGATGTCAGCTAGCAATCGTACAGTGTGTGTCAATAGCCAATGCAATCTTTCCATAACCTATTTTTAATCTGTATTGATGAGGTTTATTGCACATTGTCTTCTCAGTACATCTGCAAACTTGCATTGTTTGTTTATATCTATGAGTGTCAAGAACCTTATTCTGAGGGTGTGAGAGAATTGTTATCGTTCTAAATAAAGAACCAAGTCACAAACTTTTGACAAAATGAGATCTGCAAAATACTTAATACTTAAATGTTTTTCAATATTGTATATAAAACTCTCTCTCTCACATACCATTAGAAACTCTCTCTCTCTCTCTCTCTCTCTCTCTCTCTCTCTCTCTCTCTCTCTCTCTCTCTCTCTCTCTCTCTCTCTCTCTCTCTCTCTTTCTCTCTCTCTCTCAACAAAGCATGGTTCTCAACACTTGTTCAATATATATTAACAGCTGTGTACACACTGTTACCAATCTTCAATAAAATCTGATTGTGATTCTTAAATTTAATATTAAAATAGGTTTGCCCAAGTTAGTTCATTCGTGATTGTTGAGTAATCTACATGAAACTATTGATCATTATGGATTTTTACCATGACAGATTGGTACTGATTTTGGTCAAGAAAAACAGTTGGGTCTGATCTCTACTAGTATAGGGTGTAGTTCAAATTTGTGATGTAGTATGATGTTCAATCCAGTTTACATTGGATTAAACTTTGTTGGCCTTTTCTAAAACTGTGTATTTATGTAATGATCTTTCATCAAATATTTATTGATGGGGAGACTGCATGTGTAATCAAATTTTCAAAAATTACAATTGTTGATGATATAGTTTGTTGTTGTTGTGCTTAACGCCATTTTTCAGCACAAGATAGGCTATTCATGGTGGCCAGTATTAATGGTGGAGGAAGAAACCGGGAAATCACCGGAAAGAACCACCGACCCACGAGAAGCTACTGGCAAGCTTTCTCACATATCCACATTCGCCGAATCCTAGACTCGAACCCACGCAGACAGAGGTGAGATGGCAGTGATCCGTAACGGACAGCGCTTTAGACCACTAGGCCACTCGGGGCCCCTAATATATAGTTTGTAAGGCAGGTTTTGCAGACATGCTCTGAAGATCACATCCTCTAGGCTGAAGATACTAGGTTATGAAGATTGTTTGCTATTGGCATACACAATCTGGCTGCATGTTACGAGTTAGCATGGAAGGAAACCATCAGTTGCATTTCATAACAATAACTGGATCAATCGGACAATGCATTCAGAATCTAAAATACATGATTTTCGTTGAGGTTTGAAGAATGTGATTTGTTCATCTGTATTCAGGATCTTGCAAATTTATGATTTAGACTACATTGTATATGATTAATACTGAGTATCAGTACAGAAGCTGAAACTGTATGCAATTTTGTACATTTATGTAGCATTTAATGAGAAAATAAATTCAGCATAAGTTTTCCAGGTCTGTTTCAGATTAAACATTGTTCTTGACCTTTTACTGCACACACTGACAGAAGATAACAAGCTTTAAATTAAAATGACTTATACCGACGCCCTGAAAATAGTTTGAACTAAAAACTAAATGGTGTTAATAATGTTGGGTATCAATATGTCACTATATTAATTAATTAATTAAATTAATATTTTGCAAAGATTTGGTTAAGTGACTAACTATGGCAAATTGTAACTTTTTGCAGGAGGAAATAGATGAATTTTGGTGTCATATGAAATCATCATTGGTTCATCCTGTGGGCTGGTCTCAGCAGGTTGGGCATAAACTTCAGGCTTCACAAGGTAAGTGAGGAGAGTACATGCTGTTCTTCATTATTGCTGTAGGATTATAGTTGATATGATAAAGAATTAATTGTTCTAATGTTCTGGGCAGTACAGAGCACTAACATTTGAGAAATTCAGATTAGTACAGAGCACTAACATTTGAGAAATTCAGATTAGTACAGAGCACTAACATTTGAGAACTTCAGATTGTCATCTCCCATTGATAAAAGGATTCTGTTTCTGTGGTAGATGGCACTTTAGTTGTGACTCACTGGAAATTTGCAACTCATGCTGGGAATAATTAAGGGGCAACTAAAAACAAAACCAGAAATTATTTACTTCAACATCCCAGTAAAAGTTAACAATACTAGGCACACACTTATAAATGGTTACATTGTGAAAGTATTGATGTGACCCAATCTATCTTTGTGTGTAAATTTATCAAATGTTGATGTGACATTTGATGTGTCTCTCCATCTTTATGTATTTTCATATGCATACAATGCTAGATGTAAATGAAAGACTTGTACCTGTGTAAAATGTGGTGATTCTCTTTGCTTTGTTATTTTGGTAAAATATTTTAAATTATGTACTTCTTAGGTGAAATTCAGTTATGACGTGAAACATTCAGGTTATTTCACTATCAGGTTAGTCTCACTACAGGATTCACTTAATGTTTTTTTTGACTGTCATTGTCTTAAGTCTGTTACTAAATGTGGTAAAGCCAGAAAAACAACACAGAACATTACAAGCGATTTAAGATAAACCATAAAATGACGTTTTTGTGTAATGACGTTTTTGTGTGTCAGCTTCTTCTGAAGTGATGTGAAGTTGAAACATGCTCAGAAAAAAATTTTAGTAAGTTCCTATTTGGAATTTTGTTTGTATCCAAGTTGTGGTGTTGTACTTAGTTCTTAATGTCATTTTAATTAAAAGCAGTCTCACAATGTGGAGTAAGTCCATTTTTTGCAACTGCCTATTGTAGGAGGCAACTATTGGAGACAGGCACCCCTGTTGCTTAGTGATAAGCATGCCAGACTATATAAAAAGGATGCTGGCTTGATCCTTGCAATTGGATCAGTTAGATCGGCTACGATAGTGTGACCATGGGTAGGACACTTTGCTCCATTTGTTCTGCACTGAAGAACCAACTTCTGTTCTGAGCCATTAAACATCCAACGAAACATTTATCCTGCACATATTCTTGTAGTTATGCTCTTTTTTTGTGTTCCTAATAATACTTGTGTAATGTATGTGGCGAGAATTTTCACTTTTTATGTACTTTAGGTGGAACATGACCAGGAGGCATGCAAATGTGATTCTGTCAAAAACAATTTACCTGATTACATTAACATTAGGAAATAATTTTTGGCTACCTCACAATTAAGACCTCCTGGAAAGTTGAAAATTGTATTTTGCCAATACATCTTTTCATGCAGATGAAAGAAGTAACTCATACAGATTAACTTCCTTTATTCCCTGCTAAGTGGCCATCCATATCCTGAATTTTTACTAGGTGAAACTTTGCCTGCAACTGTTAGCTGTGCCTCCAAAGAATCCAATTAGAATTTATATGTGACCATCCTACATGGATCAAAAGAGCTGATGGGATGGTCTATTGTCCCTTGTATCTCAGCCCATTAGCAAAAGTTTGTTACCTCTATTCCAAAACACTACTTGGAGGAATTGTCATGAAACTTTTGAATCGCGTTCATTCCATGATCTAGATGGTTCTAAATGAAAATGATGCCTTATACAGGGATCGTCCTGGCTTTTAAACTTGTCGGCGAAACCAACTGCAATATTTTGTCGCCAATTTTCAAAAAAGTGTCACCAGAATAAATAGTGAATATTTTTCCAAGTCTATTAATGTAATAGGCTATGAAAATTGATAAACACTGGATAGTTATTACTTTATTGACAACAATCAGTACAGCTATAATATTATAAAATAAATCATTACATGATGATGACTATGGGGGAATGTAGGGTGAGGCAAATAACGCACTCCAAAGGGAGAAATGGCAGGTCGTTTTTGAAAATTTCACGTATATTGGACCTGTGAAATCGGAGAATATTGATGAAACCGATGCTTAAATATAAAAACTTACCGATGGCAGGTTCCAATCTGCATATTTTAGAATTCAGTCTTTTTGAAAAATAAATTATTTGATTATGCAAAACTTGTTTGTGTTGATATTTCCTGTTGAATAGTTTAAGTCTCTGCAGGCGTAACAGGATTGACAGTAAAAGTTCAATGAGCAGGACTGCCAGGAATAACATCAAGATCAGTAACTGTGTTCGATGAATTTGCATTAAATCCAAATGCTGTTAATTTACTCTTAGGCAGATATAATGAACATGCAACGTCTAACGTGTTTACCCATGATAATGTTGCACCTCTGACAGTATATAATTCTGAAAGAGATTTTTTTCCATTTGCTTGGTATTTATACACAGCAATAAGTACTTCAGAGGTAATCAATTTTCTCTCGACTGTTGGCAAAATTATTTATTGGTATATTTTTAAAAACCCACAGGGAAGGATTAGTCGTTCAGTTACTTGTAGCTGTTAACGTTAGGGTCGGTCAATTGTAGGTATCATAGCATACAGTACATAGACCAGATGTCAACATTAGCAGATTATGATGTAACATTGCACTCTACAGATGGGTTTGTCAATATGAACATGGGATTTGTTTATGTGGGAATATAGGTCAGGGTAAAAGTCTGTGACTTCTTTTCATGGTCCCATTGAATTTCTCCACTCCAAATCCATGATTGTATGTACTGCAGAAAAGGCTGTCGTCAAAAAAATTGCCAACTGGTATTTTTTTGTTGTCAATAAGGAAAAAAATCGCAATTTGCGACATTGGCGAAGCCCAGGACGATCCCTGCCTATAGACATCCAATATGGCTTGAAAATTTTTGTCACAGCTATTGTGCTTGAATTATTTTTTTAGATCAGCATGGGGTCTTTGCTAAAAGACTTCATATGATGATTGGTTAGATCTAAATGAAAATGGGGCTGATCTGACATCAGGCTGTCTTTATGACCATTTTGATCTTGCTGCAACTCATTGAATTTTCAATAAAAGATTTTTTATGCCACCTCCGCTTTCCTTGTCCCCTTCAGGGTTTAGATCCAAGGCAATCCCATAAAGGTGGCCTAATGGTTAGTGTCCACCTCAAATGTGGGAGGTTGTGGGTTCGATCCCTGGCCAAGTCATACCAAAGACTTAACAAAAATGGTACTAACAGCTGCCTTGCTTGGCGCTCAGTATTAAGAGGTTAGTGTTAAGATGGGTTGGCCTGGTGTCAGGTTAATGTGACTGGATGAGACATGCTACATGTCTGTGGCATGATGCCCCAGAGCTAGACATCACTATAAAATGCTGCACTGCAGACATCATAGCAATATGACTGAAAAATTGTTAAAGCTACATTAAAAATCATATTCACATCACAGCCATCAAAAGCACATACTAACTGGTGAGCACCACCTCATGATCTCTTTTATAGTAAATGTTTCCAAACAATTATTTGTATTAGCAAGTTTCAAGTGTTATTCTGATTATTTTTTTAAAAGGTTTTTTTTTTTATTTCTTAGATTTCCCACAGTACATGTGGTTGGGGCATGGTGTTACCTGTATCTATCCCTCTGTCATGTAAAGGTTAGAGTTTGGTTCATTTTTCTGGGACTCTTGTGGCATACTCATTTCTGAGTTTATGATATGACTACACATTTATAAACACTCTTACGCATGCTGTTTGATTTCAGAATACAAGAACCAGTGCCTTGGTAAAATCACCATGCAGAAGTATGATCCTGGTGATGCTACTCCTGATATGTTCCCACAAGTAAGATATCCTTATCTTGATAGTACTCTTTATTGCCCTTGGGATTAATTTTCATTTGCCTGGTACAGCGAATTGGTTGAAAATGAAGAGAAAATTGTCTCATTATTTAAAATTTTTACTGCATGAGCTTTTTTAGCTCTACAGATCATACCAGAAGAATTTGCAGGATGGTCTGTTGTCCATCCATTAGCATAGGTTTGTTAATGCTATTCCAGCTAAACTTTATGGAGGATCACCTTGAAACTTTTGACAAACATTTATCTCATGGTCTTGTTGGTCATAAATGTAAACAGTGCAGCTCAAAAACAGCTTGAAAATCTTGTTTACTCTGCATTAATATTTTCAATGGCCTAGTTGGTCCTAAATGAAAAAGGTGCTGGTTTAACATCCAGTATAGCTGCCACAGAGGCCATTTTGAAATCTGAACTCCTACATACTGATCATATGAGCATGTATTCCTAAGAGACTAGTTATGATGTCTACTTGGTCATAAATGAAAATGGTGCTGATGTAACATCCAATATGACTGCAATGTCAGGCAACCATTTTGATAATCTTGTTGCTAATCCTGAATGGATGGTCATAACATGTTTCAGTTCGTTATTAAATTAAGTGTTGTAAAATTTAAGAAATCAGATATGGCCTCTCTAATATGCAGCTGAATGTTTGAAGAAATGGAGGTAGCATGGACTAAAGAGACAGCAAATCGGTGAGTAAAAGTGTGGTTTTGTTCAGCTTAATAATGGGTTCAAGTAAAGATTTTATTTTTTCAGTAATTTACAAATATTTCATGCTAAATTTATTCCTAAAATATTTTTCCCTACTTTAGTTCTGCTTTTTCACCAAAGGTTGCTGGAAAGACTGCATTAGCAATGAAGTTCCACTACTGTAGAATCTAGCAAAAATGATATGACAATAAATTTTGTCTTTTCCATCTGTATAAAATATGAACATATGGAAGAAACTCTTATCCATTACCTCCCCTTGCTACAATTCGGTGGCTGCAGTAGTTTATTTAGTTTTTGCAACATCATATTATGTCTAAGATTCGGCGAATGTGGATATGTGAGAAAGCTTGCCAGTAGCTTCTCGTGGGTTGGTTCTTTCCGCGGATTTCCCGGTTTCTTTCTGCACCATTAATACTGGCCGCCATGTATAGCCTATTGTGCCCGGAAAAATGGCGTTAAGTCCCAGAACAACAACAATCATTTTATGTGCCATTTAAAACCAAGAAATGTCATGGGGATTTTCAATCATCTGTTGACAAAGTTGGTATACACAGTTGTGGACTTTTTTGTTGTTATTTTGCGCTTACTAACGTATGTTTGCACCCAGAGCAACAGTAACTTCCATGTTAGCGTGAATGGTCGCAACATCATCTAAGCTAGACCTGGTATCTGAAGCAATTTTTTGACTGGCTGAAAAATCCAAGCATTCATGGAAAAATTCACATCTAGGATTACCAAGGTTATTGACATGGTGATGCACCACAAAATGGTTGACACCTTGAAGGCGTCAGAAAAAATTTGATTTGGCAAGATAAGATGCCTGTGTGCAGTCAGATATGCTCAACCAACATCATAAATTGGCACTCTGGTTTGTACCTTTCAATGTGCCATTTCTGTTTGGTGGTGTAATAAGAGACATGAAGAAGCAGCCATTTCAAAAATTGCTTTTCTACCTTTCCTTGCTGCCTGCTCTGGTTTTCAGGCCAAATCAATCATGACATTCAGCAACCAATGAAAAATGATCAGTAAAAGAATTAAAGGTCAGATATAGCACAATGGTAAGAATTTCAACCCCATTTTGACCTCATCAATTCCAGAGGCAATTTCATGAACAGGATAGAAAACAAGTTTCTTCGTCCACATGCCTCTTTTAGCAGACATTAACTTGTCGCAAAAGCCCACAACCTTCAGGTAAATACCATACTGCATTTTCATGGAACGTGGATCAATCATTTTTTGGGAAAACGAATGGAAGATCCACATTGTTTCATTGTTTATGCAACCAACTTCACTTTTGACCTCTTCTTTGACAGTCTGGCTGTCTGATCTGAAGAAGAAGACAATTTTTTGCAGAAAGAGATCTGTTGTCAAGCAGAGTGGAGATCATTTTCCAGAGTTTTACTCCAGGCTGTTTCCAGTGACCAGCTCAACATATGCATAGCTGCAATGAGGTTCAAAATGGATTTGGCAAGGTCAGTCAGACTTTGTGTAAAATAGGATGAATATGCTAGTTTAGACCTTATGGATGCTTGCTTTCATTTCCCTATTCACACATCTTTGTGCAAATTCTTTTTTATTGGATTCCATGGAACTTTATATGCCAATATTTCACTCTCCCATTTGATTGCAACTTTAGCCCATGAGTATTCACCAAGATCATCAACTGTTTTCTGGTTGCTGTTTTCTGATTGACCTCATCAGCAGCACATGCTTCATATCCTCCACAATACAAGTTAAGTTTATAATTAGTGAAGGGATGAAGCTGCCTTCTGCCCATTTTGAGTCCATTATGGTGTCTAGTCAACTGGGACAGGTCTTACCTCAAGTCTATCCATGTGTTTTGTCCACTTGGTCTTTGAATTTTTTACCTGCCTTAACCTTGTTTACCTCTCTCAAGTATATTTTACACAGTGTTATGACTCTATGGTCTTAAACTATGTAACAGTAAAGAAGCAAAACCAACAAGGTTATTAAAATCAACAAAACAAATTTCAAAGTGAAAATATAAGAGGAACTTAGAGCATTTGGAATTAAAAGACCCTGTAATTGGCTAGTTTTTTTGTTGGCTTTTTGAGGAAAAAAGTTTGCCCTAATTGCTATCAGAGGCTACCACTCCATATCCTGGACACATTCAGACATCATGGATGAGCAGATATTGGTCAAAATATTGGACCAAACCTATTAACCAATTTTGACTTAGTGGGCCAGAATCTCTCGCCATTTACTGAACGTAGTCTGTCACTGGTGCTGACATTGTTCAGTTCAAACAGTTGAAATCTTTAGCTAAATTGAAGCTGCTTTGTTGTTTGATAGCCCTAGATTTGACAAGCAGGGCAAGTGACTTGCATGCCTTTCAGGAGACCCAAACTATCTACAGTTTAGGTCAGATTGTTCCATTGTCCTAATGCTACAGATAGATTCCATAGCAAAGAACATGTTTATGTCAGTGGTCATCTGTCCTTACTCCTCCACTGATAAATTAAAAGAGGTGGCAATGTAGAACCCTGTTTTGAAACGCTACCTGAAGAAGTGCATATTGTATCCAACAACACCTTTCTTCAAATAAATCCTGGGATAAATGGACTGAATGGTTATATCCATGATATTTTACTTGGGGAGAAAATCTAAGTTTTCCTTCTCAGACTCGAATATGATGGTAGACTTACACAACTGTTGGTTGTGCTGGTCTCAGGTTGGAAGTGAATTTATTCTTCTAGTTAATATGGTTTTTCTTTACAAGAATGACCATGGAAAAGGTAGGATGCTTAGCATTGCTTTATTCTAGTAACTGCTTTCCTAGTATTATGGTCAGGGGAATGCATTCAAAAGAGAAAGCAAATTTGATAGTAAATTGTTTTATCCAAGAATATTTACCATTAAACCCTCCCATACCTTTTATCAAATGTGTGCATCCCTGTTGATGTTCCCTTAAACCAAAACTGAATAAACTGGGGGTGGGTGGGTAAAGGCAAGAGTTTCTTCTATTTTTTGCTATTTAGACAGGAAAGAAGACCATTTTGTCTTTCCACAACTGCTGGAGATAGCAGAGTTTTTTCCTAATGTTATATGAAGGGGTAAGTATTCTGAGAAACATAATTTACTGTGAAATTTGCTTTTGCCTATTGCAGATGAAGGAAAGTACTGAAGCATTTAAGGTTGGAATGAAGCTTGAAGCCATTGATCCTCTGAATCTTTCAGCCATCTGTGTAGCTACTGTCATGAAGGTTAGTCAGTTGTTTGTCATCTTGACACTGACCCTGTTTCTGAGTTTTGTAAGTTGCTTATCTCATAGCCAATGATATTGTCTGTCTTAGAATAGTCTTCAGTCCAAGAAATTTTTAGAGGCAGTAAAATTTAAACATGTATTTATCTGGAAAATCTTTACTTCAGAATGATAATTCAAAGACATGTCATGAGATTATTGGTATTTGTAATGTGCATTTGTATCAGTTTTCTAGTATTTGTTAGCTGTAATCGCTGCTTCTATGAAGAGATTCCTTATAACTAAAGGTGCATTGTAATGCAGATAAATAGCCTCTGGGGTGATAAATAGCTTCTGAGGTTTTTGATGTGTCATTTTGGATGTTTAAACAACACATTGATTGATCTTAATTTCATGTTGCATCACAATTTTGCCTATGCATTATTGAAGGGAATAAAAATCTCCCGATGTAGTAATATCTCATTCAACCCCAAGTTTCTATTTAAAATTTAGTTTGATTTGTAGCAGTTTTGAAATTCTGAATTCATTCACAAATGGTCAGCCATTGATTGGTTTGTAAAACCAGTTATTGTTCGTAAAAGTTCACCTTGTTCCCAACACCACTAAAGGTCTCGTATATTGCATTTATTAAATGTGTTCATTCCTTGTGACAAGGGCAATGTAGAAACCATTTACGTGAAGCATGATTATGGATACTAATCATTATATTGCCCATCATATATAGGTCAACATTATCACTCTGGAAGTCAGTGTAGCCAGATTGATTGGAATATGGGCATACATCAAGATTTAAGCAGATTGATTTAAATATAGGCATACATCAAGATTTAAGCAGATTGATTGGAATATGGGCATACATCAAGATTTAAGCAGATTGATTGGAATATGGGCATACATCAAGATTTAAGCAGATTGATTGAAATATAGGCATACATCAAGATTTAAGCAGATTGATTGGAATATGGGCATACATCAAGATTTAAGCAGATTGATTGGAATATGGGCATGCATCAAGATTTAAGCAGATTGATTGGAATATGGGCATACATCAAGATTTAAGCAGATTGATTTAAATATGGGCATACATCAAGATTTAAGCAGATTGATTGGAATATGGGCATACATCAAGATTTAAGCAGATTGATTGGAATATAGGCATATATCAAGATTTAAGCAGATTGATTGAAATATGGACATCAAGATTTAAGCAGATTTAGATAGTGATCAAGATCGACATATTAATAATGTGATGAAGCGTCAGATAGACTCTTTGCTTGCTATCACTGTTCCTGATACAGATTGGCCATCTTTGAAATATGCATCAGGTGTTCAGAGGTATTTGATAAAGAGTGAGATTCGTGTGTTTTAATTGGGTGATCTTGCATCAGATTGACTGAACATGTTACTTTTCTTGAGGCCATATTTCTGAATAGAATGTAGGCTTATGTGATGAAGATCTCGTTCTGGCATGAGCTGAAATTGGATCTGATTGGCTGATCTTATTACTATTATAGAGAAGAGGTACATCAATGCATAATTGGCATTGCAGTAATTTCTATGATAATATATTGCATTGATATCGCTACTACTGCTGGAAAATCCCAATACATACTGTTTTTTTTTTTTGCTATCATACATTGATGTAGAAGCATTTTATGCAGATGTATCTTTATATATATAAATTAATGAGGAGAAAAGAAAGAATATTGAAAGCTTTTATGTATTTTCAATAGTTTTAAATGTTTTGCTGCTGTTCTTCAATTGTTGTTATACACAATTTTTTTTCTTAAAATATTTTCTTAAAATACTGTATAATTTTAATTAGTGAAATGTCAGACGCGAGTAATATCAGATTCACTTAGGCTTCTTGCTTTTCAGTATCTTACATATGTTAGTGAAAGTGTAAGTTTGATTAGAGAGAGAGAAATCTGAAGTTGAACTTAGTATCAGACCCGTTGTTTGACAGTCTGCATGGAATATAATTTTATTTTTCTACAAAAACAGGTGCTGAAGAGCAGCTACTTAATGATTGGTATTGATGGTTCCATGGCCCAGAATGGGTCAGATTGGTTCTGCTATCATGCAAGTTCCCCCTGTATATTCCCAGTTGGCTTTTGTGAGGTCAATGGATTGAATTTAACACCACCCAAAGGTTAGTATTTTGTTTGTCTGCCTTTGAAATGTTAATTCATATGTTTTTGTAGGTATTAATTAGCAGCAAGATAAAACATGTTGGTACTTAATTCGTTGACTTAAATATGACATGAAATTATGCTTGTGGCAAACACACTTTACATTTGTGGATAATACCATTGGCAACATTTATAAATATTTGTATCAAACATGTGATTGAAAAGTCACTCATCCAGCTCTAAATAGCAGATAATAAATTTCTGGCAGTCAAGTGAATTTTTCAGTCATTCTTCCAACTTGGATAGTGCTGATTCAGGGGTGACCCATGTTTCTTTTAAATAAAAAGGATATTTTGTCAGGAACTTGGTTGACTTTGTGCCTTTAAAAATCCATATATTCTGCCAAAATTTTGTTTTCTGTTTGTTCACACAAGTGTTGCTCATATCACTTTGCAGTTATCTATGATTTGTAACAGAATAAGGCCAGGAAAACAATTGATCATACAGTTATAACCCTATCTACACCTTGGCAGATCAAACAGCTATACTGGTGCTTTGTCCTATTGACTGACATCTATTGGATTTCATGTGTTGCCTCCCTTAGTATGTAATGCTAACTGAACAGTAGTGTGGTGCATTGTACCTTGCCGATAATGGTGGTGACAATTGACCTAAAAAGGATACTTTGTAAGATTAACTTCAAAAGTATGACTATGTACAAGAGCGAAGCCATTACAGATGTATTTGAGTAAAAAGTATTTGTGCAGCAGGTCACTGCTTCAGTTATCTTTTAGCTAAAAGATGAAAGATCTTTGTTCAGTTTGCCTACTTCACACTACAGGGCTCTCTCAGGGGTCAGCCATTGTTTCTCAATGCATAATGTGCCTGGTTTAGTGCCCTGCTACACACAGGATAAGAATTCACTGCGTTATCATAACTTTGTCACTTAAAGGGAACAGTTGCTTAGTGTTCCCAATCAAGAGAATAGAAGCTGCACCTTTAGACCATCTTCTCCAGTTTTATCTTATATTGTACAGGCGGTGTCAGCATCATATGTTCATTTAGAGATGATGAAGTAAGTCCACATGCTCCGTCATCATAGATCTCACTGAAAAAAGAAGACTTGGCCTTTCGAGTGTCTATTAAGGAAGTCTTTCACTTGTTGAAATCAGTTTCATACTCCTCTTCCTTCTCCGTCAACAACTTGTTGCACAGTTCCAGCATCTGTTTATATGGTTATAAACAAAGACTAACTGGCTTTCAACTGTAGGGTCGACTTCGAGAATATTATAGACACATGACCATGAGAAAGGCAAAGTCCTCATCCATAAAGATGTCAGATGCTGTCTTGCATGGTGAAAATAGTGACTGGTTTTGTAGATTACATATTCTATGATCATTTCCAGTATAAGGAATTTGACATGGCTAGGAGGATACAACTTGTCAAACTTTAATCTGATCACACGAGGTCAATAATGACAGTATACTGAACTTTTAAGACTCAGTCAACTCATAATGCCACAATGCTCTGAGTTTGCTCCTTGGCCAGTTTTGTCATATTTTCTCAAGGGAAACAGTTCTGCAAATCCAATACATGTTCAAAGCCACTGTTCTCAAGAGTCATTGTGGATAAAGAGATCATAGAAGAGGATTTTTTTACCCCAGTTTCTCTCAGTGATATCAAACATCCAGCTGAGCTTTCACACATATATATATATATATATATATATATATATATATATATATATATATATATATATATATATATATATATATAGAAAAAAAAATTGTATAAAAAAAATTTATTACCCTTACTATTCAGGGAGCTTGTAATGTTCAGTAAACAGTGTCAGACAACAGCATAGAAATTCAATGTAGGTCTTTGTTATCTTTGCAGCTGAAGGAAGGGGTAGACATTGTTAACCCTTTCATCACTGTGGACCGGAAAAACGATCACGGGGAATGATGTCTGTAAACACTATTGACCGACTTTTCGGTCTGGGGCAGTGTTCTTTAACATTATAGTACCTGACTAAATAACTTTTGGGGTACCTCTAATAACTTCCATCTTGTAATGTAGATGTTATATTTGGATGATCTCGTGAGTTTAGCTTGTATGCAACTAGAAATATCAAACAAAGGAACTTTTAACGTGTTTTCCGAATGCTGAAATTTGTATCCATAATGGGGGCATTTGAAGGAATATTAGAGGAGAGTTATTGGAGGATTTAAATAATTTTGACCTGGTAAATTTGGATGAAAATGAAAGATGTATGGAGAGACAATGGAATGCACTTGTGGGTGACAGTGATGACGATGAAGAGGACTTTGAAGGTTTTGAACCAGAGGAATTGTACGCTCCACATGATTTTGTTTGGACGAAGCCGGAAAACCAAAGAGATTTGTTTCAGTTTTCTGACAGAGTTGGGCAGAATTGACAGAATTGATGGCTCCATGTAGCATCAGAATATTTTCAAATATTCTATTCAGATGAAGTTTTGGGGCCCCGAGTGGCCGAGTGGTCTAAAGCGCTGTCCGTTACGGATCACTGCCATCTCACCTCTGTCTGCGTGGGTTCGAATCTAGGATTCGGCGAATGTGGATATGTGAGAAAGCTTGCCAGTAGCTTCTCGTGGGTCGGTGGTTCTTTCCGGTGATTTCCCGGTTTCTTCCTCCACCATTAATACTGGCCGCCATGAATAGCCTATCGTGTGCTGAAAAATGGCGTTAAGCCCAACAACAACAACAACATCAGATGAAGTTTTTGGAAAAATTGACCGTTTAATGAACTTCAGTGCGATGATCAAACGTGGCAGAGGCGATATAGGTGTGTGGACAGATCTCACCTTGGAGATCATTTTGGTTCATTTTATAGAATTTTATATATTATGGACACCATGAAAGAAAGACTTGTGTTGCTACTGTGATTATTCACTAGTACATCTAGGGTCAATAGAACAAGTTTTGAGAACTTATTAAGTTTTCTAAGAGGTAATAAAATAATTACTTGTACTTTACCTGTTGTGTTACCTGTTTGCACCTGCATTTTAACAGTTGTAATAGATATGCACATTTTATTGAATTAGTCATAAAATTTGGTTTTTAGCCTTGATTTTGACTCCTAATCCAGCCAGATATCTTTAACATTGGCAAAGTTATGTTGTTTCAAAGTCCACAAGTCATTTTGCTTGACAACTCCAAAGTTACTTAGTGTTGAGGACTCTATGCCTACAAAGTTACTTAGTGATGAAAGGGTTAAACTAATTCTTGGACTAAAAGTCAAGTGTGGAATTGCATGCATATTTTTATATTCAGAGCCATTTTATTTATGGGATTTTATTGTGTATGATAAAAAGAAGGCTGCTTTGTATGCAGATTCCTGAAATGTAAAATCTGGTATAGAAAGTTAATTTATATATTTTGACGCCTCCTAGGTTACAAGGGAAGTTTCAAGTGGTATGACTATCTCAAGCAAAACAAGTCAGTTGCAGCCCCTGTAAAGCTGTTTGATAAGGTAGGTAATCGAGTCAAATACATTTAAGTGTATAAAATGTGGATTGCAGTCATTGGTGAGTTTTAGCTCAACTGGTCGTAGAAATCCTTATGGAATGGTTTGTTGTCTGTCATAGTGTCCATCCATCCATAAGCAGATTTGTTTAATGAGGGTCGCTGGTTCTTACTAAGATTTTCTCGTTTTCTTCCTTCACCAGTTATACTGGCTGCCATGTATAGCCTATCTTGTGCTGAGAAATCACATTAAACCCCCCCAAAAAACAACAAATTTGTTATCGATTCTTCTCCAGAACTGTTTAGAGGATTGCTTTGAAACTTTATATGTACATTCATCCCTAGTCCAGTTGGTCTTAAATGAAAATGGATATGTAGTATGGTGGCCACAGTAACCATCTTGAAATTCTTGTCACAACTTGATCTAATATCGATGGCCATGTTATTGTAGTCGTTTCAATTAAAAAAATATCTGGTTGGTGCTGAAAATGGTGTCAACATGATATCCAGCATATCGACCACAGCAGCCAGCTTGAAAAGTTTGTTATTGCTAATTTTCCAGATGAAAAGTCATATAATCATGGAATTTTCACCAAAATATTTCTTGCAATTGTTATTCAGTATGGCCAGTAAAATGGTAATTTGAAAATCTTGTTGCTACTCCTTCTAGAATGGCCTCTGGTGGTCTAATAGTCTAAAGCACTTGTATTTACCACTCATCCATCTTGCGTGAGTTCAAGTCGCAGGTTTGGTCAGTGTGGGTATGTGAGACAGCTTGTCAGTAGCTTTCCATGGGCTGTTAGTTCTTACTGGGCTTTTTCACCATGTATAGTCTTTTGTGCTGCAAAATGGCATTTTATTCAAAGGAAGAACAACTCCTAAATGGAAAGTAATACTGACATTGGCTTTTCACCAGATATCTTGTGATGTATGGTTGGTACTAAGGAAAAATGGTTCTGCTCTTGTATCCAATATGACAACCTTGATAGCCAACTTGAAAATCATATTATTGCTACACCAAAATGGAAAGTCATATCAACATGGGTTTCTCACCAAAAGTCTAATTATGATCGCTAATTGGTCTTGAATGAAAATTGCATTGATCTGATTTCAGATATGGGTACCATTGCAGCCAACTTGAAAATCTTGTTTGTCCTCCTAGATGGAAAATCATATCAGCATGAGATTTTTACCAGAAGACTTTTTATGATGCCTGGTTGGTCCTCATTGAAAATGTTGCTAATCTTACATCCAGTATGGCCACCATTTCAGTCATCTTGGAAAATACAAATATTTTGTTTTGCTGCTCTCCTAGAACTGATAATAAATTAGCAAGGTTTTCACTCAAATACGTTTGACGTTCTGTATGGCTGCCTCATTGAATATATTGCTAATTTTCCTGATTGCTATTCCTCCTGTAAAGAGGTTTGTATTTACACTGGATTTTCATTAAAGTCTTATAATGACTTCTGGCTAAGTATTGTGAAACTTGTCATCAGTACTCCTTCAGATTACTCCAGAATGGATGATTGCTTTGAAATGGAGTTTTCATGAAAAGACTTCTTCATACATGCCAGCCATTATATTTTTGGCGTAATCATTTTGCTTTTTTTTTCTTCACAAAATTACACCTTACATGTAAATGTATATGGATTGTGCAATTTCAGTATATCCCCTCTCAAAAAAATAAGTTGTTTTTTTTTGTTTTTATTAACATTTCAATAATCCCACAGACCATATTCTAGAACAGACGGCTTAGTGTAGCTACGATATAAAAGTACGCTTGTCTGTATACTTGCAAGCACTTTCCTATTGTTAAACAGTATTATGTTCTATTTATAGCGGCTTTCCTATTTCCAAGAAAAATGTTTTCTACTTTTAAACTTTTTACCTCAGATTCTATTTATAGCAGTTGTATGGCTTAGGAGAAAACAGACTGGTTTTCTACTTTTAAATCTTTACTTGCAGATTCTTTGTTTTAATTCATATTTGGTACAGAACCAGTCTGTAAGATATTTGGTGCTATAAGATTTACTCAAGTCGATGTGTGTGCTGGAGCAGAAATGTTTAAAAAGAATTGCACAGAGGGATTAAATTAAGATGGAAAAAAAAAACGATTCCAAGATGAATACATAACAGCGTTCCTTTCTAGGCAGGTTCATGCCCATTGCAACAGTATGGACAGGATTTAATATTATTCATCTTGGTAAATTTGATGTGGAGCAACATTTGAAAACTAAAGAAAGCTTGAATTATACTAACTCCAGTACTAAGATAACTTTTTTAACAAAACTCAATTGTGGACATGAATGTTATAAATGCAGAGGTGTTATTTACCAAGTTCTTAATAGAACACGCCCCTAGCGGTAGAAGACTACATTGGTACTTTGATCAAACAAATTTTTCCTGGTTCCAGAATTGCAGAATACATGCATGTGCAAGGGCAAAATTATATAATATTATTCTGTGTATATCTGAAGATACTTAACTTAAAATTGCAGAAGCCATATAAATTGGGTCATTTAGTATGGTCTCAGATGGGAGTAATAATTATGATGACACAGTTTTGCTCAGTCTGCGTAAGAGACTTTGACATTGAAAATGGCAAGTCAAAGTTCTCTTATTTCATTAACCGAATTAACAATAAATTCCGCTGTAGAAAACATATTTGATTTGCATGATAGTGTTTTGAATAAACATGATATAAATTGGCAGAACTGTTTGGGGTTTTTAGGTGATAATGTGTCAGTGATAACTGGTATTCATAAAGAAGCTGCATTCTGTATTTTAAAAAATGTCTCTTTTGTACATCACAGTTTGTCTCTGTCATTTAATGCACCTTGCTGCACAAAAGGCTGCCAATAAATTAGAAGGAGAATGCCTTAAGTATTAAGTTGGCATTCTACCTGACATGTACTTCGTGTGGACAGAATTGATTTTTTTCTTCATCTTTTCTCCCAGCTAAATGATCCAGTAACTGGAAGATAAATTTCCTCCTCTTTGTCAGGTTATGAAAGGAATATTGGTTCTTTATAATTCTAATGCTTCAGTGAGAGAGTGTTCTGTATTGTTATCAAAATTAAAACTGAATTTAGATACAGTCTCAGTAATCTAGTACTTAGTGTTCTACTGGTGTGCAAAACATTTGTAGTCTCAGCTGGTACAAAGTGTTTTGAAATGCATCATGAGGGTATGTTGCATTTTAATCTAAAAATGCTACATGTATGAACACATGAAGCAGTAATTGATGTTAAAAGACACTAGGGTAATAAGATCATTTTAGTGCATATAGTACCATGTTATATGTGGATTACTCGTTTTCTTCTCAGATTACTCTTTTTGTCCACTTGGATTACATCCACTTGGGTTACACTTTTTCCTCACCTGGGGTTGGCATATATGCATCTAGTCTAGTTGGTTTTAAATGAAAAAGGTACCAATCTTAACATCAGATTTGAAAATCTTGTTATTGCGAATCCAGAATCGTTGGTCATATCAGCTTATGATCTCTAGTTGGTCCTGTTGCTGCCCATCTTAGAAACAGTGTTATCACTGTTCCTAAATGGGATGGTCATTTTGACATCGCGTGAAAAGTATTTTTTATTGCGTCTAGTTGTTGTTACACTTACAGGAAGTGTCGTCATATTTTAACTAATAGATTTGATATCTAAAATATTGGCAATATGACCAAAAAATTGTTGTTAAATCATGTTGTAACTATTGATGGAATTTTGATGAGTTTTAGGTTTTTAGCCCTTCAGGCTTGTATGCATGATAGCACAAAGTATGAATGGCTTTGTGTAATTTAATCCAGAATATTTTGAATGATATCTGTTCCAAAAATATTACTTAAAAATTTAATCAAACTTTAAAATGCCATTCTAGCAATGTTGCACAGTACTTACAGGTACCTTGTGAATATGTTAAATCAAACAAAATTTTTGTTACTAACTTTGGTGTGTCGGATTTTCTCAAGGATATCATTTTTATTAAGAGATAAAATGAAAAATGTACATTTCTTTGATTCCTGTTTAAATTCGTGTTAGAAACGAACCAACCTGGAAATTCCTCTGTCAGTAAAGTGTCAGTACCGTTGACTGTTTCAAATAAGGCAAATTTCCTCTCCAAATTTTAAGTTCTAGAAGAAAAATCTGGGTTTTTAACCCATTTTATCCTTTGTACCAATTTCAACTGCAGTGCCTGATTCCTCAGAAGCAATTTTGAATACATGGTGGTAAAACGGTGCATCATACAGCAGCAGCACCAGAAATTGTGATGACCTTCACCATGTTTACTAAAAATGTTATAACATATCTAAAAACTATCTCTGAAAAGGTAATAAAATTTGCAACAGTGATATGTTTCATTATCATTTACCAATCTACATGCTCACAACTGTATTTTGAAATATGACATGAAAGAAAAAAAAACAAATTAAACAAACATACCATGATGTTCAGTAAATTTTTTGTTCATGAAGATGAATGAAATGCTCCAAATAGTACCTGAATAAAATAAAGATAATTCTATTTCTAGTATTTTGGTCCAAATTTGAAGTTTCTAGCACTGTTAGTTTAAACGTTATAATAATTTTACTAAAATTGGACAACAAAACACCTTGGACAATTTGTTTACTTCACATTCTAGAACATATACTTCAGCGTTCAGTTTCTCATGGGCCCTGAGTGGTCTAAAGCACTCTCCATTACGGATCACTGCCATCTCACCTCTGTCTGCATGGGTTCGAGTCTAAGATTCTGTGAATGTGGATATGTGAGAAAGCTTGCCAGTAGCTTCTCGTGGGTCGGTGGTTCTTTCCGCAGATTTCCGGGTTTCTTCCTCCACCATTAATACTGGCCGCCATGTAAAGCCTATCGTGTGCTGAAAAATGGCGTTAAGCTTCAGAACAACAACAGCATCAGTTTCTCATGAAAACTTCACAAATTAATCCTAGAAATCTTTCAGTAAGATAAAGGTAATTAATCAGTACAATTTTTGTCCAAATTTTGAAGTCCACATCATTACTATGTGAGTAATAACAATATTACTTTAATTTAAATCATGGCTTGCCACTGAGGTGAAAAATCATCCCAAACCCATTCCTCTTGAAAGCCTTCAAAGTCAGCTTCATTCTCAAAATTAAGTCAATATCATCATCAGAATTATCCAAATTGTCAATTTCACTGCCACTATCCTTGCTATCAACATCAATGTTTACATCCGAGTTGTCGTCTATCATTTTATTGATCGATTTTCAAACCAATAGTTTTGTTTCCAACCGCGTTTTTTTAAAAATTTCACTGCACTTGCATGCTTTAACCATTTCCTGTGTTGGTTAAGAAGTACACAACTATTTTTGATGTATAACGTGTTTCTAGAGATGCTACACACATACGTACTAAAGTACAACCATAGTTGTATTCAGGATAAAATGGGATACCACGACCACATGCGTATTCAGGATAGAATGAGGTATTACGCCTGTAGTTGTATTCAGGATAAAATGGGTTAATCACCAAGTCTTTGAAAATTTATGTGTGCAGTGTAAAAAAAAGTAAAATATTTTTCACTGAGATAGTTCCCTTGTTCACTCTCAAACTGAGACTGTATCTTTGCAGGAAATTCCAAAACATGGCTTCAAGCCTGGTCAGAAGTTGGAGGCAGTTGATTTGATGGAACCCAGGTAAATCACTAAAATAATTATTGTTCCTCTTTCTCCATCATATACTTTACCTGATCATATTAATGTTTGGAAATAAACTCTGCCACCTCCGCAATCCAGTCAACCTATAAAGATAAGTTCATCTTTCCTTTCTATGTGTCATAAAGACATTGCAGATAGTATTTTTGGGATTTAACTCTTTCAGATTCTATTATATCCTGTTTGCCACCACTAGTTGGCCACCCACCGGATGCTGTTCAGTTTAAGCTTTTGCATGCATGCCAACCATTACGCTTTTGGCATAATGATTACGCATGTTTTCACTAAATTACACCTTACGCATAAATGTACTTGGATTATGCTTTTTCAGTATACCCCCCTCCCAAAAAGATTAATAATTTGTTTTCTCAATTTTATTAACATCCCACTAATCACACAGAACGTATTCTAGAAAATACGGTTTCTGAGTAACTGACATAAAAGTACACTTGTCTGTAGACTAGCAGTGACTTACCTTATTGTTATGTTCTATTTATAGCAGCTGCCCTATTTCCAAGAAGACCTCTGTTTCTATTTCTAGCAGCTGTCTGGCTTAAGACATAACAGACTAGTTTTCTATTTTTTAATCTTGGTTCACATATTTGTTAAAATAATGTGAGGTACAGAACCATTCTGTAGGAATTTAGCAGTTAAAGTCATCCTATTTATTCCAGTCGATGCGCATCTTACAGCAAAGTGTTTCTGAAATGATTTCACAGATGGATTAGAAAGAAGAAAAAAAAACGGGAAAAAAAACAACTCTGAGTTGAATACATGAATAACACAATACAGTGCCATTCTTGGGTAGCTTCAAGTCCATTGCAGGCTGTGTGGAAAAGATTTTAATATTGGTCATAGTGTAAAACAGACACCTTGAATTAGCTCATTTTGCTAACTCCAATACTGATGTAAATTCTTTTTTTACAGCAGAACTAAATTGTGGAAACATTTTATAAATGTAAGGGCGTTATTTGCCAAGCTCTTAATAGAATACTGACTACAACTAGTGGTATAATACAGATTTAGTCCTTGGTTCAAATTGGCATTTTCGAAGTCAGGCCATGAGGTTGTCATCCTGTTTATGTCAACCTTGCCAACAGTGATTGCATTGTTATAAGTTCAGTACTGTTGTAGGATGTGATCAGCTTCCTTTTCCGTTTCTTTCAGCTGGGCATTCTTCTGAACGGGAAGAAGTCATCTCACTTTTAACTTTTGTCCATTTTGATATGGTATCTTTTACTCCTCAACCATATTCACCTTCCTGTTATATACTTAGCATAAATTGTCAAGCTTTCAGAGTTTATTTCTGGCAGGGAATGCATTTCTATGATGAAATTTTGCAAAGTGTCAGTTTACTCATTGTGGCTGCAAGACCAACTCCACCTTTGCTGCCTTGTTTGTGCATCTACTGTAAGTTTCCATCCTTTTTGCATAGCACCCTATTGCCAGTCACATAGATCATTGGGTTGTGATTTCAACTGAGATAAAACAGTTATGCATCAGTGGTGAAACAGAAAATGGTTTATGGCAGGCAGGAATTCTGCCAGAGGAAAACCAATCTTGAGATTACACTCTGTACAGATAAAAGTTCTTATGATGAGCTCACGTTGCCTTCCTTCACCACAGTCGTTGGTAGACGAGGATGGAAAATAGTCGTTCACATCAACCCCATGGAAATGAAGGCCATAACCAATTCTGTTTGTGTGTGGAAGAATTGGCTTTGTAAGAGAGTAACCGTTGTAATGATATGATTAGCTAGCACTGCAAACAGGAGAGATCAAATCATTTGACCACTTTGTCCTGGTCTGTGACTTTCTAGCCTGGTGCTATCAGCATTAGATTACAATCCAGATCAGACACATTCCTGATGGGCTTTGCATCCTCACAGAATTGTACTGATTGCCCCTTAATCTGTCAATGTTTCATTAGACTTTTGTACTTTTGGGACATCCATTAATTAATGTTATTGCAAAGTGGTGCAACCACAAACTGCCTAACTTCATCTTTCCAGTCCTGACTCTAAGGAAATGAGCTGGGGATACTTTTATAAATAATTTTGGACTGATTTGGAGGTTACACTACTTGACCAACTGTTCTAATGCCTAGAATGATCCAGAAAAAAAGGGGTCAGACCTACAGAGTCGTCTTGGAAGTCCATCTCTGATGAGGAAAATCTTGTCTAACGATAGAATTCCCCCAAAATCTCAGAAACAAATTTTACTTCACTGCCTGAACAGGATTTCACAACACAGGCTTTTATGAAGAGAACCAGAGTCCAGGCCTTGGTCCAGAAGGGGACCTTCCTCTTTGTTGGCTTATATTAGGTGGTGCAATTTCCTTGGCTGGTGCGAGGACAACAATAGTGACTTCTCAGCTTGCAAGCGTATTTTTGTGACTTCTCAGGAAGAGGCTAGCTCCTGTTTCTAACTGACATCATAGAACAGCAGACACAGGCCATGATGAGGACTAGTCCAACGTGCTTGCCAATTTGACCTGAACCAGCCCATTTCTTACCTTGTTCCCCAACTTGAGCCGTCATGTGTTCTCACATGACCAAATTCTTACAACTTGAATCCTTGGCTAGAACCTCATGAAATTGCTATATTGCAAAACATTTTTTTTGATAGCTCTGGCTTTGACAAGGTGGCCATTTCGTAGATCTGCACTATCTTCAGTTACATTGAGATGGTTCGATTTCATCTAATGACACATTCAGGCTTGGTAGCGAAGAAGATAAGGTTGCCTTGGTCATTTGTCTTCTTACCTCAATTGACATGTCAAGAGAGGTAGGACATCATTATGTAATTTATGCACTTGGGCACTACTTGTAACACAAAGAAAAAAGCCAGGAAACATTAAATAACCCATCAAGTCTTGACATCTTGGCCTAATTGGGTGATAGGGGTTTGAGTGGTCTGTGTGGGACTCAGATTTGAATGCCATGATTTGATTCATGACATTAATGAAGGTTTTAGCTAGCATGCACGTTCAACCGTCTCTGGCATTCATATTTGAGATTCATCTTTGTAGGGAATTGAATCAGGTAGGTCCAGTGGCTGTGGCCCAGATGAACACCAGATCCCATAAATGACAACACAACCTCCTCTTGGGATTGGGTTTATAGACTTTGTTGGATTCCTCCAGGTAAGATAATGCCATTAAATTCTCATTACATTGGTGTTGGTGTCATGTGGCCTTCATTTGTACTGCCCTTACACTAAGGTAATGGTTTTATTGTTAACATAGGGACTTGATCCATATTTCCTTCAAAAGGTATATGGTAGAGGTTGCATTCTCATGCATTGCCTGCTCCAATTACCTTTTTGCCTAGCATTAATTTAGTATTCAGCAGTAAAAGGAGATATAGTAAATTGTTTCTTTAAAATACTTATCCAATGGCGTTATTATGTAGCCCTTAAACGCCTCCCTACTAATATGAGCATCATTGTTTGTGTTTTTCTCCAACTTAATAACATCTAGTATATGGTTGGCCACCTAGCTGTGGCAAGGGGATATACAGTATATAGTGGTCTCTTTAATAAAGACTCCTTCAAATAGCTGCCAGCTCCCCTACACAACCAATTTTCTGTATACTGAAAAGTTTGTGTCTAAAAGTACCCCTTATGGGTGGCCACCCATCTGATGTGGCATATGGGTAGCATGTTAGATCAGAACATTCAGCCACTTTTTACCCAAGACATGTTAAAAACCAATTCATATGGTAAGGTGGGTAATCCAATTTTCTTTTGTGTTGTCTATTTGCAGATGTCGGATTTTTGTTACTGAGAACATTTTATGTTGGAGAAACTGAACTAAAAAATATTGTAACAGATCACAGAATTATTAATGTTTGTTCAATTGAAATAAATCCATTCTTAAAACAAGATGAATCGTTTGATAATTAGTGTCACTTTTAAATGAAGATATTAATTGATTAGATGTTAGTTGTAGCATTTTTTATACATGTGTGTAGCCTTCTCACAAATAGAGTTCCCCACTGGAAAGGCCACTCCTCATATCAGGCCACTGTAAGAGGTGGAACACTGTATAATCAATATATGTTGATTTGACTAAAAGGTAACCAACTCCTCACTTTTAAGGGATGCTAAAATTTAGCTTCTCTTCAACCATCCTGTATTTTGCAAGTCATCTCAATCTGAAGGGGTGGCTTGTCATCAGAAACTCAAAGATGATTTTATGGAAATATAAAAAAAGCCAAACTGGATAAACTAAATTGGTAACTTGTGCTTTGTATAACTTTGTGTAATAAAATCCATAGAATTCCATAATGCTTGACATCTTAAATCCATTTTGTATGATAAATTCAAGAAATCTGTGAATCCAATTCATAATATCCAGTGTGTTAATTTGAATTATTTAACAAATAAACAATGTAAGTCAATTCCACACTTTTGTAATTTGCAATAGTCAATAAATATTACTGTATTATTATCATGTGGTACAAAGCCCAAGAACTCATCCTCATTGTTTGAATGACCAAATAAAGTTTACAAAATGCTCCATTGTCATCTAGTCATCATAAATATAGTCCTCCACCTTGTCTTTATTGTGATGCAGATACTTATGTGGAGACTGGTTTTAGTCTCTCAAAGTGACACGTCAATTGTGTAGTCTAAGAAATCAAGTGAAGATGCTACTAACAGGTGTTAATTGTTTGGCAAGATCATAGAGAATTCAAAGAACCAACACCTGTTACTTGGCACTGAACAAGTATCAGATGCCTGGCTTGATCAAAGGGTTGTCTTGTAAGAAAACAAAGGGTTCTAATGGATTAGGGCCAAAAACACATCGGTCTACTTCGGCACAAATTGAGCATAAAAATCACGACTGAATCAAGAGCATTGTGAAATTTGAAAATAAAGTCAATGCTGTGGCTTATAAGCAGAGCTGCCAAGGGCAGATAACATTGGAAATGTCACTTTTGAATAAAGAAAATATAACTCAAATCAAAACTTTATTGCATACAAAGTAATATATATATATATATATATATATATATATATATATATATATATATATATATATATATACTTGCTAATGAACACTGAACACCCATGGTAAACAACTTTGATAGACAGTGGACAATACAAATATAAATATAAGAATTATGTAATGAATAATGTCATGAAGCTGATTAATACAATGCATACACACTCTATTTATGCTTTTTTAAAAAGAATAGTGAGATGAAAATATAAAAAATATATTTGTACATATTGCAGACATCTAGTTTCCAATAGATTTATCAAATTTTTTATAAGAGCATCCATGCTTTGCATGAATCAAACTTTATTTAAAATAACACGAGTATATATGGTAATGATAATAGTATTTTTGAGAGCTTCTTCCCATAGTTGATTTGCAGTTTGCACTGTCTATATGATATATAGAAGGGAAAGACTATTTGTTTTTCTGGGAGTTCTTGATTCAGGAGGTAGTTGAGTTTATTTCCTAAAGTTAATGTGATCAGGTAAGTATTCTTGGAGAAACCTGATTTGCTCTATAAAAAAAAAAAAAAAATACGGACTATAGAATTTGACATTGTCTATGTTCCATTGCATTTGTCGCTTAAATGATATTCAACAAATGTAGCGTCAATTCAACTCATTTTGTTTTACATTTGTTATGGTCTTTGAGTTGGAAGAAACTAAAGATTGCAGAGGAAACCACGAAACCTATAGGTGACCCCTTGCATGTGCCAGGACCTGAGATCCAACCCTGGACCATAGGGGTGCAGAGCAAGCACGCTACACTGCACTGTACAGGCCCAAACAAATGCAGTCTTGATTTACGTGCCAATACTCAGTAAGTTTTAATGGTACATATTTATTTTCCATTTGAAAAATTGGAACTTAAGTTGAAGAAACCAAGCTGTCCTTGAAATTTGCTTACATGCCTTTCAATTTAATTGCCAGGACTTATTGTTTTGCTGTTGAATGACAAGGGAAAGGTTTCACTTTCCTGGCAGTGACTTGTTTTTGTCATAGTCATCAACAGTGTTACAATTCTGGGCTTTTAAACCTTTGAAAGTCATATACTTTCTTTACTGCTGCAATATTCATTGTTGATTTTGCTGTAAATATTACTACTGTATGCCTTAAGTTTATCCCTCGATATGCTTGGATTTCTCGTCTAGCATGCAAACTACATCGTTTGCTTGACATTTACAGGTGGGATGCCATATTTCATGGTGACTTTATCTGATAATTTTTTTAAGCCAAAAGTTGCTAAATTGACAGTGAGTTGTGCAGTTTGCAAAATTTCTTTATTGCCTCAGTTAAATATCATCTCCTCTGCAGGTTGATTTGTGTTGGAATGGTAACAAAGGTTGTGGGACGACTTCTGCGAATTCACTTTGATGGTTGGGAGACAGAGTATGATCAGTGGGTTGATTGTGAATCTCCGGACCTATACCCAGTTGGTTGGTGTGAGGTCATGAAATACTCACTTGAGGGGCCAAGAATCCGAGGTAAAGCAAATGTCTTTACTGTATTTAGTGTAAAATTACCTTAAAGTTTTACCTAACTTAGTAGACTTTTGTATTCTATGAACATCTGTTTATAATGGACACTTTCAGGTTTCACATTTTAAATCCAAATAGAAGTATCCTTTATATAGTGGATAGCTGTCGAATGAGGAGGATGGTTTAATAACAAATTGATACATGGATTTGCTTTCCTTGCATCGCACCACAGGCACTATCAAAATGTACACATATTTATGAAACCCAGCTTGTTTTTGACTGTTTACCACTCAGTTCACTGTTTTTGACGGTTCACTGCTCAGTCGACAAGGGTCATTTTCCAGTAAGTCTCATTGCATCACAAGTTCACTTAGCATTGATTTCTGAACTGGTATGATCTTGCTTTAATCAAATCAAACATTTACTATAAAACTCAATGCAATCCATTAAATTAGGATATTTGTGAGAAATGTTACAGTAATCAGAGTTTGCGTTTTTTAAATATGTTTTTATTTTTAAACATATTTTTGAATAACATTAGTCTCTCCTTATCCATGGGCATAGATCATATTGCGCTGTATTACTTACTGTTCCAAATATATGAAAGCAGTATCCATATATGATTCAAATATGAATTTTTTCATAATACCACTGACCAGGTGTTGGAATAATACCTATTCAATTCCTAGTCATAATAGATTTATTTGCTTACATATGGTAGCAAATAAAACTAAGACCTATGTATTTTATGTGCTTGTATTTCTTGTGAAAGAAATACAAAAGTAAATGTAGATATATATATATTCTTCAAGTACTACATACTGGAGTTTTTTAGCTGCTCTCTCTCCATGAAGACTTCATTGAGAGAAATGAGATTTGGGAAGGGTTGGTAATGTGTGCCAATATGGGACTTGTCTTAGTACCTGTAATTAGAAATAAGTTTTCTTGGATATCTGCAGACCTGCCAACTCTTAACGATTTTGCCATAAGTCTTAGGAAAATTACCCTTAAAATACGGACTTAGGGCAAAAAAGCAAAAACTATGGGAATATGATCATTGCCGAAAAATCCGGAAAATTTTTTCATCTGTGATTGATTTGGATCTGGGTTTCATATTAGAATTGGTGAAATTCATCAGGGAACCAGACTAACTTTACAGCAGCACCTCAGATGCTTGAAATTGCCACTATTTGTTCATGCGAAGCGTCTGCACAATCCAACTGTTGATTATAGAATTTGTTTAAAAAAATGGCATCCAGCAAGCGGTGGATGTTTAAGATGAAAGGTAAAATAAGCCTCTTAAAGTGTTAATCAACACCGAAGAATAAAAAAGAATAGTCAGATTTTTGTGAATAAAAGACAGAATGGACACAGTTACGTTTTTTGGACATCACTTGCCAATTTGAGTATGATTTGTGACAAGAGATATGATTTTGTCATGTGCAATGGAAAAATATAAGAATTACGTCTCATTGAGAGACAGCAATAAGCCATTGAGCTGCGTAGGGGTTGGAACTTGAGTTTGTGTACTAGTGATAAATAACGCCTATGCGTACATTACAATCTCTTCAGTTGAATATGTTTTATTATTGCTGAATGTATCAAATACAGAACTTTTAATTACGTTTTCTAGCTTTACACTGGCAGTTTATGTTTTTACACCTTACTGAAAACTGGTCAAACTTATGGTAAAAAATCAACTGCCTTACTGAGACGGACTCATCAGGGTTGGCAGATCTATAATACCCCCTTTACCTCGGCAGATTTGGTCATAAATGTCCTTTATGTAATGGTTACCTGCCTTCATTGGTCAATAGCTTAAGTGTTTCCCTAATCAAACTCTATCCAGTCCAGGTTTTACTACATGAGGGGGTTGTAAAAGCCAAGAAGTCTTCAAACTCCTCCATCCCAGATGATGGAGGCAGACTTCTTCCCCTAATCTAAGAATGGAGGCATTCAGCCATAGGGAGTCATTCCCCATCATGTATTGTCTTCCTCCTCCCAGTGTCCCAGCCAGTCGCCTATCTATCCTCACTTCAGGGGCTTAGTCAAACATCAAAGATAATGTGGGAGTCCTTTCCACCTTTAAGAAATTTTGTGAACTGCTTTTCAGGGAACCTCCTTTCCTATTACAGATCATTTTTCTTCCACCAAACCCAGGAGGTTCATTTAACCCTTTCATCACTGCGGACCGGAAAAGCGGTCAGGGGGAAGTAAGTCCGTAAACACTATAGACCGACTTTTCGGTCTGGGGCAGTGTTCTTCTTTAACGTTATAGTACCCGACTAAATAACTTTTGGGGTACCTCTAATAACTTCCATCTTGTAATGTAATTGTTATATTTTTATGATCTCGTGAGTTTAGCTTGTATACAACTAGAAATATCGCACAAAGTAGGAACTTTTAATGTGTTTTCCGAATGCTGAAATTTGTATCCAAAATGGTGGCATTTGAAGATATTTAAGAGAAGAGTTATCAGATGATTTTAATAATTTCAACCTGGTAAATTTGGATGAAAATGAGAGAAGACGTATGGAGAGACAATGGAATGCACTTGTGGATAACAGTGATTACGATGAAGAGGACTTGAAGGTTTTGAACCAGAGGAATTGTACGCTCCACGTGATTTTGTTTGGACGAAGCTGGAAAACCAAAGAGATTTGTTTCAGTTTTCTGACAGAATTGGGCATACCCGAGTGTTAGATGGCTCCAGGAAAGCTTCGGAATTTTCAAATATTCTATTCAGATGAAGTTTTTGGAAAAATTGTCCGTTTAATGAACTTCAATGAGACAATCAAACGTGGCAGAACGATATAGGTGTGTGGACAGATCTCACCTTGGAGATCATTTTAGTTCATTTTATAGAATTTTATATATTATGGACACCATGAAAGAAAGACTTGTGCTGCTACTGTGATTATTCACTAGTACATCTAGGGTCAATTTAACAAGTTTTGAGTACCTGCATTTTAACAGTTGTAATAGATATGCACATTTTATTGAATTAGTCATAAAATATAATTTTAAACCTTGATTTTGACACCTAATCTAGCCAAGATATCTTTAACATTGGCAAAGTTATGTTGTTTCAAAGTCCACAAGTCATTTTGCTTTACAACTCCAAAGTTACTTAGTGTTGAGGACTCTATGCCTACAAAGTTACTTAGTGATGAAAGGGTTAAAGGAAAAGGTGCAATCCCTTCATAAGAAGGACACAGATGAGAGGGTGGCAGGCAACCAAATTCTATTTTTCATTCCTGGATATTTTTAGTGTTTGAAAAAGCAAAAAGTATTGACTCATATATGACCTTTCTGCCCTTCAGGTGGGAAGGACGTCCTTTAGGAACAAATTTCAAAATGAAGACTACCACCTCGGTCCAGAACACCATAAGGTTTTTGACTGGGCAGTTCTCTATAGATCTGCATAATGCATGCCTTCAGTTCCCCATGTACCAGCCTCACAGGAACATCCCAAACTTAGAGAAGTTAATCTCATATCAGAATTTTGATTACATGGGTATGAATGATCGTTATGTGAAGGTGATCATTAAAGCAGATTTTACTATTGTGGCAGTGATGACAAAGAAATCATTTTGACAGATTTTTGACGTGAAAATATGGGTACAGTTTGAGAAATAGATGTACCAATATCTCAGAAACATATGAAAGAGTTTTTTAGTTGTCCATCTTGTTACTGATTTCAAAATTTTAATAAGATTAAAAATAAGCTTTTGTTTGTTTCTGAAGCTGAAGTGCCCCATCAAGTACTACCACAACCCAAGAAGAGGAAAGGAAAAACACAGATATATAAAGGGCCTAGAAAAAGTAAGAATCTTATTATTGCTGTTGAATTCTACAAAGTCTAAGCATTTCAGGCCCCAATATTTAGTTTGAATTTTCAGTAGTTTTAAAATTTTCTGAGATTATTTCACAGGCAGACTCCATAAGCCATTGAAATAATGGAGAGTATTGCATACATGTTATAAAGAATCTGCTGTTGACTGCTGATGGTGCTCTGAGCTTGATATTGCTCTATAATGCTGTGATCTTTCTCAAATTATGTAACTATATATTCTGCTGTAGACTGGTATGCAATTTCTTTGATGCTATTCAAATGATAGATAACCAGTGAGTATTATATTGTACCTTATTATCCGTTACTTGAATAAGCTACAAGAGCCATTTACAGGTAACACATCAAGTTCCACTGATCTTTTGCTTACTATCCAGATTTCTATTTTTAGAGCGCAAGCCAAAGGTGCCATCAACGCTTCCACTGAACACAAAGACCCCTCTAGATCTGATGAGGCAACGGGTCCTTGGTGCCAGGTTGGCGGAACGAGGTGGACAGCAGGTCAAACAAGAACCTTTCTCAACCCCAGATCAAACTGTACCACAGTCCACACATTTAGGCACCATCTTGTCCAACACTCCAACAAGTAAGATTACAGACTTTGTTCCTTGACTAGCTACCATGTTTTCTGCCTACATTGATCTAATATGCATCTCTGAGCCCATGGGATCCAAATAAGATCTGTTTTTTGAACTAATTCTTGAGCTGTCGTTTCTGGCTTAGAAAGTGGAAAACAAGGCCAGGATTCAAGCACAAAAATATTTTGATAATAATTGTCAACGATTTCTGAAAGATAGGCTAATCATCAAGACTGGACCTAACAGATAAAAATCAAGGTCACCAAAAACAAGGATGGGTTTGGGGATCAGAAATTCAAATTTTTAAGGAAAGAAATGATCAGATTATTAACTTATTTTTGAATATAAATTTGAATTTGAATATATTTGAATATAAATCTAATTTTTTTTTTTTTAAATTGAGCAGGTACGTTTCCAAACATTATGTTAGTAAAACGTTTACATGAGAAATAAAGGGAAATAAATTCTGTTTGCAAAGATTATATGCTGTGGAAGGACTTTGGGTAATTGGAATAAAGTAAAAATATGATATCTGGAGATAGTTACTGTTGCATTTGGACATGTTTAAAAAGTTTTATTGCTGAATCACTTGACTCTTGTTATTGAAAATTGCATTGTACATGAACAAAATTTTTTATTGCTGGATCCTTGGTCATTAATCATCTTTCTTTGAGATAATTGATGATTTTCTGGACAAAATTTCAAACTGAAATAGAAAATTTCAAGCAAGGTGATTGACTTGAAGAATCTGTGTGTAATATAAATAAGGATACAATTTCTGTTCCAGAGTTGTAGGGTTAGAAGGTTGGAGGGAACTGATTTAAATATTCGGGGTGGGGAGGGGTTAGTCTAGACATTTCAAAGCATTGTCGAAGCCAAATGGTTCGTTGATTTTTTTTTTTAAAAGTACTATCAGACAGGCTATAGATTATTCTGGAATAGAACAAAATAACGTAAAGAAAAGTTTAGATATTACTTCCATTGTGAATGTAAAAAACCAAAAGAAAAACTAACCTTTTTCTTTTTTAAATGAATCACTGAATGTGAGCTTGAATAATAAAGGTCAGCTATTAGTGTACATATATTGTATACAACAATCTATGCTACCAGTTGTGTGAAAAGCTATCCCATATTTCCGTGATGAATCGCTCTGGTGGTTAGAGTGTCCGCCTTAGATGTGGAGGTCGTGGGTTCGGTCCCCAGTCGAGTTATACCAAAGGCTTACAAAAATGGTACTAACAGCTGCCTCGCTTGATGCTCAGTATTGAGAGGTTAGTGTTAGGACTGGTCGGCCTGGTGTCAGGATGTGACTGGGTGGGACATCATGTTTCATGTCTGTGGCATGATGCCAAAGCGCTAGACATCACTATAAACTGCCACATTGCAGACATTGTAGTGATATGACTGAAAAATTGTTAAAGCTACATTTAAAAATCATATTCACATCACACCACTACCATGATGTTTTTCTTCAAAACACCAGAAAAGTGAGGTCGACTTTACTTTTATAGGCACCTGCCCTCTCCATCCATTTCCCCACTTTTGTGCTAATTTATTAGTTTCTTCTTTACCCAGTCAAAATTTCATAAGACCGTGAATACAAATCCAACACCCCTAATCACCCTTTCCATCCCATCAACCTGAAAAAGACGTTATAATGGTCTTTGGCTTGGATAGCAACTGTGCTAAACTGTTTTCTTCTTGCCTGGACTGCTCTGGTGGCCTAGTGATTAGAGCGTCTTCCTCAGATGCAGGAGGTCGTGGGTTCGATCCCTGGTCGAATCATACCAAAATCTTACAAAAATGGTACTAACAGCTGCCTCGTTTGACACTCAGCATTAGGACTGGTTGGCCTGGTGTCAGGATAATGTGACTGGGTGGGACATCATGCTGCATGTCTGGGGCATGATGCCCCAGTGCTAGACATCACTATAAACTGCCACACTGCAGACAATGTAGCAATATGACTGAAAAATTGTTAAAGCTACGTTTGAAATCATAATCACATCACATCTTGCCTGGATGTAATACAGCAGTAGATTCCTCACTATACTCAATTATTACTTCACTTGTGTTGATGTGCACACTTCTTGTGAGGGCCTTGAAAATTCCATTGCTTAACATTCTTTTTCAGTGTTGGAGCATAGTACAAGACTTATCTCAATGTGAGGATAATAATCTTTGATTATACTCCTTCTGAATAGAAGGTCATATCAGCATGGTATTTTCACTGAAAAACTTCTTATGATGTACAGTTGGTCCAAAATTAAAATAGTGCTGATCTGGGATCCAATATGGCCATGTCGAAAATCTTGTTATTGGAACTTCACCAGTTATTATGTACTTTTGAGAGAGCGACATATGTAAGGTGAAATTGTTTGCATTTAAAACAAGCATATTGGAGAGAAAGTTGGCATACCTCTATGCTACTTTGATGTAATGTAGCAAACATTTCTTTGTATATTGTACTTTTGGAAATTGTACATTATCTAAGCATACTGCTAAATAAAATGACTGTTCCTTTGTGCTCATAAAAATCAGCCAGAATTAGTGTAAAGTGCACTATCCTTAGATGCTAACAAAATAGGGAAAATGAATTTTTCCAGACTAGACAATACCATCTCCTAAAAGTACAATTAATGAATTACCAAATATATAAAATGTAAAAAAAAAAGTTTACAATTTAAGTTTAGAAAGTGAAAATGACCTAGTGGAGCTAGCACTTTTTTGAAAGCTGCACATCTGGAGTAAGGCCAATTTTTATACTCTATAACCCATATTACACTCATCAATCATACACCAAAATAAAGGGAATTAAAGGTTCTCTGAACAACAGCTAAGATGCACAAGATCATTTTATAATAGTCAGTATAACCAGTGAGGAAACCTGTGGAAATTCTTTTTCTTTAAAATTCTAACCCTATGCAAAATATGAAACTGTAGAGCGCCACCTGTTGCTACTCCTTCTATGCAGATGTTCATGTCAGCGTGAGGTTGTCATTAACAGATTTTTTTATGATGTTAAATTAGTCCTAAATAAACTAGGAGCTGACATATATATTAGCATGGGGTTTTCACCAGTAGACTTCTTATAATACCTATAGAGCTATGCCGAAACAAACCCGGAGCCAATCATACATCCAAGAAAAATCTTGTTGCCACTACTTCCCCTGAATGGGTCATCATTATGATATGGGGTTTTGACCAAAATACTTCTTTTGATGTTTAGTTTGTTCTCGTTGAGAACGGTGCCAATCTGACATCTAATATGTCACCCTACAGCAGTTAATTTGAAATCTTGTTATTACTGAAGATTATCAGAGATGGTTTCAGCATTTGGCAGTGAGAAGGGAGAAATGGTCTTATCTTAAATTCCTGGAAATTCGTTTTATCCAGTATTTCATACATCCTGCAGGGAATTTTTGTTCCTGTAACCTTAGCAATAGTGACCTGGATAAGTGAATTGCATGCCAAATCATTTGACCTTATAATTTTCCAGTTTCACTTAGATTGTTTGGTGGTTGTGAAGAGGCAAATAATTCTCATTGTGAGGGACATTTGCCATCAGCAGAAATACCAACCATTTAGAATTTTGTGGAGTTAGACATCATTTTATGGTTTGAAAATTCTGCATTCTAAATTTTATTGATGAAATTCAGGAAAAACAGATTTTTATGGAATAATTTTATGGGATAAAATTTTGAATGGGTTTTTCTGTGTAGAGACAGATATGGACAAAGTTCTTCAGCACCAACACTGGAGACTGGTACGTAGAATGTAGTTTCTGAATGTGAAAAACACAGTACATTATAAGTAACCAGTCGATTGGATTGTGATTAGAAGAAGAATGGCAGAAAAGATATAGAGAAGAAGAAGCAGATAATACATGGAGACTGTTGTTTATAGTTATTATTTTGGTAAAAAAATGTTTTAAGAAATTCATATTTCTGGAATTGGCAGAATAAGACCTTCATTGTTTCTGACTGTATACAGGTATTTGTTAGGTTTATTGGAAGATGCAGTATGAATGTAAAGCTTGTTTATTTTTAATGAATATGTTCTGGATTGGGTGCCTTGATTCTGCAAACTTGCTGCAAGGATGCCAGATAAGCATATGCTCAATGGTTATTACCTTTGTCTCTTCAGGTAATCAGTGAGTGATCACCTGATTGGTGTCCTTTAATTTTACTCTGCATACAAGGACATCTCACAGGATCAGATCTCTGCTTATAAAATTAGAGCCATATCTGTGTTTCCCTTTTCAATTCAGCGTTTCATTTCAAGACATAACATGTGTTTGACCTTTTTGGTTTCCTCCATCATGATTTAGTGTCGCAGGGTAGAGCATTTTACCTGGAGAGCCACCTAGTGGCAAGACATAATTGCAGCATAACCTGATAATGAATGTTGAATTTGTAGCTTTCACTAAATTAGCCTGAATATTTTCTTACATAAGGAAATGCCACTCATTTCATTTTACCTTTTTGTGTAAGGCTTGTGGCTTTTGTGTCACTAGCTTCTCTCTCAGATGTGGTGCCCATGTTTTCTTCTCTCAAATCCTATTATCATCCGAAGGAGAACTATGGCAAAGGTTGGATGCTCAGCACTTTCTCATTCTCCTATTATTCTCCTAACGTTAATGTGATCATGTAATATAATCAATAGAGAAAGGAAATTTTCTTCGTGAATTTTTTATTATCTCCAGGAGGGCTGATTTGGGAGGAAGTAAAAGATACTTTTAAGCTTAATATGTGGTATTGTTTCTTGAGAAACATACAATATCTTTTTTAAATTCCTTTCCAAAAGAACTATGAAATCTGGAATTTTTTTATACAACATGGCAGGAAAAGTCTTTCAGGACCAATAAGTTTAAGTCAATCATTATACAGAAAGAAGAGATTCAGTTTGAATATAACAAACATGATGTAATTTTTTTCAGAAGTTGTTTCGGTCACATTATCAGTTTATACTTGGATTAATTATGAATGAATAGTTTGGAAATGTTTGTTTACGAAAATTTTTTCATTCCTATATATTTTAATGGCTAATTACCTTGCTCATACCATAACCTTACTTGCAGTCAAAATTGAGCTGCCAGATGTCAAAGAAGAACCCATGGACTCGAGCTACATTGTTAATGCAAGATCTGTGACCGCCGTTACACAGTCCATTTCTGCCACTCTGCAATCAAATCCCGTTCCTGTCACTCAGAGTGCTCTCCTGGAGATCATGACTTCCAGCCAGACAAAACCAGGAATGCTAACACAGGCACAGTCAAATATGATGGCTAAAGGTCTGGCAATTGGTCCAGTCAACTCCACAACCATTTTAAATCAAGGAGCTAGTCAGACAGTGAGCCAGTCCAACACAGGAAGTGAAACACACACTCTATACTTAACCCAACGTCATCAGACAATAAGTCCTGAGCAGTGGACTGTGCTAGATGTTTGCCAGTTTCTGAAATATAATGATTGTGGTGCATATTTAGATACTTTCCATAAGAAGGTAAGCATTTCTTATCACTCGCTTTTTAAAAAAATACATGTTGGTTTCATTTTGGTTATATTAGAGGAAGAATCTGCAGAACTACAAATAATAATCCAAAATACTTTTGCAAAAAGTTGGATGGGATGGGTTGGAGTTTATATAAGGTTTATTTACTAGATAAGATTTCCTCTAATAATTTGATTTGTAAACCACTTTCCGCTATTTAAGATTAAAAGGTTTAATGGAATATCTAGTGACTGTGTGCGTGTTTGAACATTTTTTTTAGCAGAATTGAGCTCATCTCAAGGAGGTATATTTTCAGCAAAGAAAGATGTTTTATAAGTGGCATTTAAATCAGAAATTGCAAATCTGGAAATGCATACTGTAATGTTTCAGATTTTAACCAGGGGCAGTTTATTAACCATTCCTAGTGTGGATAATGTTTTACCACATATACTTGCACAGACCCCAGTATGTCACTACATAATGTGTCTGGCTGATCTGGGTGTCTGCGTTTTGTCAGAGTAATCAATAAAATAAAGCAGCAGAGACTGAGGTCTTTGGCACATTTATGCAACAGCAGATAAGCATTCATGTTTGGTGATGATCTTGACATGTTACTCACATTTATGCATTCTGAAATATATACCTAGTATTTTCGTATGTGTGCTACTATGATGTACTAAGTTTGTGACTAGTTTGAGAGATGTCAAAAATTCCAGATTACGCTTTTAATTGAAAGTAATTCAATCTAAATTGATTGAAATTCCAAGAAAAATAAATATGGTACAATTTTAAACTGTCGGTTTCTGTGAAGAGAAAAGTACTTCATACTTCATCATAAATACAATAGACAGATACATTGAATATTGTTTCTTAATGTGAAGAACAATGTAGATATAAAGAAATCAGTCTTTCATACACTAAATTGGTGAAAAATGGCATCAGAAATGATAGGAGCAGGAAGACGTTGATACAGTAGAACCTGTCTTGAGAGACCACTTCTCTGCCAAAAAATAATGGTCTCTCAAGATAAGTGGTCTCTCATAACAGGGCATACCACTATAAAATTAATAAATCTGCATGGAGATTCTGGTCTCTCAAAACATCTGGTCTTGTAGCATTGGTCTCTCGAGACAGGTTTTACTGTAATTTGTGAGGAAAACCAATATTTATAATCATTGTTTTGGGCCCAAAATGTTGAAGGAATTCTAAGTTTTGTTATTGAAGAATTGATAAATTGATCAACCATTTATTTTCCTTTAGACCATAATTTGGTAATAACTAGACGGGTATGTTTGGGAAAATATAAGATGTAGTATGATCGTATAAAAGTTTGTTCTGACAAATTTGCAACTGATTTTGAAAGGGATTTGTTACTTTTAACAAATGTGTTACTACCCATTCTAGAAGGGCTGCTTAGAGTTTAAAAAAATTACACTAGAATTCTTGATAACCATCCCAACAAGTTTGCATCTCTGCTTGTAAAACATTGATGAAAAGAAAACATATGTGAATGACAAAATTGCTTTATTCATTGAGGCTGGAATTAAAAGTATATCTTATTTGCAGTATACATGCTATCATGGTTTTGTTTATTTTTGTGGGTAGCAATTTTTTCGTTTAGCTTTTTGTTAATTTTTGAAACAACATTTTCATGGGTAGTTAAATTTGTGTTGAAGATAAGTGTACTGTACTGGTGCTATTAAAACCTCATCAGTGAAGTCGATTCAGTTGAAAAGGATAATTGAGGCTGTCATGAAATCGAATAGTAAAATGCATCATTAAGAGCTGTTATAGAGGATGCTTTGGTCTGGCGAAACTATGGAGACATGTTCTACTATCTGAAAACTTATATAAACATACTGGCGGTGATTGTTCAAGCAAAAATTCTTTCTTATCTTAAAGTGATATCTTTAAACATCAGTTTTTAAACAGGTGCTGATGCAAGAGTCATGTCTCAATCAATTATTGAAACTCGGTGTTTACAGGAAACTTCTTTATCTCCTCATCAGGGTGATGTATTAAATCATTTTTAATCTTGTCAGCAAGTAAAATCAATTTAAAATATTTGGGAAAGCCTCATTCTGGCATTACAGTGAAAACCACACCATCATTTGATGGCAATGTCACAGAGCCACATGAGAGATCTGGTTCAGCAAGACTACTGCTCCAGGTATCCTTGCTGATACTAAACATCTCTGTAGTCACAGAGTTCATTTATTTGTTTAAAATTGGAAAATTTATTTGCAGATATGACAATTGATATTAGTAAATATGTAACACATTATACTGTGATAAAGAGAAAGAAGTGACCATGCAAGCATAGTTGATAATGTGACCTTTTCAGGGTCCAATTTTTCTTTTGCTCAAGCTAATGGCAGCCAGCTCAGACAAAGGCCAGGAAAGTTTGATTAAACATGTGAGTAACAAAACTAACATTGAAAGTTTTCCACCATGTCACATGTCTTACTGACAGATTCCACAAAAAAATATTGACTCTGTGTTCATAAAAGCAATTTTTAATGATTAATTCTTTGCTTTCTTTGTAGGGTATTGATGGCAAAACTTTCTTGTCCTTAACCAAGGAGATGATTGTGAACTTGACGGGTATGAAAGTTGGCTCATCGTTAAAGGTGTACGAGCTGATACAGATATTGAAGAGTAAGATGACTTCCCAGGAGGCCAGTCAGAACATGTCTGCCCTGGGTTCATAGCTTCTTTTTACAAAACATGAAAGCAAACAAAAAATTTTGTGACCTGAAAATATTTTAATAAAGTTGTATAATATTTAAAAAGTAAACATGGATTCACTTTTATTGGTTGGTACCATTAATAGTATCATGGTGATTCAAAAGAATCAAAGGTTGGTCAGAAAAACTAAATGACAAAAAGTATCCAATTTTGGTTTGTCATAATCAGTTTTAAAAGAATTTTGTGTTTAAATCTTTTGGTTTAATGTTTTCACTGCATTTGCAACCCTATAATTATTGTCAAACCTCTATTCTAGATTATTTTATTTTTATTTTATTTTCTAGCTTTAAAAATGTGTAGTCTTGACAAATGAGTCTCTTACTATTTAATCAGTGATACACCATTTCATACAAGAACTTATTGGTTGTTTATGAATGTTAACAACCAATCAAAGCTTCTTATGATAACCTGAATACATGGTTAATGTACAAATTGATGATATCTCTTGGCTTGGAAAAAAAAATTAACACAGAAATGTTTGTAATTGATCAAATATATACATTTTTTTTACTTAGTTATAAATGGGTGATAACAAATGCACTCTCATCCTGAAAAGTATATTTTGTAAATTAGAAAAGTTCCAGATTAAAATATCCCGTCATATTAAAATAACACAAGACCTAACAATGTGATGGATGACAAACATGGCATAAACTGTATAACTTTTTATGAAGATGTCTTCCTGGAAAAGTAAAATATATAAATAGTATGTAAGTAATCACTAAAAGATCCTTTTGCTTTTTAGCATACTAGAAGCACCCCATGATGGGGGACCCCGAGTGGCCGAATGGTCTAAAGCGCTGTCCGTTACGGATCACTGCCATCTCACCTCTGTCTGCGTGTGTTCGAGTCTAGGATTTGGCGAATGTGGATATGTGAGAAAGCTTGCCAGTAGCTTCTCGTGGGTCGGTGGTTCTTTCCGGTGATTTCCCGGTATCTTCCTCCACCATTAATACTGGCCGCCATGAATAGCCTATCGTGTGCTGAAAAATGGTGTTAAGCCCAACAACAACAACAACAACAAGCACCCCATGATGTATCAACAGACTGTTCAATGTTCACAAACACAATATAACATTTGCTCTTTAAGTGAAAATTTCTTTGTCCCTTAAGAATAAAGACAAATATCTGCAGCAGATAAAAATTGATGGTTCATGGGTTGTGATGATTAATCATTAATATTTTTACAGAATCTCAACACTGGATGCCTTGCCATTTTTATGAGGATTTAATATCTACAAATATAATTTAAAAACCCCATTGTACAGTGATTGGCTATTGAAAGAAAGATTAATTTTAGAGATGTATTCAAGAATTCAGGTAATAATGACCATGTCTGTCTCACTTCAGTCAATAAAACTGATACCAAGCCAGAAATCTTGGAAACGATTAATTATGCATATATGGATGCAAACTGTTGATTTGGGATGCATAAAGTTGCCGACACTGGAGTCCTCCATACGCATCTTTTTATTGCAAAAAGTATACTTTTGCGACAAAATAAATGTTTTAATCACTATGAAAACTGAAGCAATACTTTTATTTTAGTTTTTGTTTGTGGCTGACTTTTTTGATCAAAGGTCGCCAGCTTTCTTTGATGAAAGTGCATGTGTTATTGAAGGTGCCACTAAAGGCTCCATTTGACGGACAAAACAAGCACCCATTTGCGGCAACATCAAATGAATTGTAGAACATTGACACAATTTTTTTAAAAAAATCTGTAGTATATATCGGTGCTTCATAGGTAATCAGTTTTCATTGAAATTGCAGTAAAACTTTATTCTGGGGGGGGGTAGTTTTTTTTATAAATTGCTGTCGTGTGGTAGACTAGTCATTTTACGTTTCCACCCAGAGAGGCAGTCGAGTGAAGCTATATAGTCAGTTGCATGGCCAGCATACATGTATCAAGGCCAGATATCAGCATAAGCGGATTATGACAACAAGTAACTGTTAGGGTGGTTGGTCAATATGAAGTAAGGATTTGTTTATGTAACAATTGATTCTAATGCATTTTTATATCCAAATTTGTGGCTTCCTATCATGATGCCTTTGAATTTCTCCACTCCAAGCTCAAGACAAACATTTTTTATCAACCAAAAATGTTGTAGCCAAAAATATGGCAAGAAGATATATTTTTGTCGCCAATATGTAAAACATAATTGCATTTTGCGACATTGGCGAAGCCCTGTGCAATCAATGTTATTGATTTCATTTCCGGTCGTTGCCATATAAATATTGCCCGCGAACTCAAAATCATGAGACTTGGACTAAATGCTTTTTGAAAATTTAGACAAGTGTTTTGTAGTTAAACAGAAAAATAAAGTTTTAAGTGAGATTCAGAACTGTGATAAAGTTGCTATAACCTATAGTTTGGATGCAACCGTAGCCAAGTGTAAGAAAGTACGTGATTTCTGGCTTAGTTTGGACTGCAACTTTTGCTGGTGGGACTCATATTTTAACCAAATTAAGAGTCCTGGACTCGTAGTTTTAAAATCCGAGCGAGACCTCTGCAAGCAATGTTTTTTCACAATACACGATGGTGTATGTTCCTCATTAAATATGAATGATGCTACATTCATATTTATTTGTACCACCTACCGATTTCAAAAACAGAAATCTTTAATTTGATAAAAAGTGCAAACAATATAGTCAATTCATTCATTGATTTATATTTTCTAACCTGAATGTGAGAAGAATTGCCATATCACCGTCATTGTCTGCATGTTTCATGCTTGAATGGAAGTTTTTAATGTAATATACTGACATGCTTGAGAATCATTTCCAGTTTCTGGACCAGTCCATTTTCAGCAAAGGGGTGCATGTGCAACTAATGATGTACATATGTCGCCTGCTTCCAATATTTACAGTGTCGAATCAAGCAAAGGAAAAGAATTACAAAAAATTTGCCTTTCATTAATATGTTCACATGTGCAAAGGAATATAATTCCAAAGTTAACATTAGCGTAATTTACGGAATTATCTGGCAGTTACTGAATAGGATAAATTATGTCATTATGTTGTCAGATGGAAATAAACTACCCCATAGTGTATGGAACATGGTGCCGAGTTAGTATGGAAAGTCCGTTAAGCATGAAAGGTGCAAGGGGATGCCAGTATTAGTGCTATTCTGGTGACAGTCAGGTTAGAAATTAAAATCAATGATTCAATTGACTTAGTTCTGTGCACTTCTTATCACATTAAACTTTTTATCTATTGAAATCGGTAGGAGGATACAAACAAACGGGAATGTAACATCAGACTATAATTGAAAGTATCCATGGCCTACTTTGAAACTGATTATATGCTTAAATCATGCTATCAATTTCTCATGAATGTGATAAAGCAAGTAAGTGCTTGATTCATAGATCAACTGTAGTTATCAAGCCCTTACTAAGTAATTCTTTGCAATTTAGTCCTGAGATGCTTTAATTGATTATGTGGTTACAAAAAGTATTTTACCACATGCAGTTGGAGAGATTACATGATGGCAGGCAGGCATTTTTGGTATTCTGTTTCTAATGCCTACATTGTAGTACCATTGTCATAACACTGCCATTTTGCTAATAATGAAGATAACTGTTGTATTTTTATTTATTGAATATATTTATCACACCATAGTTTGTTGAAATGTTATCAACGGTCTATTCATCGATACTGTTCTCAGATTGAGCTCTTAAGGTTGGTTGAAAATCCCTGTCAAAAAAAAAACAACAGGAAACCTTGGAAGTCAGTGCTATTAAACATGTGAAATCACAATATTTTGCATTAATTTTTTTATTTAATGTAATAAAAATAATGCCAACATAGAATCCATTATGAATGTATGTAATGGTACATGTACTACTTTTTCTGTGACAGACTTAGAGATTAAATCATTTTTAGAGACTTTTATTACACATATAGACATCATTTTTGCCTGTGACAATTGAATAATGCTAAAGTGTTTTTGGTCTTTTACTTGTATATAGTTTATATAGTTGATGCATTTGTATTTTCAAATGAGCCATGTGTCAAACTATTATAATAGATTTATTTTATAAAGTGAAAAAAGATGTATATTTTCAGAGGTGGATCTTGTTAATATATGCTATTGACAGGTTTTAATTGGCACTTTGAATGCACAGGGTTACTGCACCAGTGTTTCCCTTTTCACACGGTTTTGCGTCAGGGATTGAACACTGGAGAAAAGTGACGCACATAATTTTTGCCATGCGTTTTTTTTTTTACACAAAGGATTTGCAAAATACAATCAGAATTTTTTTAATATCCAATGTGTTGCATTAGAGATGGCATAGTGAATACTTTGATTATACATCATTAGGGATGGCATCATGTATACTTCTGGTTTCCTGCTTTGTATGCTCTCTGTGTTGCACACTGCTATACTGAGCATACAAAGCAGAGAACCAGACTACCATTAGGCAATATTATGAGAGAGTAGCTTCCACTGATCTTGCGAGCTCTCACACAATTCTATTAAGTTCAGCAAGATGTCATCCAGAGGTTTAACCTTAATTCTTTTAATTCTTGTTGCACTAAAATGTGATCTTAAGATAAAAACAGCGTGCACTAAGAAACATAGCAAAGAAAGTGAAAGAAGTAGAACACGAAATAGTAAATGTGGATCTGACTAATGAAAAATGGAGAAAATATTCCCTTGAATAGAATGTGGCACATCCAAGGCATTGGGATTCTTGGTGTGACTTCGTGATTGTTAAGACTACACATGTGAATAATCCTTTCATGACAGCATTTGAGAATTTTTAAAAATCTGCCCTTTATCACCACAAGATATCTTTTGAACACATTATTAGCTAAAACATTCTTTCAGAACAAAAAAATAAGTAAACTTGCATAGACAAATCCATTTTTTGGATTGCAAATTCAGGGGGTCATTGCTGATTTTGCTAACTTTGCTGCAACAAAATCTAAAAGTATAAGTGTAACTTGGTAGAGAGAAGATGAATCATTAGCCTCTTTGAATTTTGGATAAATGTGATTTAGTATGAAATACAATGAAACCGATGATAGTACACATTTTATGACAGACAGTAAATTAACTCATTTTGTTAAAAAGATTTATATGGAGTTTTGTATTGGCTTATATGTAATGTGTTGGCCTATAATAATGCTACAAAAAATTATAAAGAGACTGTTAAAAGTATGACTTTTAAACTAAAAGGAAAATTAACTTTAAAAAAGTATCCTTTGAATGGATAATGCGTTTGTGTGTTGTGTATTTGAAAGAGAGAGAATGTTGTGCAAATTGTGTAAATATCCTATTCCAGCTGAAAAAGTATGGACTATATGAAAATTTATTGGTACATTTTTGACCCCCACATTTTTTATTTGACCCCCAGTTCTGACACCAAGGTTTTTTTTTTACCCTCAGTTTTACACTCCTGGGGGGGATACACTGAATGCACTCTCCCGATTTTTGAGGGGGTACTGGAATCCAAGTGGAATTTGAATTCACGGACAGTTTCCAGAAACCTGCTTGAAAATTGCTTTCTTTCATAAAATATCCTGGAATTTTAAAAATTAAAAATTTTAAAAATCGAAATATTGGTGGGTTTTTTTTTATAGAAATAATACATTATTTTACCACTGCAACTTTGAAGTTAACAATTTTGCAAGCCATGGTTGAGCCTGAAAACTAAAATTTTTGCACATGTGCTTTCAACTGCAGTATTGTCTTTAATTAAAGTATCAGACTCTTAAAATGACTCCTGAAATTTTTCATATTCTCCTTAAAATCTCCCAGAAAACATTTGGAAAATAAAATTCATTTTGGTGCAGGAACCTTGAACACATTTTAGGTATGTAGTTTGCTGAGGAAATGGAGCGAGAACCTTTCCCAGAGACTAAATGATAAGAAATTTAAAAGTTGACTGATCCAGGTGGATATTGATATTAAAGAAAAAATGTATGCATGATATGTGGTTGCTGTAGATAACAGATCTCAAACACCTGGCCTGTGGCTTAAAAGGTATCATAAGAGGTAACAAAGGTGTTGCAACCCTTGTGCCATCAAAACTGTCCTCAAGTGTCATGCAGGGTGGTTTGAATTTGAGACCCTGGCGTAGATGTCTAGTAAGGTTTTTACTTTTTTTCGCTGACCTGTTATTTGGTAGAATGTGAACAGTTGGTAGATAATAGGGATATTTAGGAATTATGTTAATCATTGCTTTTCCCAATTGGCTTGGAATATTTTATTGAAATTATGTGGTTGGTGCAGATGCACAGTAAGTTTCTCCATCAGATTCTTTACTCACTTTAAATGTTTGGGAATTACTTCCACTTCCTTCAGAATCCAGTCTTCCCATACACTTGATAAAAAAAAAATGATGACATGAAATAACCACATAAGAATTGTCTTTCTGGCAAAATGGAGCCACTCTGTATATTCTAATTTCACACAGGAACAGGTATGACTGATATTGGCTCATGAAATGTGAGCTTTTTCTGCATGTTTTGCCTTGCTTTTCAATGCAATTTATCAGTTAAGGACCATGGAAGCAGTTGGCATGTCCATTCCACTTTTCCGTTTTCTATTTGTGTGATTTGGCATCACAAACTGACACTGAATCTTATTGGTCCCTTGGGTGCTGCCCAGACAGACCATGCCATTACCGACACAACCACATTTTCGGGTAGGATCAGTTAACTTGCCCTGGTTTCACCCAAGAAACCTTTCTTTGATATTAAATGTCAAGTGCAGGAGATTAATGGGTATTTCCCTGCACATTTGTACACTTGTACTTAGTTGTGTCTACTGTTGTTCGGAGATTTTCAGCCTTGAGAGCAGAGAGCACTTTTGATCCTACAGGGTACATTTAGGTTGAGGGTGGATGCTTACCTATTCTTCTAATGTTAATCTGATTAATGGAAATTTTATAAGTTCCGTTTCTCAGAAAATACTTACCATATCTCATTACTAAAAATCTCACACACCACTCTCAGCAATGTGAGCTTCAGTTCTCAGAAATTGCTAATAATAAAATGGAGTTCCACCTAGTGTTTAAGGGGTGGTAATCAGTAAAAGATGCTTCCATTTATTGATACAAAATATAGACAGACTTTTTCAAGTCTATAGTAAGGTTGGTAGCAGAAAAAAATCTTATGTTAATATGATTGGGTGAATTTTTTCAGAGAAACATAATTTACTATAACATTTCCATTATACTATTTTCCTTTGGACCATATTGTGTGAAATTTCTTAATAAATTGCTAGAAAAAATATTCAACATTTGAAAGTTTTAAAAATATCACTCATGTCGGATCTGAAACTTCATGTAACTGGCCATTTTTTCCATCTTTTATGTGTACAAAATATTTGATACTTAAATTATATCTGTGAACAATGGGCAAATATTTCTGCTACAAACACTTGTTATGAATTGTAAACTTGTGTTTAAAAGCTTGTCTTTGCACTGCTAGCTGTGTATTTTTAATTTGTTGAAAGTGAGAATATATTTTATTATTTTGTCGAATTTTCTTATCATTTATAGTAGGGATAGCTTGTAGTTCTCTGTGCATGTGGAATTTATTCATGTTATTCATTTTTCTCAGTTTTTTTGTAAAAATTTCATATATTTGATGTCATATCTTTAGCTTGGTGATTTCCATTCTAGATTTCCTGGATTCACTATTCTGCCAAAATGTAAAATATCATGGATATTATTTTTGTACATTTTGGCAGGTGGGAAGATTCCCAAAGAACTTTGCCTCATTAGCTGAAACAACTGCCCTTTATGGATGCTTTGGCTCATTGATTTTGATTAATGTTTGAATTTATATTTGTTTTGTTTGTACTTGTTTTTCTGTGTTGATTTAGTGTCCATTATCTAGCTACTGTTCTTTAAATAGTTCAGCTTTATTGCCCTTTGACAGCTCATATCTAATATTGGACTAATGATGAGTCTCTTTTCACCAAATTTAAGATTTAAATATAAAATCCTATTCTTTGACTGAGAAATGACAAGCATGGGAGAAATTAATTGTGTATAGGAAATCCAGCCTTGCTTAGGGGCATTTTGATAATGAAGCATTTTGTCCTTAAATCACCCATAGTAACTCCTAAGCAGATTTGTTCTGCTCTGTATAGGTATAGTGAACAGTTATTTTATTGGGCTGGGGTAAGGGAATCTATAGTAAATTTTGACCAAGATTTATCTTTCCAGCATTCAATGACAAACATTTCCCCCAAGTTACAGATAAATAAATATGTCAAGACTAAGCTTACACAAGCCTTAAAGATAAGACTAAGCTTACACAAGCCTTAAAGATCCACACCACACACACACACACACAAACACCCCCCACACACACATGAACACACACATTGGTGGTTTACTCTGTTCATTTTACAGGAGGAACAGAATTAATTCAGATGTATTATTGATTGTAGGCCTAGGCAGTTTTTCTTATTTCTGAGAGGTGTAAAATTGGTGAATTGAAGCTATTTGCCCATATATCTCTCCCTTACATGATTAGAGTAATAATCATACATGATCATGCTCTCTAAATCATCTTTTTGTATATTTCATGTGAAAAATAAAAATAGTTTGCTTAACCCTTGTTTTTGTTCTGTTTCCAAATACAATGACTTGTTGCTTTTCCCATACATGATAAAATCATAACTGAATCACTTTAAATTCGTGGATATCAAATTTCATGGTTTTGGTTTTAAAATATGTATTCATGGATACTTAATTCTGTGCATTTGTCACTTGAGAAAAAAACAACAACCGAGAAACAAGTTGAGTGATAATACCGATATTCGCTTCCATGCATTCTCAAATAAACAGGCTTATTTATTCCTTGTTAAGACTTGGCATTAATACTGGAATATAAATCAAAGCAATGTCTACTGCATTAATTAGATTCCTTGTTGACACCTAGCAATGAATACTGTGATCTAAATAAAACCAATTTGTTTAAAATCAGATCTTTGTAGACTTTCTACATGGAGGACGCATAGTACAGTGGAGATCTGATTTTAATCTGATCGAAATATCACACAATGTCAACAACCTTTTTGCATGCATGCAGTAGATTAATGTCATTATTTGTATTAAGATTTTTTTCTCAGTATTATTACAAAAATGGCTGTTGAAACACAAGCTTGTGCTGAAACAAAGCATACAAGAGCAACTGTAAACATAGCTTAACTCTTTCATAGATCAACAGTTCTGCCAAGACTGAATCAAGCTCGTTATGCTGCTGTTACAAGTAGTAAAAAGGTGGGAAATTAGGAAGATGGCAATCAGCTTTGATATAGCACATGGTGGGGATAAACTATTGCCTTCTTTAAAGAAAAATGGCACGATAATATTGCCAAAGTACATGCAACCCATGAAATTATTTATCGAGTCCCAGATTATTGATCATTTCATTGAACATAAGGACATTGGAGATGCATTCATGACTGACATGGTGACATACCTTAAAGGCAGTTGATGTGAAGTATCACCAAACAGTGTCATCTTGGAATACTGTGAATAAATTTGAGAACGCAAGACTAATGTACACATTTTGTATTCAGCAGTTTTATCTTTAAAATGCATTTAGTCATAAAAATGAACTTCTCTCCTTCTTGCTTCATGGAATTGTGAATAGTACATAAATAGAAATTTAAATGCAAAGAAAAACTTATTTTATTTACAAAACGGCTAAATCCGGATCGGTAGGTAATATTGTTAATTCGACAGGATATCAGAATTTCCTGAATGAATATTGGATTGGCTGCCCAGCGATGCTAACATTAACAATTTCGTTCCACTTGTCAATGAATATCTCCGTGAAAGCAGTGTTGAGAACCATCAATTACATTGAAATATAGTTTTGTTATGGGTCAAATAGAAATCGATAGATGGGATCACCCGTTTATATCAATATCAACTAGTAGCCAGTTTAGAATCGTTGATTAGCATGTGAAAACAAAGCCCTGACTGCACAGCCAGGCTTGAAAGCACAGAGATTGCCTCTAATGCTATTAAGTAATGTTCGCTAGCAAACCTACCTGGTTAATTTCCGGCTGATTATGTTACACCAACAATGACTCGACCAAAAAGAAAAAAAAAATTCAGAATGATACTTTGTTCTGGGTAACAGATTAATGATGAGATTGTTCCAACGTCAGAACGTATTCAAGCCAAAGTATATCCATGTATAAAAAAACAACCTCAAAACACAATCAAATTTAATACAATCCCCGACACGTTGATGTTACTGGCTTAGTTTTATGTATTGAAAGTTATGTTTTGTAAAGGGATGTAGTGCTGTGGGAACGGCGTTCCTTATTTTGCGCTCACCATTAACCCCCACCCCCGCATCTAAGTAACGTGCGTTACCTCACTTCTTTATTACATTATCTCGCTTTATTTAGTACTACACCAATGTGTATATTAGTAAATCACATCTCGATAAGTTATGAATATGCGTGTCTTGCTTTCGATTGCTTTTGTTTGATCAATGTAGAAACATTCACCTTGAATGATGTAACAACGTATTGGTCTTTGAAATTAGTTTTGATATTTAGATACATTTGAATTATTTAATTTGTAATAACTCAACACCAAACTCATAGACAGTGACTCCCAAACTTTTTCGTGTTATCCTCACAGCCCCCTACCTTACCCCCCATAAAAAGTATTATTCAGCATTAGCACCCATCAGTAATTCCCTTCTCCCCCTCCTCGGTTGCGGTATCGCAAGCTGGGAACCACTGCTCTAAGAGGTAATCTGCAAATCAAATCGGTCCGTGGTTACAATTATTACGTAACGAATACCACAATAAAGCAGATAAAGCAATGCAGCAATCCATTCTCGTACATTTAAGCCCACATCAAGTTTCGTATTCTATGGGAGGAGCAATGCTTTAGGTCATCCCAGGTATAATGTATTCACGCAAGTTTTGCAAAATTATATTATGTTTATCCATGGTTAAGAAACACAGCCCTCAATTAGAGGGAAGTAATTGCAACTGAAGAGCATATGGAAGTTAACATTACACCGTAGGTTTACATGTGGCGATTATTGAGGGATGTACGAGATTTCCTGTGTTAAAATTGTCCTTACTTCTAACATATGGGGAAACAATATAAGGGTCTATGGAAAATCATGTTGAAATTGTCCATTGATTTAACGTGTGGGCAATTTTATAGAAATCTAGGACCAGATTGAAACAGAAATGTTCCACCAGTGAGAACGTGTAACCTAACTCAGAGCATGTTGTCTCACTTCCAGTTATAAAATATTGGGTGCGTAAGGTTTATTTCAGTGTGTGTGCGTGTGTGCGCGCGCGCGCCAGAATTCCCAGGGTTTACCAGTCTGGATAGTACAAGTTCTACTGCTGCTGCTGTAGCCAGTATTCTTCCATAAGATGATGACTTTAGTTTAATTTGGCTGATTTCCTATCAACTCTACAAGAATTTTTGTATGTGGTGCTCGTACCACCATACCTCTGTCATCAGTGTATGATGAATGCAGAAAGAAAGAGAAGTTGGAGAATTGTTTTTTAAGAAGAACAATTATTTCAACAACAGCAAGCAAGAAGGAAAAGGAGAACATTATAAATAAGTAAAGGAGTTGTGTCACGATAGAGGTCTTTTAGATTTTCTTTTACTGATATAGGTCACAGCTTCTACTCAATATGATTTTTTCCTCACATCGCACGTGTAAGCAGCTCGTGAAAGCTACCAATAGGAACAAGATAGTCATATGGAGTAGATTGACCTAGATCAGTAACAAACAAAACCTCTTAACACATACACACACACACGTAGAGTTTTCAATCTGTCTTGTATAATTGATTGTGGCTCTACTACAATTTTCTATGTAACTACAGAAGTAGAATTATTATTAATCGTCCCTATATCTGCATCTAATTTTCTTTGTGGCAGAGCTGGAATATTATCTTGACTGTGAAATCAATTTTCTCTGTAACATAGTTAGTGTTGTTTATTCACTGTGTCAGAATTTTAATTAAAAAAATTACCGCAGTGTATAAAATGTCAAAACTTACACAGATCGACACATATTGTGTTTTGAAAATATTTATGGATATAATTAGTGGTATGTAGGGGGTTTCTAGCGTAAAATCACATTTTATTCATATGACAAATACAAACTTTGACTTTCCAGACCTCCAAAGACCATCCCCACCAATACCCCTTTTTGATGTAAATTTTATTGTAATGCTTTTCTTGGTGATTCATTTATTTGGGTCTTTTTAATTTGACGTTTGCATTTGTCTTATGAAGAAAAGGTGATTTTGCGCTAGAAACGCACCCACCTCCACTACTTATAACATTGTTTCATGTTGATTCAATAAAAATTGTCAGGGACTAGAATTATGTTTGTTTACAAAATCACTGCTCCAATCGTAAATGTATTAACAGAAGATATCAGACATATTATTATCGTGTTGATACAGACAGAGCTTTAGTTTTCCGATAACCTTTCTTCGGCACTCAAATAAATCTTTAATCTTTATTTGTTAACTGCACGTGTTATTTCTTAAGAATATACTTTTGATATATCTTGTCTACTGTCAAATTTGCATATCTTTTTTTACTAATCGGATCCTGAAAGTTCTTATACTTCGCCTGTAAAACAGCACTTAAATGTTCAAGAAATGTAAAATATTCGCTAGAATCATATCGAATCAAAGAAAATTTAAGCTTATCGAATCCGCCTTTAAAGCAGATACCATAAGTTTCATTAGTAATTGTAACGGTTAATATGTTTAATCTTGCGGTTATTGCTATCGGCCACTATCATTATGTCAAATATTATTCGTTAAGTTTAAATAAAAATTCATAATTATTCAGATAATAGTTGATAAAGAAAATCGTAATCCATTTTCCAATATCAAAGTGCAAATGCATAAATTCATCTTTTGTCATCAAAGTTACTTAGTCTGAGTTTAATAATTACATCAGTTTCTAGATTATGAAAATTCGATCTAATCGCCATTGGCCTAATACGACTTACATTGCCTCCTAGTGCAGATTAATAATCATCAAAAATTGTTCTTTTCTCGACAAATCCTTTTGGCATTCCTTTTTGCAGTTTTTTTTTTTCGTTTGCTAATTTAAAGCAATACAAATATTATGCAAATCAACAAACTCTGAAAAACAAATTGTCTTGTCTTTTAACTTTCGATTGACTTTCTTATTTGGATTATCCTGAAATCTACTGTCTTTCGGATAATCTGATAGATCAAATAAAATCATCATTGCCATAGGTTTCGTGATATAAATCTTCATATTTGATTTAATACATTAACGAATCTTTTCTGTAAAAAAGCAACTTACTTTTTGGCCATTGCTTCTTGACAAAGTTATAACAACAATAGTACATTAACCATTTTGATAAATCCAATACAACAGCACCAACAAAAAATATATCCAGTTTTAAGGTTGTCTTTTGTTTTTGTGCAACAATAAGATTTTCATTGATGATTTTTATACTTGTGAAATCATCAGAAGCAACAAGTTTATATCGTTGTAAGACATCATTAACAATTTCTATATTTACTCTTTTATTGATGTTTTCCATTGTTTTTTCAAAACACTGATTCAACTTAAAGGTTTTCTCAAAATTAATGGTTGCAACAGCTCTCCTGTTTGTATTTGGATCAAAATAACCTTCCATTCCATGCGAATGTTTGAACTTTAAAACTTTACGTACGTTACGCAAAACAAGTCCAGCATCTAAGTTTCTGTTTGTATTTAGATCAATAGGCCTATAACCTTCCATTCAATGCTAATGTTTGAACTTGAAAACTCTACGCGAAACAAGTCCAGCATCTACAGTTAGTTTGAGATCTTTATGATAAATTACGTAACGTATTTATCAAGTAAATTCGAAACAAGTTTCTTAACCATTGAATTTTGTTCCTGCTATTACTTGTTGTTAAGAACATTTCAAGCTATTAACATTGATTCTGCACAAAATGAACAATCATTATGTAGTTCATGACGTTCAACAGGACAACTTAAACAAAGTAACCTATGTCATCCGGTATTTATTTTTCAGTTTCTCGAAGAAATAGATCTGGACATTGCATAATCGTGCAAATTATTTGTGTTTAAATAAATTATATATTTTGATGGAAAGATCTGGGTTAAGGTTTATCGTGTATTTTTTATTTGCTGCATAATATTTTATTTGTTATAACGCTGATGCCACCTACAATTCCTTTTTCAATAAAGTTAATCATATTAACATCAGTTAATAATTCCGACTTTACATTGCTAAACTTTGGAAATGAATCCCAACTTAAACCAGGTGCGGAATAATATCAACAATAATAAGTTTTCGAAAATATCAGCAAGCAACAGAACATCATCAAATACAAATCATGATAATCACCAAGTCTTACAATCAAATTTATTTCAGATTTCTTTTTCTGTTAAGATTTCAGTAAAATCTTCCATTTTTAATGCAAAATAAAACGCAAACCAATCTGGCAATTCAGTTTCTTTTTACTGAGACTAATCATCAAGAAACTCATACGAAATATTCCTTTTTGAACAAATTATATTTTTCTTTGAAATGATTTTCTAGATTATCACATCTAGTGCAGCATTTTAATAATTCATGGAGTGGAGCTGACATACTCTCTAGACTGTCAAGAAATGTTAATTTGCCTAATATAACTAAGTGTACTTTTCAAAGTCATTCACAATACTATTTACTGTTATTGTTACGGTTTAAGCGATCTTTGATTTTTGGATATCTGAAAGCTTTAACAATGATTTGCAAATCATATCATCAAAAGTTGCGCTAGATAGCTGGAATTAAATCTGATAGATCTGTGATTCTTTAGATTGCAATTGTTGTGTGTTGCACCACAAATGGCAGTGATCTTTTTCTTGTTACTGTTCAAGTTTCTTTTCACAAATACGACACAATTCTGCTGTAATAAAATATACTTCTTGTTCTTTTTTAATTGCTTTATTTTCACGTTTTTGCTTAACAGACTCGAAATCCTAATTGTTTCATCAATCCATCTTTTCAATAGCCGTGTTACAAGATCTGGAACTCTGCAAACTTGAAACGGTTTTGATAAACTAGAATCTATAACACAAACAATTTTATACACAGATTCACATGGAACGTGCTTTTGTATTTATTTATCGTGTACTTGATCGTTCTGGATTATTTTATGTACCAACTGCTGGTTGTAAGATACATTCGAAATCAACATAGATAACAAACGGAACTTCCAGTCTCTCTCTCTCTCTCTCTGAATGTATGTATGTATGTATGTATGTATGTATGTATGTATGTATGTATGTATGTATGTATGTATGTATGTATGTATGTGTGTGCATTGTAAAGATCAACAAATAATTATCAAATATGACAGGGATACTGTCATCGAATACTCCTTGATGGTTGACCCAAGAAAATTTTAGGGTTATCCTAAGGATATTTCAGCTAGCTGATTGCAGTGATTGCTGATTGCAAAGCAATCAATCAATCAATATAGTATGCTTAAAGTCATGTATACACTTTCGTGTTTTATGACTGGAGCCCTGAGAAGGGCTAGTGGCCTCTTCCCCTTCCGGGGCCGGGCGCACCTGTGTCCAGTGCTGACACTTTTGACTTAGCCCCAGGCTGGGCAGCGTTTCTTCCGGGGTGGTGGTGCTTGCAATCCCGGTCTGGACCGCTTTCCCCTCGGAAGGACGCAGGCCTTAGTGCTTGGCCCCCACAAGACCCTAAAATTAGACCTTTCGTGTTTTACGAAAAAGTCGCTCCAAAAATGGCAGACCCGCACTCCACTCTCCAGCTCCCCCTCCGCTCCCTCACGCAGCAAAGACCGAAGAAGGTAACCCTCCTAACTTTATTTCAGTTAGGGGGTTTGTTAGGGTCGAATGAGACCAGTTTTGCCTATAGGTGTCCTTATATCAATGATGTGTAAGCCACCTGTGCAATTGTCCTAATGTTCCGGAGTTGTGGATTTAGAATTTTTTTTTTAAATTTTGCGTACTTAGCGTACTTATATGATCCTAAATATGGTTACCTAGAATTAGGTGTTTGCCACCTTTATTAATTTTAGCACGCTTTATTTGTGGTTGATTTTTTTTTTTTTTTTGATCGCCATTTCAAAAGGGTCACATTAGGGCCTGTTGCCTTCAGTGCCAAAGTGAAGACAGTGGTTTTGGCTTCTTGTTTTGAACAGTTGGCCGCGTGGCCCGGACTGTTCATTGTGCGTTTGTGCCTTGTCCGTAAGGGGGGGGGTATGGGAACGCAAGGGGCTGGGGGTTTTAATGCGTTTCCCTTAAATGTGTTGAAGTGTAGATTATTTTGTGTGTGTGTGGGGGGGGTATTTTGGATGTTAGCTGGAGCTGACTAACTATCCTTGGATAGAGTTGGTTTTTATTGGCATAAGAAAGTAATCTTTTCATTTCTTTGTTTTGGTGGTTTTCCTTTTTTCTTTCTCTTTTTTTTCTTCCCTTCTTCCGGTTCGTCTGTATTGTGCTGGATGTCTAGGGTCCTGTTAGTTTGTCCGAATTTTCGTGGGTAGTGCTGGTATTGCTTCCTGGGGTTGTCGGATTTGGGCTGGACCCGCATCATCCCTCTGCTTGTTTGTTGTATCCGCCATCTTGTTCTAGTTGTGGTTACTTCCCTCCTTCGTTGTATCCAATAGGAGCTGACTGTATCCCCCTGTCTTACTTGTTTGAGAATTGGTCGGCTCCAATTCTCCGCCTCGGACATACACTGGTAGAGCTTCCAGTATATTAATTGGCTTTGATGAAATGTAATCTTTTCATTTAATCCCCCTATCATTAGAACGACTATGGGGATTATTACATATAATTACTTACCATATACACATATATACACACACACATACACACACATATATATATATACACACACACACACACATATATATATATATATATATATATATATATATATATATATATATATATATATATATATATATATATATATACATACATACATATATACATATATATATATATACACATATATACACACACATATACATATATATTTAAAAAAAAAATATTTTTTTTACGCTATTTCGGTCACTCGGTCTACTCCGCTCCTGGGAGTTATGGATATCAGGGGGGATGTTCCTGAGTTACCCTTGTTTATCGGTCTTGACCTATATGTCCTTATCATGGTGGGAAATCTTAGCCTATACGGTGCTTATAGGTTTCAGGATCCACCCAAGCTTGTGCTAGTATGAGTCCTAGCGCCTGTTTTATGATATGGACTAGGTATGATGTTTGCGAGTATTTTGGTGTTTGTATGCGGGGATGGGTTATTAGGGTTTCAATACCGGCTTATAGATTCCCTTTATTTAAATATTTTAAGAATTTTCAGTAGGTATGATTCAGCTATCTTGTTGTTTTCATCCGTCTCCTCTCTGTGTGGTTCTCAGTTTTCTTCTTTATGTTATATTATTTACTAAATAATAATGGATGATTCAGTTCTATTGTAATTTGTTTTCGTAATTTGAAAAATAGTATTTATTTATTAATAGTTATGTGGTGCGTTTGTCCACAGCTGGTTCTCTTTACGTCTTTCGAGTGCCAGAGGTTGATTGGTTGGTGTAGATTGGTTTTCAATCCTTTTGTTAAATTAAGGTATCATGTTCTTTGTGGTTTTATATTGTGGCTTTATTCGGTCAATCAGCTGTAGTCTTTGTTTAAGGCCTTCTGTATTTCGCACTACCTGATTTGTAAGTTGGTATATTAATAAGCCCTGAGTGTTGGAAGGGTAATTTGCTGTCGATTGGAGTTTATTATTAGTATGATTATTATTATTACTATTATTATTACTACCCCCAACTCCCATCTTCATCAACCAACCAATTATTATTATTATTATTATTAATTTTTATTATTTATTTTTTTTGAGTATTCTTAATATATTGCTAAGGTCTATTGCTGCGATAAAGTATCTCTATTCAGCCCACACCCTAAGCGCCCCTATTGTGTATATATTTTTAAGATAAATTTATTTCCCTCAACCTTATCTGTATCTCCCTATACTGGTTGTATGCTTAAATATATCTAATATGTTGTTTAAGGTTGAGTTGGGGGAGTAGTAACACTGTTCAATCTATATTTTGACTGTTTATATTATGTATATATTTTTAGTATAATAATAATTAATTTTTTTTTTATTTTTTTTTAAAAGCACTAACTGAATATTCATGTAATAGTGTGCAATTAAGTATTTCTAATATATTGTTTGAGGTTAATGTGTTGAGGTAGTATCATTGTTCAGCATGCTTCAGTCGCCCACGTGTTTACTTCCGTGAGAACAAAGGAATTTTCCGTGAGAACAAAGGAATAGAGGGATTCTTTAATTAATAGCTTTCATTTTTATCTGTAATGTTACAGAATTTGTGGAGTTTGGAAAGGGGATTATATTTAACTCGTTAGTAGTAAAAAATAGTAGTTTGGTTGATAAATTTCAGTACTAGTTGGCTTGAGTAGTTCGTAGATCGTGGTTTTTGTAACTACAATTAATTTATATTTGAATTGGAATAGATTTTTATCAATTTAGTAGTTAAGTAAAATTTACTTTACCTTAGTTTCCTAGTACACTATCCTTAGTGTGAAGTGTATCATCCATTATTATCCTTAAATCCGAGAGCTAAGAAAAACACGTCCGTCCTTGTCCGGATCCAAAAGGGGAGGGGAAAAAAAGAAAAGCTGATTGCAAAGCAGTCTACTCTTGTGTTAAATAGTTGAATAACATGGAATGGTTTGTTATTCGAGTTAATGTTGTAAATTCAAATCAACTTGAAGAGGGGCCCCGAGTGACCAAGTTGTCTAAAGTGCTCTCCGTTACGGATCACTGCCATCTCACCTGTGTCCATGTGGGTTCGAGTCTCTGATTGGGCCAATATGGATATGTGAGAAAGCTTGCCAAGTAGCTTCTCGTGGGTCGGTAGTTTTTTTTTCGTTTTTTTTTTCTCGGTTTCTTCCTCCGCCATGTATAGCCTATCGTGTGCTGAAAATTGGCTTTAAACCCTAAAACAACAACAACAACTCGAGGAGGCTGTAAGAAACATGTTTCGTGGAGATGTTAATGTGATGGCCTACTTTGAAGTAGAACGAGAGAAAAAAAAAACTTATTTCGCTTAACAACGTTAAGGTTGCTCAAACGTTGAAATACGATAAGATTTGGATAGAGTAAGACACATAAACGCTAAACAAACATGTAAAATTGACCAACAGCGGTGTTGTCGTTATACTAAATAGTAAAAGAAAATCAGTAGAATTCGATAAAATTTGTTATTATGACATTTTTGTAATGAAAATTTTGTCACTATGCATAAGAGAAAAAAAAAACTCAATTTGAATAAACCAGTTTATGTTGATATGGCAGTCCTTGCGATATCGAAATAGTTGATGTACCAGTTTCGTTACAAGTCTATTAAAGTTGAATGGCTTGATGCAGAGTTGCTATTTACAGATACTGACTCGTTGATGTACAAGATAGAATCTGATGATATTTACAAAGAATTTTATAAACACCAGGATATGTTTGATCTTTCTGATTATCCAACAATCAGTGGAGGTCACTGCGATGACAATAAAAAAGTAATATAAAAGTTTAAAGATGATGTTTCTATGAAAATTGTAACTGAATTTATTGGATTACGTAGTCAAATGCATTGCTTAAAATTATCTGGTAATAAGGTCAAGAAACTAGCTGAGGGAATCAAAATAAATGTGGTTGGTAAAGTAATCGGATTTGATAATTATAAGTCGGCGTTAGACGGTTTTAGTGGTTATGATAAAATAATGGCAATAAAATCAGATTTTCATAAAACTGAGACGGAAGATATAATAAAATCTGGTCTTTGCAATTTCCATGAATGTTCTATTAATATATTTGCAATAGGATCTAGAATGTCTGATAGAGTTGATTTTAGTAAGGTGGATTTTTTTTTTAATTAAAAAAAAAATGGTTTTAACAGTAAATCGCCAGAGATTTCATTAAAAAAAATAAGGATAGTAAAAATTTTCTGTGAAAATAAGGGAAGATATTACCGTGGAGGATACCACATTAAAGATAAAGAGAATTCTCCTTCAGGGTAAGCATAATGATTATTCAGAATATTTTGATAAACTTGCTTAGATCATAAGAGAGCTCCTTAAGACTGTTGATAATCTTTATGATCCAATATCGCAAAAGATATGCACAAAAATTACAGTAGATGATGAGAGTTATATCATAGCAAAAGCTGAGAAGTTAAAAATATCTCGTGAAATAATTTTGTATGAAATATTAGATATAACAATTGCTGGCAATCTCCAGCAATTTTGTATGAAATATATAAAGGGAGTGTTTCTGGATCAAATAATATTTGCTTAATGATTACGACTATTCAGTGGCATGTCCTCGTATTGATTGTTGGCAATCAACTTTTAAACTTTAGGTGGCGCTCTACAGTTTCATATTTAGCATAGGTTAGAATTACAAAGAAAAATAATTTCCCCAGGTTTCCTCACTAGTTATACTGGCTATTTAAAAGAGACTTTGTATATCTTAGGTATTATTCAAAGAACCTTAAATTCCCGTTATTTTGATGTATGATTGATGGTTGTACTATGAGTTAGAGAGTATACAGCGTGGCCTTACTCCAGATGTGCATCTTTCAAAAAAGTGCTAGCTCTACTTGCTCATTTTCACTTCTCGAACTTCTGAGGTAATTAGTAAACCAAAAAGAGCCGATAGTTTTTTTTTTATTTTTTATTTTACATTTTATATATTTGATAATTCATTCATTGCACTTTTAGAAGCTGGTATTGTCTAGTTTATCAAAATTCATTTTCCATATTTTAATAGCTGCCAAGAATAGTGTACTTTAGACAAATTCAGGTTGATTATTGGGCACAAGGGAGCAGTCATTTTAATTAGCACTGTCCTAAGATCATTTAATATTTCCAAAAGTACAATATCCAAAGAAATTTCATCCACATTACATGAAAGTAGTATATAGGTATGCCAACATTCTCTCCACTGTGCATGTTTAAAATGCAAACAACTTCATCTTACATACATCACTCTCTCAAAAGTAAATAATAACTGGTGAGCGCCACCTAGCAGACAAGCGGGAAATTACGTCAGAGGCAGAAACTTTTAACGTCACTTTTGATTGCATGAAAATTGTAAGGCACCTACCTGCCGTAATAAATTTGAAATAGAACTTTCATGCATAATTTAGTCTCTCACATCTGACATAATGAAATTGCTCTTTATAAGATTATGACGAAGATTATTTTACGCTCCTATTTTATTGACGTAAAACGGACCAGTCAATTCAATCAGCAGAAATTGGCAAGTCCCGCCATACTGCGCCATATTTTAGACGCTTTGTTTAGTTTTCAGTATATCTTTTTCTGTTTCCAGACTCGGCAGTCATGTCTGAAGAACACAAAAAGGTACGTTATTGTATCTTGTAAGGTAAACATAATTTATTTAACGGTAATATGGGCTATTTACCATCAAAATCTTTTGTAACATACAAGTGTTCAAACCGGTTACTTGTATAAATCATGGTTACTTTTCTTTCTTTAGGCCCGATAAACTGTTGTTACTTCAAAGCACGTGATCTTTCGTGAATTTTTGTTGTTGTTGTTTGAAGTATACAGTAGTAGACAGTGGTATTTATGTATCGCAAATGAACAAACAAAACTAAAATTTGATAATCGGGTTGTAGGAATTGCAACGTGGGTCGCATGGTACAAACGCATAGTTACGCTTCGCAAGCAGAAGTGCATATCAGCTTGGTCATGTAGTCCCATAATTGTTGCTCTAAAATTTAATCCTAATATTGTTGAACCAAACGCCAAATCATTCTTAATTTTTCTGTAATCTACACCTTAGCCAAAGATTGATATTTATGACGTCCTACCACAACTTGATTTGGAGGGAAATTATATTAAAAATCGTGCTTTTCATGCAGGCGTTCAACACTTTTTAGTAATGAGTATACTTTTTTAGAATTCGATTTTACAAACCTTTAATTATCAATTATTAACGTTATCTGGATCCATGTACATCGATAATCCATTGAAGAGTAATTTTCTACATGCCATAGAAGTTAAGTGCTGTCAGGCATTTCTGCACAAACTCACACTAAATTTGATCAATTGACGAAAATAAAATACTGCAATGCATACCATTTGAAAAGAGGCAATTGCTACCAGAATATTCTGTTCAGAATAATATTAGTTTTGGATACACCAGATGCCACTCCTTTGTTTTTGTGACTCGCAATATGTTGAGCAGTATGTTGACCTATTTTGCATATAGCTTTGTAAAGATGTAATATAGGCCCAGCTCTAGGTCAAGGCGAATGGGGTAACTGTCTTGGGCCCCACAAATCCTAGGGATGGTCCTGTTGTAATGTAGATTGATCAGGCTATTGAAATGAAATACATTACTTGTTACTGTTTCTGTCTGCATTTTGGTCAAGTAATAAGTTAGGTTTATGGATTGTTTTACAAAATTCAGCAATACAATGCTAGTACATGGCAAGAGATATTAAGCAAACTAAACCGATAATGTAAAAAAGTTAGTAAAATTTAAAAAAAAAAAGTTATTATGTTGAAGAGACCCAATAATGAATAGGATGACTTCTTTATGCGGGGAAAAAATTACTAAAGAATTTAGAAACGGACTATGTATGCCAGGGAATTTCTTGAGAATCCTGTTCTAGTGGCAAGTTCATATTTTGGATAGCAGACAAATTTGTATGTTTGGAACAGCTTCTTGCAAATTATAAACTTGGATTATAATGCAGTATTGTTTTTAGGTATATGTTTCCATCTTTTATATAATGTATTTGATTTATGATTCTAAAAGTTACATAGTAAATAGGATTTTCTGGGTTAAAAGTTCAGGAAGGCCATAGAGTGGGTCTTCATGTTGACTTTTAGAAATCACATTTTCACATGCAGTTTGGGTAGAAATATGAGATATTTTTTAAACCTTTCCCTAGTTAAAGGAAAACTTCTTGATACAAATTGGACTTTTGACCAAAAACAACACGATCCAATGTTTTATAGGAATGTCGTATCATTGTGCAGAATTACCCAACATTGAGAATTGGGCGACATGGTGGTACATATGGCAAAGTTAATGTTTAAGTATTTGGACGTTTTTGGACATGATCAACCAGAAAGTGTGATATCTGTAAATTATGCTGTGATATGACACTTGAAGATACACTTGTTAAAATTGTACTGCCCAATATTTTGACCCTTTAACTTGATGTCCATTTTTTTTTACCTAATTTATTACCTGGCCTCTGCTATAAAATTCCATAGTGATGAATAATGTTTGCCTGGAAGTTTCATGGGCTGCATGAGTCGTCCAAAACCTGCCCACATTCACCACAGACCTGATGTAACTCAAATGAAACGTACACAAAAGCACAAGAAAATGTACAGCTTTTTGTTCCATTATCTGGATTTGTTCACAGATATGGTTGGTTAAAGACCTTTCCCCACTTTCTACCAAAGCACGTTTCTGAATAAAATGGATTCAACTGGGTTCCTTAATTATAGTTGTTGCACAATTTTTAAACTTTACGTCTCTAATCTTTGTTTAATATCTTGGTTGTGTTTTTAATTAGAACATATAATTAGAATGTACTTGTTTCATACATGTAAATTTTTTTTAATAGTCTATTTTCCGATTATAACAAAAATGGTACAAATTGCAATAGCAACTTTTTTATATACAGTGGAACCCCGCTATAACGTGCCCCACATTTACACGAATTCGGATATAATGCGGTTGTAGCATGGCTCCCGAAATTTCGTATATTCATACACACATGGAAAAAAAAAATTTGGAGAAAAGTAAGAAAAAACAACAAAAAAAAAAGAAATTATTTTCATTTTGGGCATGAGATTAGTTGTGCTTTTAAAATAATATGATCGTGGCATGGTTCTTGAAATTTGAAATTCATTTATGTGTATTTTTATGGGACCGTGAAAATATTTGTTTAACGTACTAGAAATAGTGTGTAAAAGGTTTATTATAATTTGGTGGAAGAATTTGCATATGACTTTTAATAATGAACGATTGGAACTTAACAATTTATCCAGGTTCTTTAAGTGATTTTGGAGAAGTGATTGTGTATGAATTCTAAAATAATACTATATATATAACATACGAGAAATAGTGTACAATGCTTGGCTTCTGAAATTTATCAATTTGAACAGGCTGTGGTGAAGCTCCGTATTCCACTTTAGAAGAGAAAACTGGTTTCAGTAGGTTTTTGAATTGTTAAGCCAAAGTAAACATTATCAGAAGTGTTACTTATTACCAATCCAGGAGTAAAGCCAGTAAATCGTCTTTGTGATTGTCTTCCATAAATTCTGTATACAGTCGTTGCTCAAACAATAGCCGACACTGGCTTCTTATTTAGCTGCAATCACAGCCAAGCAGCAGACCAAGCTGTGGTTGATACCAGAGTCGCACAATTTAATAAACATCAAAGGACGAAAGCCGCCAGCCAACACATATACTGTGCTTGGCAGTGTAATCAAACAACAGTTCAAAGTAAATAATATCCACTTTATTATCTGTAAATTAAAAGGGGTTGAAATTGTACGTCAATTCAGCTTAATTTTGTTTTATATAAAAAGTGATTCATAATTATTGCAGGACTTCATTACTTAGTTATCGAGCTTTATCTGTGTACATTGTTTGCTTATATAAAAAAATATTTTACTGTTATGGAAAAGCAAGTTCAAAAACGCAAGTTGTTTTCTGCTAAAGAGAAACTGTATGCCCTAGATCAACTAAAGAATGGCAAACAACAGACTCAGTTTGAAGACGACGTACGTTTAGCAGAAGAAGCACTCAAAAAATACGAGCAACAGACATCATGATATCCTTAACTTGTATTCAGTAGATGACATCTGCCTATATATGAACACATATCAGATGAAGAAATTGTTACAAATGTCAGAAGGAAGAATGAAGCTGCACAATCAAAACCTGAAACCAGTGATGATAATGATGACGATGGCATACCAACTCCCCCACCAAAAGTGTCTGAAGCAGTAGCACATTTAGAAGCAAGTTTAAGGTGGCTGGAAACACAAGATATTGACAGCATCAAAGTCCTTCAATTAAGAAACACTCTTGACTTTGCTAGAACCCAACAGTTGATGGCAAAGAAGCAAACGTCATTGAATATATTTTTCAAGAAATGAAGTTTAAATTTGGGACCACAGTGACTTTGCACTTTGGGCAACAATTAATTTAGCAGTTTTCACATGTTTCTTTTGATGTTCACAAAATCTGAAATAAAAGTTATTTGCACGCTGAAATCATGCTTTGATTGTTAATTATTCTTGCAGTTGTCGCATATGATAAAATTTTACCGGTATGAAATTTGTACAGACACCTTATGTAGACCCGGGAAAAGCTGCATGCAATGACTGTATGATATCAGACGGCAAGTAAATGGTTTCAATATTTTGTTCATTCTATATTTTACACGATGAATTCAGACTATTACAAAATTATTGAATATTTAAATCTACAATTTTCAATGAAATTACATTCATTTTGGATGAACTGTATTCCACGACGGCACGGTAGCATACGGTGTTGATACACTTTTCATGATATAGCGTTAGTCTGGTATTATCGGTCAATCTGTACTATCGTTCAAACAAATAAAAAAAATTAGTACGTTTTTAATGCACAGTAATAACCTAAAAAAAATATCTTAGCCATCGATTATTTTGAATATATCTTAATGCAATCCAGTTAATATTCATCTGATGATAAGCAAGCCGCCTTTTGATCATTGTACATGTATATACATATATGTTCTTGGAAAAAAAGTTAAATATTGTAAACCCTGCATTAACGCGACCCTGCTTTTAACACGATCCAATTTTATGGACCCCGATCATCGCGTTATAGCGGGATTTCACTGTACCAATTAAATTAATTACAAAATATCACATTTCTCATTCATTTTAGAACATCATATAACCTTTTGTTTTTTACTGCCTTCTGTAATTTCAGTGACCTGACTCTTTGTCACAGTATGTACGCAAATCATATTTGGTTTGTACCAACTTATGTTGCATTTTGAAGACATCATTTTACAAATTTTATGTATGTATATTAGATTTTTTATATGCCTTGCATAAATGAATCCTGTGGGCAGAAGAATGTTTTATCATTAAATTTCATGACACGACAGTAACATTTTTAAATGTAATGATATGAAATAAAAAGTAAATAATGGTTAAGTGGTTATTTCCACTTCAGGTTAATTAAAAAAAAGAATCTATACCTTTACATGTTTTCTAACTACAAGAATTTATATAAAACATCAAGAAAATAATAGAATATATCGCTATTGCCCATAGTGACAACAAATTGGTAATAAAGACAAATACATGTAAAAATTAGGACTGTCAAAAATCACGAAAAACCAACCCAGGTACCCGTTGCAAAATTTAACGGGTACCCATTAGCACATGAATGACATGTACAACCGTAGACCAACTAATTATCTCCATTTCTTTAATATTTTGTATGGCGATATAGGCTAATCGTGTAAGGCATTACTGTCTGATGCGTCGACACCGCTGTAGCTGCTAATGATCTCACCGAACACTATTCATAAATTTATTTAGAATTACCTTTGTACAAAGATGGTAGGTATAATCCAACTTTTAATGATCACTGATCAGCCGCATTAAATCCTCTAGAACACTCACCTCTTTTTTAAAGTATAAGTCCTTGTTAGAACAGACCAGGTTTATTCATCGGCTTTTGACAGAAGAATTGAATTATTCAAACATGCCCCAGTTATACCAGATGTTTTATTATTTTGGAATTATCCATATGTGTATGTTGGCTAACTTTCAAAATTAGCAGAGCTAGTGCACTAGAATAATGAGCTGCTCAAAGATTATTTTGAGGCATTACAAAGATTTCAAGGTATCTAGCTGATAATTATTTATAATATAAATTGTGGGATTTCTTTGACATGTGTTTGGAAATCAAAGGTATACATCTGTATTTCATTAAAAGAGCACACAATGTATTGAGCATTTAGCACCCACATTCAATAGTTATCCTCTACAGAGGTTTTTTACCTGTAGAACAATGCTGTTTTAACCTTGGTATATAATGCCTCATGGATAATGGTTTGTCCTGTTGCACATTGCCAATGAATTTTATTAATCCAAACAGACACTGATGTATTATTTATTTATATTAACCCTTTCATCACTACAGACCGAAAAATCGGACAAGGGAAAGTAAGCCAGCACACACTATGGACCGAGTTTTCAGTCTAGGGCAGTATTCTTCCTTAACGTTATAATACCCGACTAAATAACTTTCGGGTTCCTCTAATAACTTCCTTCTTCTAATGTAGATGTTATATTTGGATGATCTCGTGAGTTTAGCTTGTATACAACTAGAAATATTGAACAAAGTACAAACTTTTAACGTGTTTTCTGAATGCTGAAATTTTTATCCAAAATGGCAGAGTTTGAACAAATTTCAGAGGAGGTTATCGGAGGATTTTAATAATTTCAACCTGGTAAATTTGGATGAAAATGAGATGTCTGGAGAGACTATGGAATGCACTTGTGGGTGACAGTGATGACGATGAAGACAACTTTGAAGGTTTTGAACCAGAGGAATTGTGCGCACTACGTGATTTTGTTTGGACAAAGCCGGAAAACCAAAAAGATTTGTTTCAGTTTTCTGACAGAGTTGGGCACACCATGGCTCCAGGAAAGATTAGGAATATTTTCAAATATTCTATTCAGATGAAGTTTTTGGAAAAATTTTCAGTTTAACCCTTTCATCACTAAGTGATTTGTAGGCATAGAGTCCTCAACACTAAGTAACTTTGGAGTTGTAAAGCAAAATGACTTGTGGACTTTGAAACAACATAACTTTGCCAATGTTAAAGATATCTGGCTGGATTAGGTGTCAAAATCAAGGTTAAAAATCAAATTTTATGACTAATTCAATAAAATGTGCATATCTTTTACAACTGTTAAAATGCAGGTACAAACAGGTAACAACAGGTAAAATACAATTATTTTATTACCTCTTAGAAAACTTAGAATGTTCTCAAAACTTGTTCAATTGACCCTAGATGTACTAGTGAATAATCATAGTAGCAACACAAGTCTTTCTTTCATGGTGTCCATAATATATGAAATTCTATAAAATTAACCAAAATGATCTCCAAGGTGAGATCTGTCCACACACTTAAGTGACCTATATCGCCTCTGCCACGTTTGATCGTCGCATTGAAGTTCGTTAAACGGACAATTTTTCCAAAAACTTCATCTGAATAGAATATTTGAAAATAATCCGAAGCTTCCTGGAGCCATATAACTCTATGGTGTGCCCAACTCTGTCAGAAAACTGAAACAAATCTCTTTGGTTTTCGGGCTTCGTCCAAAAAAAACAAACCACGTGGAGCGTACAATTCCTCTGGTTCAAAACCTTCAAAGTCATCTTCATTGTCATCACTGTCACCCACAAGTGCATTCCATTGTCTCTCCATACGTCTTCTCTGATTGTCAAACAAATTTATCAGGTCAAAATTATTTAAATCCTCCAAAAACTCTCCTCTAAAAAAATCCTTCAAATGCCGCCATTTTGGATACAAATTTCAGCATTCGGAAAACATGTTAAAAGTTCCTACTTTGTTCGTTATTTCTAGTTGTATACAAGCTAAACTCACGAGATAATCCAAATATAACATCTACATTACCAGATGGAAGTTATTTGAGATATTCCGAAAGATATTTAGTCGGGTACTACAACGTTAACAAAGAACACTGCCCAAGACCGAAAACTCTGTCCACAGTGTTGACGGATCACTTCCCCATGACCGCATATGCGGTTTGCCGTGATGAAAGGGTTAAGGAACTTCAATGCGATGATCAAACGTGGCAGAGCGTTATAGTTGTATGGACAGATTTCACCTTGGAGATCATTTTGGTTCATTTTATAGAATTTTATATATTATGGACACCATGAAAGAAAGACTTGTATTGTTACTGTGATTATTCACTAATACATCTAGGGTCAATTGAACACGTTTTGATAACTTTCTAAGTTTTCTAAGAGGTATAAAATAATTACTTGTATTTTACATGTTTTGTTATCTGTTTGCACCCGCATTTTAACAGTTGTAATAGATATGCAAATTTTTAGGAATTAGTCATAAAAATTGATTTTTAACCTTGATTTTGACACCTAATCCAATCAAATATCTTTAACATTGGCAAAGTTATGTTGTTTCAAAGTCCACAAGTCATTTTTGCTTTACAACTCCAAAGTTATTTAGTGTTAAGGACTCTATGCCTACAAAGTTACTTAGTGATGAAAGGGTTAAGCAGGGATCTGGTTTCTATTTGAAGCCAGAGCTGTAACACCTGCTTGAAGTGGTTGGTTTTATTTTTTTTATGGGTACCAGTGTTTACCTTTCAATACCAGGGTTTTTCTATATGGTTGGGTACCCAATGACAGCCCTAGTAAAAATATTTGTCATGTATGTTCTTGTTTTTGTCTTCACTGATATGTGTGGCACTGATCTATTAATTAACAATGAGGGTGTTGTCACTAGGAACATATAGACTGGGTCCATTTTGACTTGATGACCATCATTGGCGACAAGTCCAGTAACATTTGTCTCCCTTGTTTCATGACTATTTGCTGTAAATACTAAATGCAGCATTTGTCTTCTGATTCTGCATGATAGTATTCCAGTATTTTCTTGTGGTTTTGGTTATGTTTTATTTATTGTACACCATGTTTGTGATGGCTTTGGGCAGGTTTTGGTTGAGTTTGGTGAATAGTTTTGCCAATGTTTTTTGATGACAGTTAAAACCTCAATACCGCGGGTTATACTAAGTTTAACCATTCTTCTAAACTGACTGTTTGAAAATCAGAAAATTATTTGTTTGTAAAAAAAGCCATCTGATATAAATCGTTTTTTGAAATAAGATGTCAAGTTAAAAAGACATTCACATATTTATTTTAGAATTGTAAGGTGTCACCCCCTAATTGGTTAACATAGTTACCTGTAATTAGTTCTTTTTTTAGAAGTGCTTCAAAAGTAGTATGTGATACATCGATAAAATTCGTTATCGACTAATCACTAATCCAGTAACAGCAACATTAGCTTGTAGCACATTTGAGAGGGAATGAAGAGAGGTAAGCCCACTTTTTAAGCCGATCTGAGATGAAACAGCATGCATAACCCCCCACTTAAAAGACTGGTTGAATGTTTGTGATTAGTGTCACTCATAAGCATGAACATGGGTTGAAGACATTCTGATAGTTCGGCATTGACCTATGCTTACAGTGATGTCATAAAATTTTATGTTCCAGCTTTCAGCTGAAAATGGTTACCTTCGGATATTGCCAAACAGATTTTTTCATCGTCACATATGAAAAATGGCAGGGTTTCTCACAGATAAATTACATGGCTCATAATGTGATGAAATGTTGTGATTTAATTTAAACCTAACCCAGCAATATTTACAACCAACATCTTTCAAACTTAGTATTATTCAGATGATTTGGCACATGCAACGTTTTGAACATGATGGCAGTATTGAGGCTTTAAGTTGCAGAACATTCAATAATCAGGATTGAGTAGACTTTGAATAAAAAAAATTACTACTATATATTAAAACCAATTTATATTTAATTTGAGTAAATGCGCATACATGACTTACTATAGTGTGTGCACTCTGCATGGTAACTAACTCAGGTCACCATTTGACCACTAAGTGACTCTTGGACCAGAAGTGGAACCTTGTGCCTATAAGTATACAAGACACAAAGCAACTGATAAACTTTGCATATAAATGGTATTATGGCCTTTCAAAATGGTACATGGATGAAAGGTGTAAAATGTCTCTACTGCAGTGTAAGTTATGAATAAGTTAATACAGAGATACCAAAAAAAATCCATTAAAACGAGTCACTCTAAAGTATTTCAGAAGTATAGTGCCCTAATCTTGAAGCAGTGGATAAACTTGGCATAAATGTGGCAACTAAGAATCAGTAAGGTACTTAATTGGTACATGGGGAAAAGGAATGGAATGTTTTTTTCTGTAGTGTAAGTTAGGAGTGACTAAATGCTCAGATAGTATACAAAATTAGAAGTCTTCATGAATCAGATTATACTTGTGAGAGATTGTTATCTTGTGTTCATTGTGAAGGGTGCTAATATTACAATTGTTGTTACAGGGTTTAAAGCCATTTTTACCTTGTGTTCCTAGGGACAGGTGCTAATATTACAATTGTTGTTACAGGGTTTAAAGCCATTTTTCAGCACAAAATAGGCTCAACATGGTGGCCAGTATAAATGGTGGAGGAAGAACATGGGAGAAACCCTGGAAAGAACCACTAACTCGAGAGAAACTACTTTCAACCATTCTCACCTACCCACATTGGCCAAACCCACATTACGATTGTAATCACAGGACTTTCCTGATAGCCAGCAGTGGGTGATATACCTGGCTACTTGCCGTCTCATCCAATGAATTTCACATCCTGAAACATCGAAATATCTATTTAGTCTGCAAAGGTGTAGATTTGGTTAACATCTGAACCACTAAGATTGTACCATTTTTGACGTTTGGTTTTCTTTAATTCTGTTTATTTACAGGACGAAAAGAAAGATTCTGAACACATCAACTTAAAGGTTTCGGGTCAAGATGGTAGTGTTGTGCTTTTCAAAATTAAACGACACACACCACTCAGGAAACTCATGCAGGCATATATAGATAGAACGGTAAGTGATACATTCATATTGTTGCCTCGAGGTTGAGAGTATAATTCTTTGGCTTTATATGTTTGTTGCATGTTTTTCCACACAATATCTTATTTTGTATGCCTTGACCAAACTTCGCAATCAGGTTTTTAAGGGACCAAGAAACTTGAAATTTTTTGGATCAGAAGGTTACAGTTCAAAGTAATGCAAGTAAAGTGAACTTATAACTGTACGAATTTATAATAGTAACTTTTCCCTTTGGTCTCTTGTTTATTATTGTTCCTTTTTGCATTAAATGCATTAGAATTTTGTATCAATCCACCAGTAATTAGGTTATTTTTTGTGCTGTTATTGTGGTGCTTAACGCCATTTTCAGCACACAATAGGCTATACATGGCGGCCAGTATTAATGGTGGAGGAAGAAACCGTGAAATCACCAGAAAGAACCACCGATCCACGAAAAGCTATTGGCAAGCTTTCTCACATATCCACATTCGCCATATCTTAGACTTAAACACACGAAGACATCAGCGAGATGGCAGTGATCCATAATGGACAGGGCTTTAGACCACTTGGGACCTGGTTTTTGTTTTGCCTTGAAAGCATAAATGCCACTCTTTAAAATGTGTGCCCAATTTGATAACAATGAACAGTTTATTGCTCGTATTTAGTAAGCACATTTTTTACATAATAGCATTACCACATGTACTGCTGATTTCAGATTGTGCCAAATAAAATACATCCTTAGATTCAAATCATAGTCACCACTGCTCTAAACTTTAAAAATCTCCAAAATAGAGTAAAGAAGCTTCAGAAAAAATATATGTTGCAAATAATTGTGATTCTATAATGCAGTACAACCAACCGTGAAAGACCACCCTTTCTCCCCAAAATTCTAATTGTCTCTCTCAAGACTGGTAGAGCGTCTGCCCCGGATGGGGGAGGTCGTGGGTTCAAACCCCGGCTGAGTCATACCAAAGACTTTTAAAAAAATGGTGCTAACAACAGCCTCACTTGGCATTCAGCATTAAGAGGTTAGTGTTAGGACTGGTCTGCCTGGTGTCCGGATAATGTGACTGGCTGGGACATCATGTCATATGTCTGGAATGATGCCCCAGTGCTAGATATCACCATAAACTGTCACACTGCTGACATCTTAGTGATATGACTGAAAATTTTTTAAAGCTATTTTAAAAATCTAAATCACACAAACACACACACACATAAGGTAGTATCTCACAACAGGTAATA